>VXBX01009724.1:532535-590941 GCA_013400415.1 Scytalopus superciliaris | reverse complement strand
CATGAAAGCTGCTTTTAATTTATCATATAGTAAAGATGAGAAGACTCCAGTCCTAGAAAGGTGTATTTTTCTCTGTAAACAATGAAGGGATTCTGGACACACGCTGACATGTCTACAATGTGGACAACTGACCATGGAAAGATGAATTCCACCCAGAATGGCAGGTCATTTCCTTTGCTTCACAAAATGCATGTTGATTCAGAACTACAGATTTTCAGGAAAAAAATAATTCTATAGTCTGTTGCATGATTTTTTTTGTTGTTGTTGTTGGGGTGTGTTTATTTAAAGTTTTATTTGTTTATTTAACTAACAACCGTTAACTTTGAGTCTTGAAGAAAGTTACTGAAGTTCACAGAGAGGAAGCAGTGCATTGGCTCTATTATCCTGGGATGCTTGAAGGCAGCACATCACCTTCATTGCAGGGAACAACAGCAGCCTGAAGATTTCCTGCAGTAAGGTAGAAGATGTCACATATGTAGCTAAAGGCAAGTTTATGCTGGATTTTGATCCTTGGACTTGTAAGACCCAAACAAGGTATGTTTTCAGGTGATTCAGAAAGATCTGGAAGTGAAATCAGGTGATGTGTTCAGCCAAGACATTTGCATTGGGTCTACACTTTGAAAGTTGTTCTTGTCCTATCTATAAAATATGCACTGGGTACGTGCGTGGTGTATGATGTGAATTAAGAAGTATTCAGATGGTATTCAGATGAGGGATAGCTCTAAAAGTGGGAAACTGTTCATGGACTAATTTAATTATAAAAAAAAGGAAGGCTGCGTATGAATACAGTAGCCACATCAAAAAGGTCTATAGCACTTCAGAAAGCACCACAGCTTAAGCAGTACACTAAGTGTGGCAATGTGCCAAAGAAATAGGTCTATTTTACTGTCACATTCTTCAGGTGAGGAACCTGGATGGTATGAAAATTATGGCTTGATTAAGGCTCTGCAAAAACTCACAACACAATTTCATTGGGCCAAATCCTCTCAGCAACATGCATTTCAGTGAGGCACACATGGCAGTTTCCAGGGAAAAGGTAGTATTTTTCAGGATGCTTGCATGGGGGAAAATGGCAATAGGCAAGGTCACAAGAGGCAACTACGTTTCAGGAGACATTCTTTGAAATTGAAACAAGGCACTAGTGTGTATGTTCGTGTGCACATGCAAGCATGTATAAAGTATTTATTGGGTCAAAAATGGAATATTATTGCCTTTAGAGAAGAGGGCCTTCTCATTTTACTTGGTCGAAGGAAAGTAAAACATCCACAGATAATATGTTCTTACGTTTACTATCCAAAAAAATATAAGACCTTCTCACAAGCCTCACCAGTTCATGAGGCAACATATGCCTGTCATGAAAAGATGAAGATTTTTTTCATTAGATGCATATGAAGAATCAAAATACCAGAATCTGCCAGTTCCAAACATCAGACATTGCCTTTTGGTAGGTTTTTTTTTTCATAAGGTCAGTGGTTGAGAGCTTTCTGCCATAAAAGCTGTTGAGAGGCCATGAAAAATCATCTCTGCTGCAGTGTTTTCTGTCTGTTTTAAGGAGATTTGTACATGTTACTTGGATGTGCACACAGACACTATTTAGGCTCATGTACATTCCAGTCACAGACACATTAAAGCTATAGACAGAGGCATCATATGTAATCTGACAGATATCAGTTGACAGGTGTCCATGGTGCTTGTTTGCCCGAGATGCTGGAACGCTGCCTTGGGTACACAGACTTCGGAAGACACAATGTTCAGTAAGGCCTTGAATGCGTAACTGCTGTTAAAACAGTTCTCACACACAGAAACACTGTGCAAAGTAAGCTTCCCTATTGCATGAAGGTGCAGTGTTGAGATGAACACATATAAGACTTTTAGAGGTACTATTCTGGAGAGCAGGTGGGCATACAGAGCTGGTAGTGAGGCTTGAGGAAAGAAAGAGAAGTCCATGTTAGAATGTTGCAGCAAGAAACGGAATTGTGAAAGAAGGACTGGTGAAAAACTATCCAGAAAACCACTAACAGAGCAAAGTGCAGCATGGAAGAAAGGGTTGCCAGCAGCTGGAGGGACAGACCATTTATATGTCTGTAATCCTGTGGCTGTTACTACCCAGAAAGTCTCGGGAGTGTACTGCTGAAACCTCTCCAATACCATTTTGAGATCTCATAAGTAACTATTGCTACTTTTTTCCTAAAACAGAGAAGCCTGAGTATAATTATATGGAGGGTGTGTGCTTTGCCACAAACATGCCTGAGGTGCTTCATGCTATGACAACATGTTATTCAGTAGTCCCTACCATATATAATTTTAAGGATTGTTCTTAAATGCTAAACACTAGAGTGCCCTGACTTCTCAATGCATAAGAAAGAGATGAAGGACACATCCCATTTCCTTTCTAGATATTGTGGGTTGGAAGGAAGAGCACAGCACCGGTTTTCATAGCCCAGTATGCCTGTTCTGCCATTGAACCTGCCTGACCCTCCATCCAGAGAAGTCTGAGCTGCTGCCAGCCTCATCTCAGATCTTCTTTCTGTTCTGGTGCAGGTGAGATAGGACAAAGTTTACTTTCCTTATCTGGCACATCTGCTGCTGTATACCAAAGCACACTGATAAATGTGGCTTTCATTTGCAGCCAGCTTTTTGATTAACTGGTAGTGTAAGAAGGTTATGTACCAGCACTTCAGGCAGAGGGAGAAGAGAAGAAAGAGAAAAACTATCAAGGGAGATTTGGGGAAATAAAAATGTTAATGCCAGGGAACAAGGACAAAATTGGTGAAAAGCTGTAAATTCTGGAAGTGGGGAAAAAACCCTAAATGATAATCCAAGGGGGGAGGAGACAGACTAGAGGAGCTTAGTGGAGGAGTGACTGTTGAGATGATAGGGTGGAAGATGACAGAGGTATACAAAAAGCTGGAGGAGGGAGGAGATTCTTGGAGAAGGAAACGGGAGTAAAAGGAAGCACATGTAGAAAGGAAGGCAGAAGGGAAGTCTGGCAACAAGCTGGAGGCTGCAGCTGCAAAAGCCACACAGGAAGCAACCAACGGGACTCCAAGAAGACCAAAGGTAGAACAACAGCATTTACATAAGAGGATAAGTCAGAAAATATCCAGATTGATGCAAATTTCAGGAATATTTTTGACTCCTACCTTTCCTTGTCACTTGATTTTCTGACTAGCTCTAGAGAAATAGAAATTTCATAGAAAGCTAGGTGAAGAGGCTTTTGCCATGGGGTACCTCTTGAGTGTAAATGGTGTTTTTTAACTCCTGTTATCCTGACTTACCTCCAGGGTCCTGTTAATCCTCTGGGACAGCTTTTATCTTAATTATGAAAGCACTTGGCAGACAGGCTGTTGTTCCCTGTTACTGTTTACTGTAACTGTCAGGAATTAGGTGCCTCAAACCAGTGTTCAAATAAAAAAAAAATATAGTGCTTAAAATCTAATAATGTAATAATTTTTAAAAAGTGTCATCCTTGCTGTGATAAAAGGATTTATCAAAGATCCAAAAAGACAGGTGGAGAAAGCAATAGCACTGCCACTTGACTCAGGTGTTTATTTAGACAACCAAGTTCTGAACCAAAGCCTGTGGAAATTGCTAGAAGGAATCCTATGAATTTAAACAGCTGTACTCACAGTTGGGATCCCTCCTCTTGAACTGTATCTGTGCTTTGTGTAAATACATATAATAAACCCAAATTTGAAGAGTTATCTCTAATATGACACATTTTACGTGGCTTCCAGTACACTGTGGGGATTAACTGGAATTAGACTATGTTTGCAAAGAGTTACTGCAAAGACCAAAGTCAATTAAACCTGTTCTGGATTGGCAAAAGGGACCTGATACATTGCCTCCAAGTGCCAGGCTTTCATAGGGCAAAGGGATCAAAAGCAAAAGCCAGATCTGAAAGGATTTCTTATAGCTGGTCTTTCTTGCAAAGCATAGGTGTGAGCGAGTATTATCTTGGGCTAAGAGGTTTTATAGTTCCTTATCACTTGAGGCAGTTTAGCTATCAGGGAGTTTAAAAGGTCTGTGCAACTTTCTATTTCTATTTGTGGCTAATGAAAGATCAACTGGCTGGTAGTGCACTGGGCAGCAGGGTTGCTTTGGGTTGCTACAGCAACTTGATTTTTCTGCACCTCTTCAGCTCCTGGTGGCAGGACTAGTGAGAGCAGCTCTCCCTCCATACAGGTACGTACATGACCCTGCTCTGGGGTTAAAGGCAGTTTCTCGGCACACAGCTGAATATTGTATTCATTTCTTGTGAGTGTACTATTGCATCCTATAACTTGCAAAATGCTCCTAACTGCTGGTTACTAAAGGCAAAGATAGATGCCGTACAGACTATTTCTTGACTGTCCATGACTCTAAGAAAATCCCACTCACTAAAATTTAGAAAGAGTAAATATTGTGGTAACCAAATTATTTCATTTGCAGATGAGTATCTTGATAATATTGTAGGTATTACTAATCTGTCACTGTACACTGCACTTTTAAAAAAAAAATTGATATTCAAACTTCAACAAGTGTATTTGTGCATCATCATATATATAAAGTCTATTATATAAACAATTATATGCATTTGTTATGAAAATATGAATGAAGATATCACATTTATGACTGTATGCACTTGATAACTGTGTTACAAAAGAACGTGCAAAAATACTGTAGTAATTATTAATTATGGGAATTATGTAATTATTCATTACAGTAAAAGGCATATATGTGCATTTCTGTGTAGATTTAAAATTACAATTTGTGTGCAATAATTATGCTGATGTAACATAAATTAATTTTTATATGAAAGTCCTGAGATCAACTCAGTATGTATAGCGCAGTGATATGCTAATTTAGTGATCTGATTCTCTTAACAACTCACAGAGTAACTATGATATTTACTCATTAGGATTTTGTTAACTTGGCAAAAATATCCTTTTTGTAATAAATGTATAGTCTGTAGTTGTTTAGTTTGGGGTTTTTGATTTTTTTTTTTTCCTCAAGCTCCTTCAGGAGCCTTATGTAATTGGCAGACTGAGAAAAATTATCAGAAATGTATGGGGTTTGGGATAAATTACTGTATTTTGGAACTACTTTTTTCATCTTCATTTTTTGGTAACTGATAGTTATATGCGTATTTCTGTAACATGATTGTTTATTAGCATCAGAAAGTTACATGATCTGAGAAGTTCAGGGTATCTGTTACTTCCTTCTTTCATTCCCTGCTACTGCACAGAAATCACTGCTAGTACTTTTTCTACTGCTCTGTTCTTCATAGCTGTTAATGTTTCTATTCTCAAGAAAAATATGTTCTATTACACACAAAAGAGCACCACATTAGCTCTTAGAATAAAGAAGAGTTTTGTTTCATTTGCTATAAGAAAAGTCGCTTAATAAATTTTCTATATAATCAAGTAGTTTAACTAAAGCCTAGCTCTCCAAATCCATAGATAAAGGCTATAAAAGATGAGAAACTCTGTGGTAGTCAGAGCACATGTTATTTAAAGTACCTGAGTATTTCTTCCTCACCCAGAGTGCCAGGCAAGACCCCCACAGTCTGCACCTCTGCTGCAAGCTGGAGGGGAAAATCTGCTTTCCTGAGAGTATTTCCATCAGCTTGGTGCTGCCACTGCCACGGCCTCTGAGATTACCCCTGGAGGGAGAAAAACTTAATCAGGAAGGGCTTTGGCCTGTGTTAATTCTCAAGAGGATTTGTTATGTCTCCCTTTCTTTTGGTAGAAAACACAGGTCTGGATGGCAGAAGCCTGGATCCTGTGAACTATCCCAGGCATCAATTCTGATTCTTAAAGTGGGCCTGGGCAGCTGCCCTGGAACGTGTGATGGCTTCAGTAAAGCTTTCTTCTTGTGATGGCCTGGTGAGGAGCAGGGCTTCTCCTAGCAGCAGCCTCACAGTTTGGCTTGGGTGTTTGAGGCTGAAGTCCCAGGGAAGATCTTCTGTACGTTGTTCAGACCAAGGACATTTCTGCAGATCTGGAACATGTGAACTGAAAGAAAAGGGTTTCAGTTATTTGACAGGTCTTCAACGCTTGCGAAGTCATCAAGAATTTGACCTTAAACTTAGGTCTTCACAGCTGGAAAAATTCCCCTGTACATTTGTTGTTCTAGTTATTACAATGACAAAATTACAGTGTAGCTGGTAGACAAAAACTAACATAAGGACTACCCAGTCATTCATCAAAGCCACTGACATTGCCCGGGATGATTCATTTGGTTAGTATTTCTCAACCAGGTATTGCACTGGTGAAAGATTTTAGAATTACTCCATTATTCTGTGACTTTTGATCCAGGGAAAAGAATTTTGCAAGAAGTGGAATATATCCAAGTAGGGACAAGATTTATTACATTTTTCTTTACTTTGAGAAGATGTCTGCTTTAAAATTTTTCCCTCCTACCATTGGAATATCCTTTCTGTGCCCTCTTTGTGATGTCTAAGGCAAATTTTTTGTGAGTTGCCTTATTAAAGTTTAGGGCCTAACCTGTTTCAAATGTCATAGACCCAGTGGGTAACAAATTCTAGGAAAAACAGTCATCTAAGATAAGAAGAAACCGAAGTGTGCAGCAGAACACCCAAGACAAGAAACTAACAAAGCCATTTCACCAGTAATAGATTAGCAAACACTGATGACCACCAGCTGTCCAAGATAAGTAGCCTGATCAGCAAAAACCAGGAACATACAAGTAGTAAACACTGAATATATTAGATAAGCCAAATATATCAAAATTAACAGCATAGAAATAGTGCTCATCTTTTCTGCTTGGTGTGCTAGCTTTGTGGATTTACCACCTAGCATCCAAATTTATGCAAATATTGAATAAACAAATACCCTGGCTCTGTGTGTGATTGGCTTAAATGCACATTGGGTGATGTATCCTGATTTTTGGGACAACACTTAGGTTTTGGTCAGAAAGGTCTCTAGCATTAATAGACCAAGTCAGTCATTTAAATAACAGATTTTTATATCTCTTTTCTGTTTCAGACTCAAAAGAAGCCTATATCATTATATTACAGTTTCTGTATTGGATTCTTTTGTATTAAAGTCTTCCCTAATTATGCTCTGAGTGACTCTCTCATGAATCCACAGCAGTGGAAGAACCAAAGTCTGCATTAACCCTGCTGCTCTTGGACTTTCTTCACCTTATGTCCCTGCTAAAATCACTTGAAAATAAATTTTAAAATTGATTTTGAGGACTGAAAAAGATTGCAGTTTATGCATGTCACAATCAGTGAAGAAGAGCTCAAGATTAATATTTCCAGGGGGAAAAAAAAAAAGAAGCAACTGCTGGGTCTTCCATCACCCATTTTCCCCTTAAAGGACCCAGTTACAGTCTGACAGAGGAACTCATCAGTGACAGGAGCCAAATATATCACACTGTTTCCACTGTACTGCTGCCAAGTTGGCTTGAGCCATTGGTATTTTAGGATGTTTTCCATATCGTCAGGGCACACTGAGAATCACAAGGGACAGCACCTTAGGTCCTAACACTTCACAGAGCTGGGAAAGCTACAGCTGGAACTCTTTAGTGGGTAATGAAGGAGCTACACAGCAGTTTGGAATGAGTCTTCCAAGCTCTTGTGAGGAGAAATCAGGTATTAATGTACGTTTGGGAGGATCTCTTTTCAGGGAATTGAAAACTGTTTGATATGAGTGGTTGGAATATGCCTTAGGGCATACACTGGCAAGCCTTGAAGGTCAACACACCTGCAGTAAAAGTCTGTGATGTGAGCTGGAAAAAAAACATGTTACACTATGTCTGCAATCTTTGGCCAAACTTTCCATTAATGTTGGGTGGTAAATATTTTGAAGTTTTCTTCTTGCATTTTCTTTTTCTTTCAGAACTTGTTTGCACTTACCAGAACCTTACATAGTTGCGCTGGTACTGTCAGTATGATGCACTGATGTGGAGAGGAACTAAAAGACCTGTTTGGGGAAGTTTGGGTAGAACTGTTCTAACATTAGCCGTCTAATCATTAGGTGTCTAATTTAAGTCAGTAGTTTAGATTCTCTGCAGTTAAAGGAGAGACATCAGTACCTCTAAAGGATGTGCGCTCCCTGGAGGTGTTAAATGATTAGTAGATGTAGCATGTCATGATATGGATGATGGATTGATGGTTGATGGTTTAGTGGACATGGTGGTACTTGGTCAAAGGTTGGACTGGATGATCTTGGAGGTCTTTTACAACCTTAATGATTCTAAGATTCTATATATTCTTGTCTAACATAAGTGTTTAAAGTACATGGGATGAGCCGTATTCATTCCTCTCCATTGAGAGGGGAGGAAACAAATGGGCAAATGTCTTCTTTTAGCTGGATAAGTTTATTTGCAACAAATATTTGCAAAAATCTTTAAACAAGAAAATAATTATTAATATGAAACTATACCTTTCTTTTATTTAAGATCTTTAGAGATAAAGTACTAAAAGCAAAACTGAAATGACTAAAATATCTTTGTACTTCCTTCTTTTTATCTGAAGTGACTATTCCTGACCTATGGAACTCCATTCTATGCTGTGTCTTTAGGAAAATGAGGTGGTACAAAGTAGCTATCACTGTGAGAATGATGTGACAAAAAGCATGAATACAAAATTCAGGAAAGCTATATTAGTCCTGTATCATTATTTTATAATTTTGGTGTTACATATTTATGTTGCCTGTGGGCAACACCTCAAGATAGGCCATGTTCACTCTCAGGGAGGCTTCTGTGCAAAAGAAGTGAAGTAAATTGTTGAGGCTGGTTTGGGTGGATATCTTGTGTGCTGCTTCTCATGTATTATGTGACAATGTGATATACAGAAGGTTTTAATTTCCTTAGGAAATCAAATTAACTTTCATGAATAAAAGATTTCACTCCTTATAAAACAATATTTCCTAGTATCTCCAATACACATGGAGGGGCAAATCTTATCCAGCTGGTGGCATATTGCACAATTTCTTCTCTAGATGGTTTGTCTTCATTATTCTCCTCCTCAGTAGAACTTAAGTGCATATGGGTGAACATGAGTGTGATGAATCAGAAAGAGCTTATCTGGGGAGAGGAGCCAGAGGGGAGGTTGTTTCTTTGTTTGCTAGTTTGGTTTTGGTGGTGGGTTTTTGTTTGTTTGTTTTTTGTGGTTTTTTGTAATGATTTAAATCTTTCACTACTGAGCTACCTTCTGGTGGGACTTCCCCACTTCCTGTGAAGAAGCCAGAGGGTCACTGAGTGGTAGCAGCTGGATTTTTAGTAGACGGTGTAGAAGTCACATGAGATGGTTCTAGTAGAATAACCTGGATAAACAATAAATTTGTCCTTTTACTTCATATAGAAAGGAGGTAGACATAATTGCTCACAATTTTATTTTAAAATTGTGAGAGTACACAAAAGTTTCTAGAAGATCATGTTTTGAATGCTGAGAATATTAATCTCTATCTTCTGTCCCAGGACTTGGCACTTTACCTAACTAGAAAGTCCAGAGGATGCAGAAGCACTGATAGGACTTTCCCGGTGCTTTAGTTTGCTTCCTATCCTCATCTAACATGTGCTAACATTTCCATATCTGAAACTGAATTAATGTTAATATTGTTTTATATAAGTTTCATGATAGGTATTTGAAGAAAAGCTCTGTAAGTGTCATGACAATGGAAACACAGGAGCAGAAAATCATGCTGTGCTGTGCTGTACATCAAGGAATTCCCACAGGAATGCGGGAATGTTTTTTTAACCCTGGTAAAAATTCAGATTATATGTAGCATAAAGTTATGTCATACCCCAATGAATGGATCTTAATGTTAAAAAAAAAATAAATGAAAAGGCATACACTGTTTAAGAACATCAGAGGATATAGGAAAGCATCCCAAAGAAGGTGTTTTCCAAAAGGCCCTGCTATGAGGTCCTTACAAAACCCATGAATAACACTTTCCTCTTCAGCATTTTCTTGTCAGCAGCATGTTTACTCCAGGAAATGTGGGAGGACTTCATTTGTAGCTAACAAGAGCATTTCTCTTTTTCTGCTTACTGCAGTTTTCTGTGTCTTCATCAAGTATGTGAGTGTCATTTACCCTTTTTCTCTTGACAGTTTTTCGTGGTGGGGCAGCTTCTCTGTTGCCACACCACCGGGGACTCTGATGAAGTACATAATTGTTTGGTTTTTGTGTCATTGCTCTGTTGCTGTGTGTCTTTGCTTTCTATAACCTCTGAACTCTGATACAGAGCCAAAGAACACAGGATCATTGTTGCCTTAAGGACTGAGGTGAAAACAACTCCAGGCAAATTTAGTAGGAGATAAGATAAAGAGAGCAGAAGCTTTAATGAACCTTCAGGCTCCAGGAATACATGTCCACAGGATCCCCCCCTCAGTTCCCAGGTTCCAAGATTTTATAATAATGTCCATCCAATCTCATTCTGTTATTCCCCCCGGTCCTCCCCTATCCCGCCCCCATCACTCCCCGTCAGGAATTGAGTCTGGGGGTTTGGGACCCCTCTTTCATCGTCCTCATCTTCCTCACAGCACGTCTGGTCCTTGGAGGCCTTCCAAAGTTCTAGATTTGGTGTTCTTCTGTCTGTGTCTTTGTCTTCTGGTGCAGGCCTCATGGCGCTTCTCTGCAATTCTACCTTGAAATGGAGACTAAACAGCTACTGGAGTTTTGAGGGATTGGTATAGGATGGGGTTGGTAGGTGTAAACATTAAGCTACTGAAGTTACTTTACTGTTACATTAAAACTGCATTAACTTCTAAAATCTATAAAATTACAAAATCAAAAATCAAAAAGCCCTGAGGCATCACCATTAAGTACGTATAGTTTGTTTTGATTTTTTTTTTTTAAAGAAACTGCAAAATTACTGACATCCAAAAGTTCACAGCTTCTCTCTGAGCTTCCAGTTCTCATAGCTGACTTCTGCAGTTGAACCAGGCAGTCCTCATTTCACTGCCAAGCACTGCTACTAGGAGAGATTTTGCTTATATAGGGCAATAATAGGATACTGTAAGCCACAAAATTAGGTGATACAACTCAGCATGTTGCAAACTGAACTTCATTACATCATCATTAATTCCTTTAGGATTCCAACAGAAAACAGCACGAAGTATTTTCCCAGTAAATGGTGCTCAGTGATTCCCATACACTGCAAACAGAGAAAATGAGAATGGTAGGGAACCTGTCCACGGGCAGCAGTGAAGGAGGCAGTGCAACCTGGGAGGAAAGCTGTGGTATCCCAAACAAGAGCATTCTCAGGAGAGCATCATACAAGGAGATGTCCAATAGAAGCAATTAATGACAATATTCATAAAAGTAGTGCATGGAACGCATAGTGTGGAAGACTGCTTCTTCCAGCACTTAAATTCCACTCTTTAATTAGAAAACCGAAGAAAACAAATGTACTGCACTTTTCAAGGATGTGAAACTGGAGTTATTCAGGGTCCCTAACTTTCCTTGGCAGCGAGCCTTGTACACAGACTCTTCTATAATAGGTTTCTTTCAAAAGGCCAAGGCTCACTTTCAGTCTTGCCTTCACTACTAGGAGATAAATCTTCAAATTCATTAATCTTCACCAACATTAGATTTACTTAGCAGAAGTAGATTAGAAAAAGGCAGATTCTTCCACAAAAGCTTAAATTCCAAATAGGGCAATGTGAAAAAACAGAATAGCAAACAGTCAGTCAAAACAGAAGGCAAATGCTAAACACAGGGATCACAAACTGTTCAATGCTGTACCCTGAAGGTCTGGACCTAATAATCTATTTTTAGGAATATTTTTCTCTCATAGTTAAGCCAAGTAAAAATCACTTCCTCTTGCTGCTGCCAGAAGAATCTTTTTAAAAAAAATGCATTTATTTAATTCACCTGAGATGAGGAGATATTTAGAAAATACTTGTGCAAAAGCTTGACAAAGTGCTCATTATTAGTAGACACTGTCATGGAATGACACATTGGTTGACAGACATGGCAGAGTAAAAATAGATAATTTTTAGATACATTCAGAAAAACAAGCTGCTGGAATGATATCACAAATATGAGGAGTTGAAAGTTGCAATAAAAGAGGAAGAGCCTTAGCACTTTGTGAGGAAATGTTGCAATCCAGTATCTGAAAAAACAGTCTCCTTAAAAAATAGTCTAACATGTCCTGATTTTTATTACTTTCAAATATACTATCATTGTGATTAAGCTGAAAAGGTGTTTAGTCTGTATTTTGACAGAGAATGATTGCAGTAGTAAGGNCCAGGCTATATAGTAGTGAATATTTGGTATTCTGTATCTTAAAGAAGCTGTCAGGAACTGGTTGGTCATAACTTGCTAACATAAGCAGTTTTAAAGCAAATGTATGTTAAAGAAGTGACCAGGAACCAAATAAGTAAGTTACCCTTTTGTCTTCTTGACCTTTGACTCACTTGGATCAAAATTTGATAAAGATTGCAGTTGCTAAGTATATTACCACGCGATGTAGGTAGTGGCTTTTAGTCAGACTGTAAAAATAACCCCCTCCCCCAGCACCAATACAACTTCACATTTTCTTCTGGCAAAAAGATAAAGAGGGAACTGACGTCCCTTGGAATATATAAACACTCCCTCAGAGTTCAGAGCTTATGTTGTTGGTGGAGAGATTTAGCTGCTTGTCTGCTGGTAACTTGATGCAAGTCATGTGTTGAATACTTGTATGTTCAGCTGAAAAATTAGTTGCCCTTATTCAAGGTGAGTCATATGATACAACATTTTAAATCAGGTTTTCCTCAGAATTACTTTAAAAGTCAGTGGGTGACAGCTCTTGAAAATGTTTATTTGTAGTACAAAAAACCCCAAATAAGCAAAGGGTAGGATTTTGCAAAGCTGTTTGCAAGAAAGAGTGAAATTTCACATGTACTAGTGAAATGCTTTGTTACTATGAAAACAATGGTATTTTATGTTCAATATTGCTGGCTTTCCAAGTTGTATTCTATCTTTTGATATTAAATATTCTTGAAACTACAGTTCTGAAGCCATGTGAATTTATAAGAAATGCATATTTTTAAAGTGATATTTCTAGCATTTTCTGTTGCAGTTTAAAAGGTTGGAACTATAATTTCAAAGTACATAAAATATTAAAAAAAATAGCAGAAATAAGATTTTCCCTGAAAATGCATCTCTTAGTAATTTCAGGATTTTTAGTTCCTCCATCTGAGTTTGGAGAAAATGGAATTATGTTTATAGAAACAGAATGATATGGTATTGGAACTCTTAGCAGAAATTTTCAAAATGCATTTTAATTTGCACTACACATACTGCTTTTTCACCATGTGGTTGCTGTCATTTAGGGCAATAAATACGATTCTGTTTCAGAATTGAAGTAATGCCATGTCAAACAATGTTTAAAAATTGCTATTAGAGCTGGAGAAATAATTAGGAAAATATAGATTAAATTATTTGGGTTTTATAAGGACTTGCTTTAAGCTGACATGTACAAAAGTGTAAGTTAAATAATGAAAAAGGAATTTAATAACCATTTGAATCTTTTCTCCTATGCAGTTGCTTATAAACTGTCTTTTCAGAGATTTGAATGGACCATTTTCCTTGTCAATATTTTGTTAAGGATATTTGAAACAATACTGAAAAGTACATACCCAACACTCTAGAATGGGGTGAATATTCTTATTAATTCTGTAATCAAATCTATGTTTAAATGATACAATAGTCCTATAGACCATATCTAATTTTGTTATGGTATTTTCTATTCTATTTAGGGTACATAATATTCACTTGAATATGAACCCATAGAAAGTGCATTCTTATTGGAAATTTCTACCTTAATCTTCATATTTTACATTCAGTTTTGATAGATGAGAATAGCTTGTTGACTTCTATGTGAAATTGAGTGTTATGGTGTGAGTGCTCTTCACTGCAGTTGTGTAATGGATAATTTGAATTGCATAAATTCGGATGTCTAGACTGCTATTACACTGTGTTTGGTGGGAGAAGGGTGAATATTTTACAATTTGGAGAAGCTTGGAATAGACACGAGTTGGTAGTAGTCAGTTACCTTCTAGTTGTTTTTTCCTAGTGCTCATGAGAGATGCCTAGTCTGCCTAAAACCAAATAAAAACGTTTGAAAATCTTGTAGAAACTTAGATGGAAATGTATTTGGTGGAAAGTGTATTTCTGTTGAGTCTGAAAAGCTTCAGTATGTAAGTCAAGAAAAAAAATGTCTGATGATATTCAAAAGACCTCTTTAGAAACCTATGAAAGAGCTAATTTCCATTTTAAATTTTAAAATATGTATTTCTATACTTCAAAAAGAATCTGCTAGAATAGATAGTATTGGGGGAAAATCAGCTGGCAATATGTACTTGTCAGAATTTGATTTAATTAGTAATTTCTGCTTTTCCTTAGCTTTGCTACAATGTGTAACAGTAGTCAAGTTTTCAAATCCCCACATCACCTATCCAGCAAGTTGCACAGCCATATCACAGTTCTGTCTTTGCCAAATGAAAAATCCTGATCTGAACCTAGCTACAAATATATGAGATTTGGTCCTAGTGACTTTCACTTATAAGTTCTTCAGATCTAATGAACTTCTAACTTCAGTTTGCTTCAAAATTTGCCATTAAACACATTATGCATCCATCCATTGTATTTATGAGTCTTTAGTGACTTGGTGGGTTTATAATTCAGTTAAGTAAAATTTCAGTTATCTTTGTGAAAGGTGCAACAAAATGCATGAAAAGTTTGAGAAAAATTATTTTATTTTCTTTTTAATGTCACCACTATGATCAGTTTCTATTGTTAACCAAGTAACAGAGCTGGTAGAGAGGAGAGCAACTCAGTCAACCTGCAGTTCAAACAAGGTGTACCACCTCCAGTAGAAAAGCCACGTTTACAGAGATGTAAAGTGACTCTTCTCAGTCCCTAGGAAGTGTCAAAAACTTAAGACAAATGTGGCTTCTTTTAGGCCCCTTGTATGTGCAGGCAAAACAAGCAAAGTTAAAGCTTTGAAGCAGGAACCACATGGAATGAATGACCTGGTGGCAGGTGGATGGACAGGCTGACTTTTATAGTAAGGAAATTTTTCTGAGATTGCAAGCAGTGTTCTGGTCATTATGTTTGCAAGTATCCAAGGAGAAATTATTAACATACCAAATAAGCTCAAATGTATAGAAATAGACATTATTAAAACCAAGGGAGACATAAACTGCTGCTAGTGCAAGAGCAGACAAAAGGTGGGTTTCCAATGCAGCTAAAGGAGCTGTCTGGTCTCAGGTACAGATGTGATATAATTGTGAGTTTAGAACGACAGTGGAGGACACATCACTGGCCTGATGACCATGGTGCCCTATCTGTTAGTGCATGCTGTATGTCCTTTTCTAATGAAAGGATCTCGTAACTGATTATGAAAACACAACACACACTATTCCTACACCTGCTTTACTATGTAGAAATTCATGAAGTCCTTTGGGCTTCATAAGCAAACCAGTTGAGTTGTTCTTCCACTTAATCTTTCTGTTTTCCTTTTCTCTCTGTGTTTCGCCTTGAATGTATAATTAACTCTGCAACTAATGCCTCTTTTAAAATTTATTTTGAGATGATAACAACATGTTAGCAAACAGAAATTGGTAAGAATAAAGCACATGGGCAGTGACACCTAAAATAGAAAAGAGCAGATTTTCTGTTAACTGGAGTTCTAAAGCAAATAAGAAACGTACATATTCTGTGGATGTGATTAATTTCTGACCAATAAATTGTAAATTAGGCAGCTCTTTGTCTCAATTATTCATAAACAGTAACAAATCAGAAAAGAAATATCACTGGGAGCTTATGTTTTACCATATCTTTCAGCAATACTGTCATTCTGATTTTCTTTACAATTGATCTCAACAGGGGCTAGGTTCTTAAAATACATTAATACATATTTACCAGCAACTCTTGTTTTCCAGTGAGTAATTGCAGACATTTTTCTTCTGAGATTGACTAATCTTGAAGTTTAAGGTATTCCATTTTTCAAAGATCAAGCTCTAGACTCACTCTAAAACCTTTGCTGTTCTATAATGCAATTGGGGTTGATGAAATTAGCTGGTGGCAAGAATGCAGCTCAAGGAAAAATCCATCCTTTGTCATGAAGTTGCTAAAGTTTTATCCCTTCGGTAGAGGATTGTGGACTGATAGAGATCTGAAAAGAAGCTCCTCGTAGGTGTCTCCCTTTAGAGGCTGCCATTCCCACCAAGATGCTGATGGATCTTCAGGGCTTTCTTACTGGCATAATGCAGAAACAGCTCATGCCAATGGTGTAACTCCTGGTTTTGCCTTAAGTGGGAGCCATGGGCATGGCAGGCTGAGATAAAGGCGCTATCTGTGGCATCCCTGTTTGGCACAGAGAGATTTCAGCAATGTCTACATCAGGAAGAGTGTCAACTGAATAATAATGATGTCAGATTGCTCTCCTGCAACAGAGCCAAAAAAAAAACAACCAAAAAAACCCCAAAAAACTCCAACAAACAAACAAACAAAAAAAAAAACACAAAAAAAATCAACCAAATACACAAAACCAAAACCAAACCAAACAGAAAGAAAACAACCACAACAACAAAAGCAGACTAATGAAAGAACTTACCTGTGTGTTTAGAGAACAGGAATGAAGAAAGATAATCATATGTAATAAGCGATTAGCTTGCCAAAAGTACCTGGCCACTGGCTGGCTGTTGTAGACTTGTTATCTTCCTACCTTCTTCATCTCATGTACTTTGTACTTTGAGCTTTGAAATGTGATTTTTGTTCACTATCTGCTTATATTAGCAGCTTCTCTGCTGAAGATCAGCGAGTCTGTTGGGACCAAGAAGTGAGGAAAAAGCACCAAGCCTTACAGCAAGGATATTTGTACATTGTCTACCTGCACCCTGACAAAGGAGAGGAATGGGCTGTAACAGAAACTGTGGGCTCATTGCTGGGGCCATTGTTGGTGCTGTGCTGGCTATCTTCGGGGGAGTTCTAATACCAGTTGGAGATAACCTTATAGGCAAAGCAATAAAAAAGGTACTTTTTTTTTTTTTAGTTTTTTTGGTTTGGAGAGTTTTTTGAGTCCATATGATCTGTGATTAGTGAATAATCATTAGTTTTAAATTTTGTGTTCTGTTTCTGCCTTTTTCCTTTCTTTTTGTTTTTTCTTTATTAAACCTAGTTTTTGTAATAGATGCAATCCAAACTTCTGTGGGAATATAGGCTACAGTATATATTCTTTAAAATATATTAATTATATTGCCATGTCAATTCTTTTTCCTGCTTTTCAGATAATTTTAGATCTCAAATCTAGTTTAATCTTTAAACAGAAATTAAAAATTAATTTGGTAGATCTTTGGTGAAAAGGGTATATAACTGAGGGTCTAAATCACGGAGTAATCTAGAATAAAACACCATGGAAGCCCTGGCATTACCACTGTGGAGACACAAGGTCTCCTTGGGGTCACTGAAGCCAAGATGTGTTTTACAACAGTTAAATATCTAGAAATTGTAAGGTCTTTGGCTATTTCTTAGTCTTACTAATGATCTGATGTGGTGCTGAAGATTGTGGACATCTTGGAGGCACTTATTCAAAGGCTCTTCTGGAAGACTATCCTTAGCTCAAGAGCTGTTGAAGTCAGTTGAGGAGGTGGATACTGTCAGGAAATGTGGGACTCTGTGCTGAGGCCCTGCCTAGATAAGGGAATCCCTTTAAAAAAAAAAAAAAAAAAAAGGCTTCTATATAACACCTTAATGCCATCTACTAACCTAGTGAAAACCAAAATAGAGGAATTTTCCAATTGTTATTTTATTTTTCAAGAATTTTTCAAGTTTTTGAAGAATAATAATAATAATAAAAATCACTAGATAATGTCTCAACCACTTTGCAACAAAAAAAGTCACACTCTATATTTGCAAATAATTTTGGTTGCCATACTGAGGAAATGATAGGTTTTCTAGAAAGCACATAATTTTGAAAATGTGTATCTCCTTACATTGAATATTTACTATAAGTTCATCCGGGGTGTTGTCTTATGCCATTAAGTATTTTGAAAGCAAATTACAAATATTAGCAGTGTTATGTGTTCATCTGTTTATCCACAATAATGAACCAGTTATACAGCATGGTTTGCAAATGTCTACATGGTCAATTATATTCGCATGAATCCTTAGCGGTAGGAATAAAAGGGAGTAATTTATTCCTCAACCTCTCTATAATTTTCTGCATTAGGATCATATTTTAGATACTTGTACCTATTTCAAGGTAGCTTGTTTGATGTGCATAGAAAAAGGAAAATTTGTTCTGGTAATCATATAAAACATAAGAGTAAATTGTAGAGGATATAATTTTTTTTGTAAATGGGTACTATTTTGCCTAAGTATAGGTTGTATTAGACTACTGTCTTTTTATTTAGTGTAATGACTGTTTAGTGGGACCAAAAGATTCTTATGACAACCCCTTTTCAGATAAATTCAGCCAATTCTCAAGAGAAACTTGACTTTAACCAATTCTGTTTTAACTGTCTTAATGAAAAGTCTATTGAGAGCAGGCAAATGTGTTATTTACTGCAGTTATATTTAAGATAAATATAGAGCTGACTGCAAATGAAACGAGTCTGCTGAGCTGACCATACTGAAAATACTAATTTTTTCTGAAATATTTCACTTTTGGAAATGTAGTTTTTACAGAAAATCTTTGGTATAAACAGATCAGTTTCAGTGACAATTTATTTGGAATTTCTCAATAATAGTGGCTCTAGGACAGGAAAAACCCAAGGAGTGAGTTGTTCTCTCAGATATGGCCTATAAGCATTTATATGGAACAGACTGCCTAGGGAAGTGGTGTTGTCACCAGCCCTGGAAGTGTTCAAAAAATTGGTAGATGTGACTCTTCAAGATACAGTTGATAATCTTGGAGGTGTTTTCCAACCTTTTCGCTTATGATTCTATGATATTTCCATTTGGACTCATATGAGGCAAAATGTGAACTTAGGTCCTCACCCACTGGATGAAAGCAAAACTCAAAAGGCCATATTTTTAATAAAAGGGGAAAAACTGTTTCAGATACAACCACTTAATGCAATATCTTGTCTTAAATTCTGCACAGTCAAAGCTTGAAAAAAGATCCCGAGTTTTCCCTCTGCCTGCCCTATCTCAGAGTATGTCCCAGTTCCTTTCACAAGTTGTCAGCAATGTAGTAAGACCAAATCTATATTTCTAGGGGAAATGAAAGTTGCTATAAAATGTTATTGCTGGATTAGAAAAACAAATGTTGACTAGTTCTAGGACACTTCATATTATAACAAATCAAACTGTCATAAAGTAGCTTGTTATCGAGATTTAGTCAAATAATATTACCATCGATTCTGTCTCAAGCAAGTCCAGCTAAACCTCTTAGCATATCCCAATAAATAGAGAGAACTTTAATTTCAAAAATCAATGCAATCAATAGTTTTGTTCTTTTATGCTGGCAGCAGAAGCCTAAGTATGCTTAAGCTTCCCTTAAGTGCACATCTTTACACTTCACCAAATCCTACTGGCGTCATTTCTTCTTTATTGCACTCACTGCGAGATTAGCCTCAGTAAACACTGCAGGACATATTTTGCTGGAAGGCTGAATACTGTTGTTGAAGCAAAGAGAAAGCATCTGGAGGTGTATAGGCAATCTCAAGTGCCCTTAGAAGTTGTACAAAGACTTTGAGGCTACAGGCTCTTATCTCCTGGCAGGCAGGTGCTGTGCTCCACCCATGAACAGCCCATGAGTGGGCAACCCAGATAAAGTCCATGTAGCATGGAATACCCAGACATCACCTCTTGATGTAGTCCAGTTTATTATCAGACATCTGTGCTTCAACATAGAACATGTGGTTGTGTTTTTTGGGTAAGTTGTTTCAACTCCTACCTCCATCAGGGGACAGAGTTCTTTTTTAATTTGGTTGGTTGTTGGTTTTTTTTGTTTGTTTGCTTGGGGTTTTTTTTAAGTCAATACTATGGATATTTTCCGAGTCTTTTTCAAGACCCTGTAAAGAAACTGTTACTTGAAGAGCACGCTTAAAATGACACCACCAGCAGCAGCATCTTGGCAGGGATCCACTGAAGAAGATTAGTGCTAAGCTATTTCAGCTCTGATACTATTCATGGAAAGGAGATTTCCCCCTTAAAAGGTGTCTTTGATTTCAGGACCAAAGGGCAAAAGTCCTAGTTTTACCAAACAATGACTCTGTCCAGAGGGGGAGGGACCTTTCCATGAAGGTCTTAGGGGTTTGGAAAACTGACCCTGGTACAGTTATGAGTAAACATAAAAGTTTCAGAGTTCTTTACAAAAAATATTTTATTTGATATTATCAAATTGTCCTTTTTTAACTGACTCCACCCATTTCAGTTGCACAATATCATGTCTGTTGTCATTATTGCTAGATACTATTGTGTCTAAAATTTAAAAAAACCAAAAAACAAAAAAAACAAACTCAAAAGAAAAAGTTAATTCAAAAGAACAAATCAGAAAGATTGCATCTGCTATCATTGAAAGGAGATATTTTGACATGATTCAATTACTGCTTTTTGCCTTTCCCTCCTTAAAACAATATTATCTACTTAAGCAAAGTTCCTATCACTTCAGTTATGATGACTTTTTTTTCCAGCTTATCAACTTTTTTTCCAGCTAGGGTTAACTACTCAAAGCTATGGGTAGCAGATTCATTTGGCAGAAAAAAATCTTTATCACCACTTTTCTAAGATCTGCTTTCTACCTGAGTGCATGAGCTCAGGAGTTTCACAGAGGTCACATAACAATACTTAATATATTGCATTCTCAATGAATTGATAATACAGAATGGTATATGATTTGCCACAATGCCTCAGTACTGCATGGGTTAGTCTCAGTTATTTTTAGATATAAGGCTAGCTATTATTATGTTTAGTCTTCTGTCTCCCTACATACCTTTTATCTGTGATTGGCCAGATTGTATCTTATGAACTACCAGAGGCATCAGAAACACTTCTATTTTAAAACTGTGTTTGTGACATTTATATGCCACTTCTTTATACAGACTAATGAAACTAGAGCAACTTCTGGCTCTCAGCAGAACATAACTGATTTATCCCCACCTATTCCTGCATTATCAGTTATAAACTAGATTGTCTCCCTTAATTTTTTAGCATCAAGGACTGAAAAAGGACTGAAAGTTTTGATCCAACAAAGCCTGAATAGAAAGGCTAATAATAAGTTAATAATCATCACTTAAGAAGTAATAAATGGCTATTCATACTTCCAGCTGCAAAATGCTCTTCTGTAGCCTAACTTACTCAGTTTTTCAGACTTGTATTGTTTTTATCCTCCAGTTTACATAGGCAGACCAACATATACAACACATAAACTATCAGCAGTTTTTTTACAGCCAAAAATTATTCATGGCATCTCTCAGTTCCCAGAAAATGGCACCTTTTGTCCATCTGGCCAGATCCTTTGTCAAGACAGAAATTTCATCTTAAATTTTGCATTTCTTTATCAGAAATCCTGATGGCTGAATTTAGTGTAAATTGAAAGTACAGCAAGCTTCTATTGCTGACTGCTCAGCATTTCTTGAATTTATATTATATTGCTAATTGATCCACCTCAAGTGGGGAGAATATTGTGTCAGAAACAAAAAGGGTTAAAATTCCCACTGGTGTCACTCAAATCTTGTGCAATTAGGTCATAATAAGAACTTGGCTGTGTAGCAGTTAGATATTGTATAGCTGCTTTTGCTAATAGTGATTAACTATTGCATGTTAGAGCTGATGTAGATTGAATAGGGCATTGAGAAGTGTTCTATATTATCAGCTGCAAAACACTTTCCAAAATTAATCCCCATTTCATAACATCCCAAAGCATAGCAGTGTTAATAGGAAAACACAGAAGGCACCAGGGGTAATACCTAGAGATGGATCACCTGTGATCAAACAGTGAAAACCAAGGCTTTGCTGATGTGAGGATATTAGTTTTAATAAATGAAGGTCAGAGCTCTTGATTTTCTTCCACTTTAACCCACTATTGACACTCTCAAAGTATGTGACAAAGAATGAAACCCACCTTCTTTTGGGAGAAATTTTATTAACAATAATGGCTGAATGCCACTGAAAATAATGGTCTTGCTTCCTTCCTCCCCCTCCCTCTTTTGTCCTTCTGCTTCCCTTGTTTTAACTATGGTTCTCCCTACTGTGAAAGTTTGGGTTGGCTCTCTGCCAATGGCCAAACCTCACAAGAAAGATTCCCCCTNAAAGAGATGGGATGGAATACTTCCTAGATTTTGACCCTGGTTACCAAGGAAGGCCTACAAAAAACAACCCATCACACCTACCTCTGAGCCAAATACCTAACTGGTAGAAAGGTAACACAGAACACAGAGGGGAAAAAAATGAAAGGGCAATAATCTTCCTCCTGTTCAGCAGGCAGAAGCAGCTCCCTGAGGAATGAGAACTGGCACAAAGGAAGAGGGAGGCATATAGATATATATTGGTAGCAGGGACTGCAGGAGCCACTTGCCCCTTTGGCTGCAGCACTGTTGGGTTCGATGATCTGTACTCTTGAAGCATCCCCCAAGAGTATCCACAGTGCATTAGCACAGAGTGAGTGGTGGGCTGCAAATCCACGTGAGTAACTCACTGGGACCTGGCAGTTAGTATGTCATTCTGAGATGCTCTAACCCCTGGCAAAGGGTTATAAGGGGAAGGTGAATGGATGGAGAAGAAAACTTTTAAAAATGAAGTAACACCACTTTAAGACCTTAAATAGACCTGTTGTTACACAGCTGAAAATTTATTCACCTCTGTTCCTGAACATTTGTCTTCTAGAGAGATCACTTTGTCCCCTTGACCATATAACTGTGAGGAATCCTTAACCATTTCCCTACCCCAGTTACAAAGAGGTGGGAGGTCAAATCCTGCCTCTGTCCCATCTCAGGACCCTACAGATCACAGGCAGACTCTGGGCAGACTGACTCGAGCCTTTATATCAGCCTGCTTCTTCCAGATTTTTTGAGCAATTCTCTGAAAAATGGAAAGGCAATTTCTAAATCATGTCAGCTTTTCCCTCTTCATTATGGTCTGCCTCATACTGGATGTCATAGAGCACCTGGGGTTTTCAAAACAAGGCCGAAGAGAATTTTAGCTGTGGGTCTTAGTATGATAACATATCATCTTGCTGTTGCAAGGTTTTCTTCCCCTCTCACACAAATGCACATAAAATACAGCAGATATTCACACAGCAAGCCTGGTGCTTTACACCACCAGCAAGGCATTTGCAACTCCACCATACGTTCCCAGACAGAACCCTGACTGTGTTACAAGTTCTCCAAGATGTGAAATTTGTTTCTCACTGCAGTATTTGTTACTTGGTAGTATCCACTTTGTTTTGATGGTGACCTCTAAGCAAACTTCAGAGCATAGACTTGAACTAGAAAAAAAATCTAGCAACTTCAGATTTAAAATGTCTTTCCTTGCTATCTAGAGGAAGTAGAGCCTTCCAATTCCTGGGACTCTACAAATTGTGCAAATTAACTAATTCATATTGAATCACTCATTTAAAAAAACAAAACAAAACAAAACATGTTTTATGTTGGAGACAAGCAGCCTCCAACAGAGCAGCTTCTTCTCATTGAAAAAAAAAAAAAAAACAAACAAAAAACCCCCCCCCAAAAAAACTTTTCTGAATTTTGTATCATCAGCAGGAAAAGCTACATTATCCCAAATCTTTGGGGAAATCCAATAGAAGAGGCCTGATGGAGACCAGGCAAAGCAGGCATTCCCCTGACTACCCAGGTAGCATACTTTCAAACTGTCCTCACTGTACAGTCCTGAGGACTGAACTGACATTTATCATATGGCTGATTGCCATAGACTTAAAGATATTGATTCCTCTAGCATAGTTCCTTATGTATTGTTGTGTCCTTATAGCTGTATTTTACCCTAATTCCCTAGACCTGGGAAACTTTCTAACAAAATGTTATCAAAACTCCGAGAGAGCTCTCATTTCCTCCCATGGGCTATTTGGAAATGTATGAAAAGCAGTTTATGGATTCTATAACCTGATGAGTATCATTCAGTCACTCAAGGATTTTTCTCTTTATAAATAATCAGCGGTTTTAACAAGTGTCTGAAGACTAAAGCAATGCCCCACCACAGCAGTAGGATAGTTCTGCTCATGGGTACATCAGCAATTATATCAGCTTTGTGGTCCTTTGTTTTAGGGGGGTTGACTTTTACTCTCACTGAGCAGGAATGTCAAGCAGCCTTCAGATGTTGGCCAACTGTGCTGTATGCTTAATGTTGATGATAACATGGTGCTCTTTTTTCCTTGGGAATCTTCTACAATTATCTATAAAGTAAATGTATCTTGTCACTTGGGATTTTTTTGTGGTTAGTTTTACCTTTGATTGTTGTACTTTCAGGAAGCTGTCATTTCAAATGGTACCATTGCTTATCAAAATTGGCTTGTGCCAGGAAGCACAGTTTACAGGGAATTTTGGATTTTCCATGTGTTAAATCCTTCAGAGGTTTTAGATGAAGGAGCTCGTCCAAAACTTGAACAAAGAGGACCTTACACATACAGGTAAGAAAAGACCCTTGAATATGTGACATCATATCAGAAGTTTTGCTAAAGTCAGAGAAAGTTCTGCTGAGTTAAAATTTATTTTTTTAAATTCCAGCATCACAGTTCAGTCAGACTTGACAAAATGCCAAAATTGCAGCTACACAGAGCAATCCCAGACATTTTCTGTCCCATTAGAAAGACACAAATAGAAATAGGTAATTGGATGTGAAGCTGCTTGCTCTTGTGAAAAACAATTGCTCATTAGCCACAATATCTCAGAGGCAGTAGCATTTCTTCCTGTTCACTTTTCACCAGCTTTATACATAGGAGAAAATATGCCAGATGCCTTAAAACCAAGAGATTATCAACCATGCATCACTCATTTTAATAATGTGAGGGTTTTTTCTCTTTTATGACTCTTTTTTTAATCTATAGCTTTTTTTTTTTCAAATTTTCCTCAGAAAAGCATTCCTGTTGCTGAATGCACTAGCTAGGGGCTAGATGCACCAGTTCTCCCACATTCAAGGACAATTTTAGTTATTTGTTTCATTTGAAATGTGATGTTGACACTAGTTGATGCTTCCTGAGTTATTAAGCCTAATATCCAGCTATCACTGGCACTCTTGATAGGAAATTGCTTTCCTGTGATGACAGGATATTTCTTTTTTTGATATCTCTGAGGATGTGTATTATATTTGCAAGAGTTTTCCACTGCAGCATATACAGCCTAGGTACTTTGATACCTAAAAGCCTCTTTATTTCTCATCTTGGAAACAGAGAACTTTTGGTTCATAGAGTATCTGGGAAGACAGAGGAAATGGTTACACAGGAATTAGAAAAACAACCAGTTAAGAACTACTGCACAGGGTGAATTCCCACCAAACATAAATCTTTTACTCCGGTGCTGATGATGGTGCCTGTTTTCTCAGGGACAAATCTCAGTCAGAAGCCTAGGTGAGACTAAGTAAGAAATGATGACTATGTCTCTTTTCACTACTGTAATCATGTCACCTGGGATACTGGGTCTGCCTCAATAACTGTGATACTAAGTCTCAGAACAACTTGAAAACACAACTGTCTCCATGTTTCTGTTGGAAGATCTTGTTTTAGGTCTTCTGTTTCCAATTAGAAGTAGCTTTAATTAGTAAGACAAATCTCCCAACTTTCAGATAGGTGCTCCACAGATTAGGCCATTAATTAAATTGGCATGCACACAGTTCAATCCTGAGAAGCCCAAGCTGGTCTTCTGATAAGACCCACCTGAACTGGCTAAATCTGAATCATGGGAAATTGTTCTCTATACCTTTTGTACCCGCCCACACTCAGTCTGGAAGATCTGATGGAGTAACCCTTTGGGGACTGAGCTGGGATAAGCTTTCTGAACCCACAGTCATTTGATCTCTGCTGGCTGCCATCCCCTCAGAGGGGTCCGCGAGAGGATGGGGACTGGAAGAGAAGAGCTAAAGTAGGAACTGCAGCAGGGATTTATACCTTAGAGATCTGCTGACAGGGCAGAAAGAGAATCTCAGTGGGGCTGAAAGACTGCTTATAAATCTCTAGGCACATATGAAACACTGTCAAAGTGATATTATAGGTTTAACTTGTAATAAGTTTTGTTTCAACACCTGCCTATCACATCAAAACTTAAGAGTATTTATCAACCAGCCCATGTCACCCCCTTCTAATTACATGCAAACATGAATTAGCTTCCAAAACACATGACAAAACATAATTCATTTAAAAAAAGTATAAACATATACAGGGTGCATTTATGACATAAAAATAAAAACCAAATATTTGTTTTCATTTTAGCAACAAGCAAAAATATTCCATTTGTCCCTGAGGAAATATTTTCAAAAGAAAAACATTCTTCTGAAAATGGGACTTTTGCATACACTCACATGAAAAGTTTAGAGCACTTTCACTGGTTATAAAACATTCAACATTAATTTTACAAAAATTTACATCAACTTAAAAACCTTAAGTCAGGTGTGGATATATGTTTTCTCAAAAGTGAAAGGTTAAAAATATTCTCTCTTTGTGTTTTGTATTTTAAGAGTGCGATATTTACCCAAAGAAAATGTCACAGAAAATGATGATGGCACAATATCCTACATGTTGCCCAACGTTGCTAGTTTTGAACCCGATAAGTCTGTTGGGACAGAAAATGATACCATCACCTGCCTCAACCTTGCTGTTGTTGTAAGTAAAGAAACAAAACCATAATGTCCACATTGAAATGTTGAGGTACTGGAGGAAATAGGGAAGAAGTTCACAGAGTCATAGAAAGTTTCGGATTGGAAGGGGCCTTAAGACCATGTGGTTCCAAGGCCACTGCCATGAGCAGGCACACCTTTCACTGGACCAGGGTGTTCAGAGCTCCATCCACTCTCTCACTGAACACTTCCTGGAATGGGATTAACATTAGTAACAGTGAAACTGTTCTCTTACGTTCCTCAGGTGAGGGAATGAATGAAGAGTTTGTGGATGGGTTCCCTTGTGTG
Organism: Scytalopus superciliaris; assembly: GCA_013400415.1. Classification (NCBI taxonomy): domain Eukaryota; kingdom Metazoa; phylum Chordata; class Aves; order Passeriformes; family Rhinocryptidae; genus Scytalopus; species Scytalopus superciliaris. Next base: position 563,924 of record VXBX01009724.1, on the reverse strand, counting down.
TGAGGTACAACACGAACAAGGCAAGGCAGATTTGCCATGCTCTTTCCATAAAACATTCAGTCCTACTTTTCAGGGGAGGCTGGCTTGACTCGTAGGCTCAGTGCCTGCATGGCCTCACCACCACAGCTGCTCCGTCCCTGTGGTGCCCCTGAGCACCACTGCAATTGTTCCATCCCCAAAGCTCTCCTGCCCTACTGAAACAGTAGTTATTCCAAGAAGAGCACAGGGATCTTCACCTGGAGTAGTGCTAGAGCCTTTTCAGTCCAGATGTTTTTGTGTTATCACAGGCCAAGAATGTTTGCCTTTGACCAATATATACAGTTTTCATGTTTATATTCAGCCCTGATTGTAGTGCCTGACTGTCTCTCACTAACTCTGCATGTGAGTACTTGGGATTGCTGTGAGGGTCAGAGTATAGACTCAGGGTGTAAATACAAAATAAAACTGTAGTAACAATCACAGAATCACAGAAAAGCCCATCTTGGAAGGGACCTCTGGAGATCATCTGATCCTGCCTTTTCTGAAATTGTTACTTGGAGATGTTCAGAAGCCATCTGTCCATGGTCCTGGACAACCAGCTCTCAGTGGTCCTGCCTGAGCAGGTGGTTGGACCAGATGATCTGCAGAGGTCCCTGCCAACCTCAGCTGTCTTGTGATTCTGTGATTAGGGATAATCTAATGAACACATGTAATCAGTCAAGAAAAATTTTCTGTTTATGTAACTTATGCCCAGTAGTTGTTTTGTTAAGGAGTGTCAGTTTTATGTAGGAACTTAACTTTGAGTGAACTGCAAATCTGGAAACTGGCTTTGCCGGAGATTTCTTGGAGTCAGTCTCTGTGTTTTTGATCCAAAGCACATGCCGAATTTTATGTTAAACATTGATTGTATTGCTATTGTAGGCTGCACCTGCCTTGTACCCAAGCAATTTCATGCAAATATTATTAAACACTTGGATTAAATCTTCTAAGTCAACCATGCTGCAGAACAGAACAGTAAAAGAAATACTGTGGGGGTACAAAGATCCCTTCTTAAGCAGTATCCCCATCTCCATCAACCCAGTTCTGGGAGTCTTCTACCCGGTAAGTGAAACCAATGAGGAGGCAATGCCTTCAGTTATCATTCTGTGAATAAAACTTAAAGCAGCTGCTTTGAGGAAGAAAAATCTGACAATGCTGCCATTTTGTTCAACAGTTCTGACTGTTATTGCTTGTTGTGTCTGTTACAGTATAATGGGACAGCTGATGGGCTTTACAGAGTCTACACTGGGACAGAAGACATTACAAAAACAGCAATAATTGAAAGCTATAAAAACAAAAGGTATCACACCATTATAGAGTAAAAAAAACCCATATATTTTCAAGGTGTGGTGTTTAAGGCTTGATTCACTAAGAGCTATAGATAAATGGAAAATCTTCAACAATTTAAAGCAAAGAGGATCAAGCCCTGGTCTTAGGAAAACCATCTCTTTCTTTCAGCTGTTAACAGTTATGTTAGGAGCTGGATTTAAGATGGTTATTGATTTTTTGATATAAGTATTTATTTCTGTTTTGCATGGTTTAGTAACTAGATTCCTTTTATCCTATTCTAATGCATCTAATAATTTATCTGAATAAATGAACATCTCTATCTTTTGCCTTTGCTATGGGTCAGGCTTATAATGGAACAGTTATATTTAGCAATAGAGGTAATTAAATTGCTTATATGATCTAATATACTACATGCTTTTTTCTCTATCTTAAAGGAATCTTTCATACTGGGAAGGTCACTGTGATATGGTTAATGGCACAGGTGAGTCTATTCAAGCTTCTTAAAACTTCAACACTTTTCTTGATACTGCAAAGGAATAATGATACAATATTTAAATTAATACCCCTGGGCTTTGGCAGTTCTATATTCTTTATATTAAATATCTATATATATGTATACATACTACTAAAATGACATATTCATATGTGTGTCTCTATTAAAATAGATATTATGTTAGTGTACATTATTTTACATACACACGTACACACAGCCTTTACATCTAGAGTGGATGCGGAGGAGATACAAGAAAATAATCCAGTTCTCTAGTTACTACTAATTATCTTCATAGTACAATATAACTAAGATTCTTTATCTTTGCTATAGCAGTTGAAAATTGTCTTTGGATTTTAATAATGCACATTCATTTACACTGTTGAAAATTTAATTAAATGCACCAGAGTGGGCATCCTGAGTTATGTAAAGCCACTGAGGTAAGAAGGGAGAAGGCTGTCAGGTGCATGGTTTGTAGGCGACTAGAAAGTGAAAAGGGATGAAGAAGAAAAGTAGTTTAGTTTTGGATGAATAAACTATAGAGGAATATTATAAAATGGCTTTTGGTATGCATATGAAAACAGTTGAGTTATTTAAGATACTTTTATTCAAGATGATATTTTTCTTTTTGGTAAGTGAAAGCATCACTGTGAGGCCACAATCTGTGAAGCTGAGTCTGGCAGATGTTCTGGTGGAGGCTTTTGCAGAGAGCTCTAGGCCTTCAGTAAGGGAGTATCAAGACAATCAGGCTTTTTGTTTGGGTTGCTTGTTTGTTTTTTGTTTTCTGTTTTCCATTCTGCTTTACCTGGCATAGATAACTTTGCCTATAATCCAGAGCATACAGCAAGGTATTTTGAAGTATTTAAAATGCATCACAAGAACTGGATTTTCCCAAAGTCTGTGAGTCACAAAGGATGACTTCCTTTTTAAACCACACTGCTAGTATTATAATAGAGATTATTTCCTTAGGTTCTAGGACTTCCCTTCTTTCTTCTGGGGCTTGAAATATTTTTTATTTTAGCCAGGGTCAGCATTCTGTTTTTTCTTCTTCCATGGCTAATGATAAATGTACTCAACTAACTAGATCAAGTGCTTCAGTACAGTGAAAAATATGGAGCTTTTCCTTGTCAGCAAAGATTATTTCAGAGAAGAGCATTCAGTGTGACTTCTCAGGAGAGACCATGCGTTTAGAGATGCAACAATTTTTAAAAGTCTTTAAAGTGTGAGAATATCAGCCTATCTTGTGAGCTTTCACACAGAATCTCAGCATGTATAGTATAAGAAAATACACAGACAAAACCATTAAACAGTATAGTTGTATGGGGCTTGAAATGACTACGTGTTTGCCAACCTTACAAGACTGCCAAGATTTAGAAATAGAATGTGTGTTTAGGATGATCTTGAATTTTCTTTAAGAAAAAGTGCTTCTGTCAGCAGTGGCCAGTGGCAATATGTAATTTAGCTTTCTTGCTCTTGCCAACTAGATTCAAAGATATCACAAATGTTTTCAATCCCTTTGTTATGGCTGCTGCCTAAGAAACTAAACAGAGATTGTAGCAAGAATTAACAAATGTGCTGGTTAAAGATTTGTTACAACACCTTAGTTGGGAAAATAGCAGAGGGTCCTCTGACATAATTCTGGGTGCTTGCAATGCAGAAATCCACATCTGAACTGTCTGCACTCTTTTTATAGCAAGTGGAGAGAAGCACAATGCCAACGTGCTATTCCTCCGACCTATTTTGCATATCTGCTATGGTGTGATTGTGCGCTAGAAGGGCTTCCTTCTCTCCATCAGCTCTAGAGAGGACCTCAGCTTACAAATAACAGTCTGTGGTGAAACAAGGTTTAACACTGATTATTAAATAGTGTTGAAGTCTAAAGCTGTGTTTCTTGTAAGCATTGTGTCATAACTGCAAGTGAACCAAGAATCTCTAGGAAGGTTTAGGTCTATAGGCTTCATAAACCTTGAAGCAATGGCAACATAATGGCTTCATATTAAGCAGGATTTTTTTAATATCCTCTATTTTTAATAGATTTTATCATATACCTTCACATCTGGGGGAAATTAAAAAAAAAAAAAAAAAAAGCTGCCATAACTTGGCTTACTTTCAAAAACAATTAAATCTTATCTGTGGAGTGCCTGTCACTGTGTAATAATTTACACAAACATTTTCCCCATGAATGACTCATTTGTTTACCTTTTTCACAGTTTTATAGGAAAGTAATAGCTGAGTATTGAGCTAGAAATTAAGTCATGTCTTCTAAGTGGAATTGCTTTCAAGCTCTTTCTTTTATTTTATTCAACAGATGGAGCATCATTCCCACCATTTGTTAAGAAGAATCAGGTACTACGCTTCTTCTCCTCTGATATTTGCAGGTAGGCTGGTTCCTTCCTGGACTGTGTACACACCTGCGTGTGCCACTGAATGCTCTTTGATTTCAGAGGGTGGCTGCAGTGGCTGTGCTTGGGCTCAGGTCACCAAGGCAGGACAACATAAACATTTCATCAAAACACAAGTAAAGTCATGGGGTGTGCTCATGATTCAGAGCTTGATTCTGCCATTTTTACATAGGCCAAGTAGCAAGATACTTACAATGCAATTTATTTCAGCTGGTTACAGATGAGTAATTCAGGCAAATCTGACATTGTTGTGAGCTGTCAGAAATCTGAAACTGCCTTGATCATAACCTGCCTTGTTTGTCTGAGAAGGCAACAGGTACAGCAAGGTTCAGTTAGGTCTGTCTTTGGCATTTCTGCAGAAAATCATCTAAGCAGAAAAGTACTTACTGTCATTCATCAGATACTTAAAATTGTTTTCTCACAGGATATTTTTACATATTTTATTTTTATGTATTTACAAACAAACTAGCCTGCTTAATACATAGCATACTGATGACTTTTAAACCTGCTGCTCCTGCTGTGGCCATCCAGTGTCCCTGAGTTCTCCAGTGGGATCACAGAAAGAAATGTTAAAAGATTTAAAGTCCATCACAGTGTATTTACTTTGGGAGGTTCAACCCCTTTATTTATCTTGCTGCCTGGAAAAAGCTACATCCTTTTTACTAGGTTTAAAGTGGGCCATTTGCTTTGCAGTGTTTGTTTTCAAAGATCAGTGTTTAACATGAAGTTAGAGTTCTTTTTTTGTGTAGCAGTTGTATTCCCAAACTGGGAAACATTTCACAAGTCATGGAAAAGGGAATTCTATGTAGAGGAGAAAAGATAAAATTCTTTGGATCAATTGTACACAGTTTGAGAGATCCCTCTGTCCATTTAATTCTCACAGTTCATGAACAATTAAGGACAGTAATAATTACGCAAAGGTCTTGCTGAAACAGAGTTGGATAAAATGGTTCTGTGCATTCTGCAAAACCCAGAACCCTTCTTTGGTCTGGCTGCAATACAAAGTGTTGCTGTCCTGGTTACATTACTGTGTAACAACCATATCTCTCTATCAGCTGACAATGAATTAGCAAACAAACATTGATTCATATGCATTTGGAATAAGGTTATATGCAGGATGTTATCTGCATCATAAAGCTTAGGTTATCATTAGGTCTGCAAAAAACTATGGCAGACCTGATTTACTACTCTACCATAGTCCAAAAACTTTGAAAAACCACATAATGACAGCACGTGTAGAAGCCTGTAGGGAAAAGAGATCTTAATCAATTTATTACTTTTGTCTATGTTGTTTATTATTTGTATTAGAACTTTTGTCTTTTTATGTATTGTCATGCTCTCCTCTGAGCTTGTAGAACCTTCTGCGAAGGCAGGGAATATTCTCCACTGCAGGGGAACACACCTACAAACTGCTGAACATAACAGTGGGAGTGGTGAGAGCCAGGATATTGGCTCCCTGGGGTACTTGTTTCTTTTAAGAGAGAGACAGCTGGGGGAGCCCTCAGGAGTATTGACAGGAATGCAGATGAATGCAGGAATCCAAATGACTGAAACATGCTTCTTCTATTTTGTATTCAGGTCCATCTATGGAGTCTTCCAGGGCAAGAAGACTGTGAAGGGAATCACGCTCTATCGTTTCACAGTTCCTCGTGAGGCATTTGCATCACCGACTGAAGTTGGTGATAATTACTGCTTCTGTACAGATGAAGTCATATCAAAGAACTGCACGTTAGCTGGAGTCCTAGACATCAGTGCCTGCAAAGCAAGTATGGTGGTGACACAGTACTGCTAAAGAATCCATTTAACTGGGGAGAAAGCATGTGCCCTGTAGCTGAGGTGTTACTCTGAGATCCAGGGTGTTTGTATTTTTCTGTGAATTCTTCCACAGACTGCCTGTGAGACCCTACACATTTCTGCAGCCTCATTTCCCAAAATGAGGACCATAATATTTCTCTATTTTGCATAGTGATATGTAAAATTGTAATGCTACTGATTGTATGCTGAAACTGCAGGAATCTGGGTAGAGAAAAGAAGGAAGCGGCACTGTGCAAAAGTCAGCAATAGTCCTTGTATTTGTGGCAATTCACACACACAGCAGGGCATGGGCATGTACACAATTATACGTACATTCAGAGACTGAGAGACACTACTGGATTTGTTTAGTGTTGGCATAATAAAATAAAAAAAATAAATACAGAATCTGCATTTGGTGCAGAGTGGATGGCATGGGGTCTGCTCAGGCTGAAACAAGATCATGAAGGTGGGTGCCTTGTCCTCACTTGAACTTGAAACTGGTAGCACTGCCAGCTCCACAATGTAGACACAGACAAGCAGGATTTGTAACTACAGTTTATTTCACCATGCAAATTCTTCTCATGACAAAAGACTCACAGAAATGCTCAAATGTTTATTTTATTGAGGGAGTGGGGAGTTAGACNTATATATAACAAAACTATGTTTGGAGAAAGACCTCAGAAGATGAGCACCATAACAAGGCTTAATGATTCAAGAGTGTTTATTTTTTTCAACTAGAAAGACCAGTATACATCTCTCTTCCTCATTTTCTTCATGCAAGTGAGTCTATATTGAATGATGTGGAAGGCCTGAGCCCAAACGAACAGGAGCATGAGACATATCTAGACATAGAGCCTGTAAGTCCAAGTATTTAATAACTGTACCTCAGTAAACTTGCAATGTTTAAACTGAATAGTAGAGTTGACCTTTTATCAGAGGGACAAGCAGAAGATGCAGTATTTTCATGCTTCCTTATGTAAGACCTGCTGTTAAAGTGGTGTGACTTTAAGAGGGGAAATTTGGAGCAGATCTGTATCTCATTCTGACCATCAAAATTTGGAAAACCAGTTTTGATTTTTACTCATTGGGAACACAGGATTAAATAGATCCTGCAAACTGTGAACTATGCTATAGCTATCTATGACCTTCAAGTGCTTTGAGAAAATTATATTCTATGAAAGTTCTGCTTCCTCTACACATTTTTTTTTTTTAATTTTCTATAACTAGCAATTTTTGGATAATTAGTATCTCAATTGAAACTAAATAAACAGATCAATTGCTAGAACTCTGAACAGAACTGGTCTAGAAAAGACCTAATATAGACTTTGTGAATTTGATTGTCTAACACAGCTCCCAAACAGAACAAATTTATGGCAGCTCTGATTTCGATTGCTTCCAAATTTACCTGTATTTCTGTTCCAGTGATTCAGACACTTTAAGAGTATTTATCAAAGTTTTCTGAATTGTATGATAAATTCTAAGGCTCCAAAATTTTAGTTTGCTCTCAATTTGAATGAAAAAGTAAAACTGAGATTTTTTTCACTAAAATATTTTTAGTCATTTAATTTAAACTATGTAACTTCAATGAGGACATGTGAAGTTAAACCTTTGTTTCATTTTATTCGGAATAGAGGCATTAACCACATTTCCCTAAATCAGATATAAAATTTTCAAGAATCACAGCCTATCTTATTTTTTATGGAGGACAGAGGGTAGAAGAAGGAGATAAAGAAAAGATTTGAGCTTTGTGTAGACATGTTTGTTCTTACATGAGAAGTTTGGTTTCTGCCCTATGCAAATTAAACATCCTTCATTTTAAAAAATAAAATTCAGCTGATTTCTGGTGGAAAAAATTACTAAGGCATGTTTTCATATAAACATTTAATGACTTATTTAGTACTTTTAACCCTTTTTTTCCCCTTAAGTGTTAAAAGTAAATTACAAAAGTAACTATGGTAAAGCCACAAAATTAGAACTTCTATGAGAAATGAGAGACCCTTAGAAATATAAAAGTTCATTAAAAAATTAATTCTTCAAAACGTAAGAATAAAATAATCCCAGAGTGCTTTTTGGCACAGTTTTGGCACCCACTGAAAAAAATTAAACTAACGTTTTGGTTTTTTTTTCTGATTCTAGACTACTGGTTTTACACTACAATTTGCAAAAAGGCTGCAAGTAAACCTCCTTGTGAAGCCTGCACCAAAAATTACGTAAGTGCTACTTCATTATTTTATTTTTAAAGACCTTTTTTATTCAAGAGACCTGATTGGTTATGAGAGTGTCATTAGAAATGGCTTGGAGAAGAAGGAATAAAAATACTTTCCCAAAGGTTGATTATCTTCCTTCCAAAAAATTCAGTGAGACTTTTCAGAGAAAATAAACTTCAGCAGAAGAGCAAACCTTCCTCAGAAAGGCACTGCCCAAGTATTTTAACATACATTTGATTCCCCTACAGAAGCTTACAAGGCAACATGTTCTTAAAAATAATGTGTTCTTATAAAACCCAAATGAGGGCTATGAGGATGACTTAGAAAACAAAATGTATTTTCTGTAATAAATCTAATGAGAGAAAGAATTTGTGTATTCCCTGTCGCTAGATGGATTTTATCACAAGGGTCAATGGGTCTCTAGTAGTTTCTTTTCTCTTTGTTGGCCCAAATGTACATGGAGAGACACAACTTTGGGATCTTGTACATCTGGTGGGTGAACACCACACAGATCTTCAGACCCTCTCACCACACCTCGCTGTGTCCAGCCTTCCTTCTGTCTGACTGCCCACATGTGGAAAATTAGACAGAAAGTGATGGTTGCCCAGTATGTAAAATGGCTGTTACTGCAGACTAATTTTTTTTTTCACTCCAAAGCTATGCTAAAAAGGTACATGTGGAAGTCAGAAATACAGTTAGAGGACAAGAAAAATGCTTAAGTAGAGACTTGCATAGCAAACTAAAAGTAACTTGTTCTACTTTTTTCTCATTTCAGTGCTTTATCAAAAGTTAAAAACCCGTATATTTTTCCTATTCTTTGGCTAAATGAGGTGAGTATATTTTATGTCTATTACTCTTCACTGTTTAAAATCAATCAAACAAAAAAATACCTAGCTTTTTCAGTCTTGGTGCCCTGAAAATGGGTATTTAAACTCATGCTGTGATTTGCACACAGCAAGAATATATTCTGGAAGTGAGGGGTCACATACATACACTTCACTGACATTTTTCTTTTACTTTTTTAGTCTGCTGTTATTGGGGATGAGAAAGCAGAAATGTTCAGAAGTAAAGTCACTGGTCCAATCCAGCTGCTGAATACACTTCGGATGGCTCTAATGATCTCAGGTGCTGTGCTATTCCTGGCATTCATGGGTTCCTACTTCATATGCAGATCGAAGAAATTAAAATAAGTAAGTAATCACTAATGGCTCAGTTCTCAGCAGCAATTTTCCCTCAGGATTTCAAGAGTTCAGAATCATTACCTATTTAGGTGGTTTTATTTTTTATGTACTAGAAAATTCAGTAGTTGCTCTGTGGGAAATCATTGAGGTAATTTTCCTAACGTTTTCAAATTGTCTTCCCAGCCTTAATCTTTCGGGAATTTCTTATCTCGGAAGAAGGCATTGGGAACTACATGAGAACAACACTTTTTATTTCAAAAAACACAACATGACTGTTGTGATTTTTTTTTTTTTTTTAAAATAGACATTTTGTCAAGATTGCTAAACTGCTCAGAAGTGTCCTCTAGTACCTCTCTGAGCAAGAGGCCTCACAGCTGCAGATTCCTGTGCTCTTCCAGGACATCTCCCTTTCTGAGGTTCAGAGAACCCACTGTGAATGATACCTTCTACTGAGTACTGGATAGGGTTTCTCACTTTCTCTCAGTTGTGCATCTCTGTCATGTTAGTCTAAACATCTCTTGAACATACCTAGCCCACAAAGACAAATTATACTCACATCAGGGCTAGACTGACATCTAAAGAAACAAGCACATTTTTGGAATTATTTAAAAGCAGTGCAGAGACATGATGGTGAAATGTATGCTATATTAAAGAGATATCTTTAAGATGAAGACTTGCCTCATGACATGATGAATTCTGGTTTTATTTCATTACAGGTAACAAAGACTTCAGAGTTAGTCAATGTTTAACTGAAATTTCAGCCAATCAGCATGTTAAAATTCAGTGACAAAAGGTATGATTCAAGGCACAGTCAAATCCACATGGTATGGAATTCAATATGCTTTTCCATTTTGAGATGACCAACTCACTAAGCCAAATAAGCTGATGTTTCCAAAGGTCCACGCTTCTGAGATCGCTTAAGAGGCCGCCATGGAAACTACGCTGTCAAATAACTTTATTTGTAACTTGTTACAAATTTTAAATTTCATTGAAGCAGACTGAAGTTGCCGTGCCCATTGGATTTTAGTCCACCCTCTGCCATTAATTCAACTTGCTACTTATTTTCTTCTGGGATTTGCAAGACAAAGCTGTTTGCTGATGTTCTGTCTCTGAGCACAGGCTGGGAATGACAACACTTTTGAGCTCATGCTGTGCTCTAGATGCTCTCACTGCAATATTTCTCTCTGTTCCTTCAAGGAATGGAAGCTGCTGCAATAGAACTGTGCTCTGTCCTCTATTCAGGGATGTGAATTGCATTGAATGTGAAGTTTATTGTGTAAAGTTACTAACTGTAATACACGAATTTTATAAAAGACTTACTAAAATATGTGGTTTATACATTTTATATGAAGATGGCTCATAGAAACACAACCATCATTCATATGTTGATGGAGCTCATGGACATTTGGCTCCACAGTTGTTTATTCATCTGAACCACTCTCTAACTCCCAACCTTTGCCACTGTGGCCTCTTGTGTGCTTTTTTACTGGCTCTTGCTTGAATACCACCCTGTGTTCTGCTCAAAGCCTCCCTTAGAAAATGATCTTGCCTGACAGGCCATGAGAAAATATTCCAGAATTCTCCAGAAACAGGAAAGACTGAGATAATGATTTTGATAAAACATAGAGCATTCCAGTTCCTTGCTATAGAAGCACATAAATGAAAACAGGTAGCCCCAATAATTTACTGATAAACCATCTGCCACAAGGAAATTCATGCAACCATTAGTTTAATGGGGTGCATCAACTTGTAGACAGGTAGCAAACACTGCCATCTGCATAAATGGCTCACTTTTTCATTTGATCTGAATGTCACATCTCATTTTGAGAGTCACCAGTTTAGGGAAAATTTGACACAACTGAAGGTATCCCTAGAGTCCTATGGACTGGTCAAAAAGTATGAGGACAGATGAAGTTATTAAGTCACCATCTCCTCTGAGTCAAACACAGCTCTGCTGTCTTTCAAGACCTGACATGAGGTTTTTATAATAAAATGTCTTTTGTGCCAGAATCTAATATAAAAGAAAAAACAGCAATGCTCCTGTCATTTTTGATGTACTAACATTTCAGCTTCATTTTATTTGAGTTCAAGTACATTGTCAGTAAGTTAGTGTTTGTTTTACTAGTGTTGTTTAGTGCTATGTGGTGCTCCAGAAGCAATGATCCAGCAAGTCAGGCCATGATTTTAAATGTCTCAGGGCCAAATTTTACATGCACAGTAATATGTTTGTCCATATGTATAATCTCATTGACCTCAAGGCAGATTTGGACTTTTAAAATATGTTCAGCACCTAGACTGCACTTGAATTATTTGTAGTTATTTTATCCAAAGCATCAGTTACAGTTATTGTTAATTCATAATAATGAGGCTAATGTTAAGTATTTACATTTGTTCAAATAGTGAAGGATAAACATTTATTGGAAATGTTAATGAAAATACAAATAAAGCTGAAAACGATTTTTCTGACATCCTTATGTCTAGTTGTAAATAAAGCCTTCTGTGTTGAATAAAAAAGTCCTTGTGTCTCTTTGCTTGGTTTTTTGGAATATGTTTTCTTTTCCTAGAAACTGATTTTATAAATTGATGAATAAATGAGCCTACAGTTAACCTTGTTAAGTCATTGCACTCTGGCACATTGCAGTTTCTTAGAAGTGCATATCACCATTCACATTGCTGCATGATACATCATAAATACCAGCGACATACAACATTTATGCTCTGGATTACACAAAGGAGAAGATGAGGTGAGCATGTCTAAACCGAAACAGTTCTAAAGCAAAACCAGGAAGCCAAGCTCAGAGAGAAACCTGTTTTCAAATCCCTTGAGCTGGAGGTGTTGGCAACCTGGTGTTAGCACATCCAGCAGCACATTACAATACCCTTCCCTCGCTCTGCTGGCCCAGCAGGTTTGGTGGGAGGCAAGCCTGGCTATGCTTATGCCTCACGTCACCCACCCACTCCAGATCTTCATGTGTGAAAATTACTGGTGAAAGTCGGATCTGACCCAAGATCTAACATCCCATATACTCACACCTCAGAGCACGTGTGCCAGCTCTTGATCTCTAAGTGTAATTATGCTTTCAAAGACTTTCTTTAAACCTGTTCTTCCCACCTAGCCTACAACTGTCTGTTACGGTAATGTAAACATACTACTATGCTCTGAAAAAGAAAACTGATTCTTTCTCTGTTCTTTTAACTGTGAGAGTAGGCAAGAACTTGTTTTAATCACAGTGTACACATCAACATTTTAAAAAATAAATTTAATAACTAATTAAAAATGCTTGCATGTTTGTTTTTTTTTTTTTTTTTCAGTAGCCATATAAAAACAGAAACCAGAAAGACAAGTGACTCACACTCACCAAATGTACTCTGCATTTATAAATATAAGCTATTCCCTCTTTGCATATCAGATAGTGCTGATGGTCCGTGGTTTCACCGTCTCCCAGCTGTACCCAAAAGAGCCAGGGACTTACAGCCCACCCAGCCAATACCGTGCTGGGATCTTTCTGAGCTGTATTTAGTAAGAAAAGAAACGCGATCCTTTACAGTAGGCGCCACCCAAAGGACATCCAGGTTTATACAAGTTCTCCTGCTTCATTTCAGCATAGGCAGTCAAAAATTATGTTGGTTAAAATTAAGTTCTGTTTCCTCTGCCAGTTGACATCACCAGATATAATTACAACACTTTTAAAGCAGTACAAGAAAAAAATTCCATCGTGTCTGCTAGATGAGAGATTGTCAAATGCAGCACTAATACAGAAATTATAATGGTCCTTAATGTTCTGGAGTGTTATGCTAAGACCAGGGTTTCCCTTAAGTTCTGTGAATTGGTATTTTACAAAATACATGCTTGACATAAGTAGGCACACTCATAATTTCCAGGACTCTATTTGGTGCCCATCATTCCTTCTGTAATACCAGGGATGTGTGGACCAATCAGGACTACATGGAGCTCTGTATGAGCTCTTTTATGCGACTTGACTTAGGTTTTGGATGCACCTTAAATGCATTTGCAGTTTTAACTCTACTAGAATACTTGGGTGTAGGACTTGCTTTGTCCTCATAAATTTTCAAACTGGAAAACCTCCATGTGAACACTTCTAAAGTTAAGTTTCTTGACTGATAACCTTCTTTCATGATAGGAGCTGAACCCAGCAGCACAAAAGACTCCTGGAGGTGCAGGTACTTTTATGTACTGACATATAAATCCAGACATTTCCTGTGTTTTTACCTCAAATGTGGAAGCATATCCTTTTCCATGCTCTCACTCCACAGGTGTAACTATCTTTGCACAGGTCAAGCACTGGGTATGTTTTGCAAATTCAGAAGTTATCACCACAATTCATGCACACAGACCCACACTGTGATGTGGCAGCAGCTACATTTTATCCTGCAGTCTTGACAAATTCAGACTAGCTATTTTCAGCAAGATTAAATCAAGAATGCTATTGACATTCACAGCCTCACACTGACAGAAAACAAGGAGAAAAGGGTAACCAGAGCCCTCTAGATAATTCCATTTTTTCTATGAGCAGTGGGGAGCGCATTAAGAAAGAATTTCTGGCAAAGCATGTACTTTAATTCAATAACAAGTCAGTGCAGTTAAGAGGTTAATTCAAGAAATCTGTTCTAGTCAACATCTAATTTTCCAGGCAGCAGACAGACTTCCCTGAGCACTCAGGAGCATCACTAATTTGCTGAATACATGTACATATATGTCTTCATTTGACACTTGCTACAACCCTGAAGAAACCATGTCTAATAGATTTACACCATTTTTCTAACAGTAAAAATAAGTTAATGGCCAGACATATCAGTCAGAGCAGGTTCCAAAAGCTTGTGTTTTGATGGGAATCATTTAGACTGTACTAATTCATATGAAGAATGTTCTATTGTTCAGGTTATTCCTTCAAATGAAGCCAAAGTCCTAGACGAATATGATTGTTAATCCACAAAGATAAAGAGGATTTTGGCTCTGTTTTGAGTACTTTGCTGGAGAGACAGAGAACTCTTTATGCTGGTTTTAATTCTTACTGGGTTAAAATCGGTAGTCAAAAAACATAGGGCCAGAAACTTTTGATCTCCCTTTCTAGTGATGTGCAGAAACTCTAACACAAGTGCTAAATGCACCTTCCCCTCAAGGAAGGAGAAAAATAGATCACTTTTTGGAGTTTACATAATCTATTTCTCAGCACACCAGGTTCTATGAATCCAAGTGAAAAGCCAGATTTTACCCTGTGTTTCACCTGAATTCCTTTCTGGGGCCAAGCACCCCCAAGGCATTGGAGCACCAACTAGCAAAATATTTAAGTACTTCTTAAGGCTGCTTTAACTCTAAAGGGGCTGTTCTGCCTGGAATACCTCAGTGAAGAGGCTGGTTGTCCCTAAAGTTTTGCACAAAAAATACAGAAAGGCAAGTCTGCACAGATGGTTTAGCATGGCAATGCCTCATACCCCTGTGGAAAACTTTCAAGAGTGCATTTGACTCAAAGTCATTTGCTAAGAAAGACAGTACAGCAGTCCTTGCTTCATGATTTCATGAACACAAGTTGTCAGTGGCTCTAGCTACAATGGTGGAGGTCATATCACACCACATGAAAGCCTAGCAAGATGCAGATGATAGCTGTTATTCCATAATGTCTATTATCTCCTTATTCAATAATAGTTGAAAATTGAATATTATTAACAATCTCACAGTAGAGTGAGACAGCCCAAGTCAAACAGATATCTGAGTTTAAAACATTCATGATGGTTCTACCTTAAATTAATACTTTTGACTTTGGATTTCAGCCTCTCTGAGGTAGCACACAGTGGAGAGCGTTCAGGCAACTATCTCTGATCAGTCAAGTCTGAGCTGAGACCTGTTAACTGGTTTTATGAATGTGTAAATCTTTGACTAAGGATAAATTCACCTACTTAGTCTTCATCTCAAAGAGACCAGAAGTTCTCACTATTGCATAAAGGATGATGACATATGTTTACAGACATGTATTTGTGGGGTCCATAGCTCTTGGTATACCGCAAGTGTAACAGTAACTCTTCCAAAAGAAAACCCAAACAAATAGAAAAGGAAAGGAAGAGGAAAAGAGAGAATGGGAAGAAAGGGAATGTGCTCTTAGCTGGCTAGCTGGGATAAGAAATGGCAGAGCTCGCTCCAGATAACTATCGTCCTCAGGGTATCTTTTCCATTAAAGCATTGCCTGTAAATACCATTTTAAAGCAAATGTAATTACATCTTGATCTTGCCATTGTGACATTTCTTTCCCTCCCTCATTGTGCTAAAAGAGTAGGCTGAGACCTGCTTCAGCCCGGAACAGATTTTGCATCTCTAATTGGCTGCTGAGCCTTGTGTGTGTACATTGCTGGGAAATGCTAATTGTCTATTTCAGCAACTCATCTATGATGCTCTACTTTCTCCCTAATATATGGCTTTAAAGTGAAAACTGTGAAGTGGGGAATGAAATGTAGGGGCAGGGAGGAATGAAGCACAACTCACATGGCGATGGGAATGACTTTTGACAAAACCCAACTGAAAAGCCATAACAGCTATTTTTGAGTGCCCCCCTTGCAAAGTAATGAGGATAACAGCACTCTGGAAGGCTGGGATAGGGAAAAGAGCTGCAGATGCAAACAGGGGTGTGCAGGCAGATGAGTATAAAGTGAAAGGCAGGCTAAAGTGCTTCACAAGAACTACAAGGCTGAACACAGCTGGCCCTGGGCACTGCATGGGTTGAGACACCAGGAAAATCATGTCACTAGCAAATTTGTTGCCCACAGGCCCCAAAATGCTCTCTGCTGATACCATACCAGGTGTTGGTGTGTGCCTACCCATGTGTTAGTAAACCAGGGAAAGCAGGTATGCTCAGAACAGTCTCAGTTGCCTATCTATATAAGTGCAATATATCTCAGTACACCTCATTTTTTATTAGCATCTAGGAACGCAACTAGGAAGGCATGGTCTCCTATGGATACTCCTCATAGATATCTTAAATATCCCAGGGGATGTCATGAGAGAAGTCTTGTTAATTTTGCAATCTCTTTCCATGGCTGCATTTTTCAGGACTGGGCTCTTTAACACAGCTACCGGGCTCAAAACCAGGCAGAAGGAGAGATCATGAGGTACGGGAGGCCACAAAAGTAATGTAGGAGGTAAGTCATTGAGACTATTTGCTGAGCTTTGACTGTCAGACAGCTGGCCTTGCCTATTCCTATCTCAGATCCCCAGTCCTCTCTTGCTGAGCAGGCAGGTTACCTTATTCATAGTTATTGGACCAGGTATTTAAAACTTAAATCCCTTCCTGTTTTCACTTCACACCTGAGTCCTCCTATGGAACCTTCCCTAAACCTCTTTGCAGGCAGAAAATATTAATTAAAAGAATACCCAGATAAATAACTCAAGAACAGTTTTCTATTAACTTATCTTGCTAATCTCTTCTAAGTTTCTTTCACAGTCACTCCTTGGATGTTCCAGAACAGTGCTTAGGAAGAAATGCTCTCCTGTAGACTGAAACCCTGGATGACATGTTTAGATACAAAAAGGTGTATTTTGCTGTTTTGACATTTATGTTATACTGGGTTTGTGTGGCAAGGTTTTTGTCGTGGAGGGCTATAGGGGTGGCTTATGTGAGGTACTGCCAGAAGCTTCCCCCATGTCCAATAGAGCCAATGCCATCTGGCTCCAAGGTGGGCCCACTGATGGCCAGGGCTGAGCCCAACGGTGACAGTGGTAGTGCCTCTGGGATAACAGTTAAGAAAGGGAGGAATTGCAGCTGGAGAGAGGAGTGAGAATTCATGAGAGAAACAGTGCTGCAGACATCCAGGTCAGTGCAGAAAGAGGGGGAGGAGGTGCTCTAGGCACTGGAGCAGAGATTCCCCTGCAGACCCTGGTGAGGTAGCTGTGCCCCTGAAACCTGTGGAAGTCGACAGTGGAGCAGAGATCCACCTGCAGCCATTGGAGGACACCATGCTGGAGCAGGTGGCTGTGACCCCATGGGAAGGCCATGCTGGAGCAGGTTTGCAGGCAGAACTTGTGGCCCTGTGGGGGACCCATGTGTTAGCAGTCTGTTCCTAAAGGACTTCAGCCCATGGAGGGGCTCCACACTGGAGCAGTTTGGGAACTGCAGCCTTGTGCAAAGGACCCATGTTGGAGAAGTTCATGGAGGACTGGCTCCCATGGGAGGGTGCCCACCGTGGAGTCCTCCCCGCCAAGGAGGAAGGGGCAGCAGAGACAACATGTGATGAACACTGTCACCTCCATTCCCTGTCCCCCTGTGCCACTTGCAGAATAGAGGTACAGGGCTAAGAATAAAGTTAAGGTCAGGAAGAAAGGAGGGGTAGGAGACAGGTATTTTTAAGATTTGGGTTTATTTTTCATTACCCTACTCTGATTTGATTGGTAATACATTAAACTAATTTCCCTGTGTCAGATTTGTTTTGCTCATGGTGGAAGCTGGTGACTGATCTCTTCCTGTCCTTACCTTGATCCAAGAGCCTTTCATTACATTTCCTCTCCCCTGCCCAGCTGAGGAAGAGAGTGAGAGTGGCTTTGGTGGGCAACTGGCATCCAGACACAATGGTCCACGTGCACCCATGCAGCAAAGCTTGGAAATGCCACACACCCACCAGAAGTGGCAAAAATCAGTGCTTTACAACTCACTGAGCTGCTGTTCATAGCGTAGGAGTAATGTGCAAAATATGGAGCAATCCCAAAGGCAAACAGTGAATAATTTTGAATGAGAAATGAGAGTTCTGTATTTGCATTCTATTTTCAAATACTGAGCTGAAAGAGGAAACACTGTGCAAGGGCCAACTGCAGCTTGTCCTTTCTGTATTTACAGTGAAGGAATACTGAGGGCTTTCCCCTGAATTCTCCTACATCCAGGAAAGGAAAACGAAAGAGCTGAGAGTTTCAAATTTCTCTTGCTATTCTCTCACAACAGTGATTCCTGAACTTTTAGAAAAAGAAGGAATGAGACTGGGGAGTACTATTAAGACTTTCGTTCTACCACTGCATAAAATCCCTGCAACTGAAAATTTATGAAATGTCTGCTTTCTTTTCCAGGTGTTTAGTGCTGGGCACCTCAACTTCCTGGCCTCGCCATGCAGTCTCAGCAATGTTCACTAGATGGCAATGCAATATCTAGGCTGACAGCCCCAAATTCTCCAAATGCTCTGTCCAGAACAGCTCGCCCTGCACCAGGTTTTGGGTGGATACACTTGGACGAGACGAGCCTTCAGCTGAGGCCCCTTTTTTTCCACATTAATCTAGAGCATAAAAAATATGTATCACATCACCACTTCGCACAGTGTGGAATGTTGCAATAGTTAGGGTATGGCTTCCACAGGAAATAGATATTACAGAGACTGTTTCTTTTACATAGCTATATTACAATATTTTCACTAGGGTAGGTCATATATTCTCAAGCTGCAAATGATGTAATGATGCTGCGCTTGCTGTTTGCCAGCTGCTGCAGCCCCTGGTGCAGCTTTGGGAGCCAGGCTGGACACCTCTGAGGAGGGACATGAGAAAGTATGTGAGACCTACATGCTCAGCAAACCCAACAGCTTCCTTTACCATACCAGCAGAATATCAGATCCCACTTTTCCTCCTTTTCTCTATCCAGAAAGCTCACCTGCTCTGATTCCATCTGCTTCCTGTGGCTATCAGGTCACCTGCCCATGACCTCCTTGAGCATTTCAGCTCAGTTTTGCTTACAATGCTGTCATGTCTAGAAATGGCTCTGTACATATTTATGCAATTTTGTATTTAAAAGATTTGCTTATATGTGCATCCCTCCCAGATTTTCTGTTGCAAATCAAGGCTCTAACTGTTAAATGATGTACTTATTTTACTGCAAGACATGTTTTGGTTTCTATTTTTTGTATATGGGAAGAATACACATATTACAACAAAATTGCGAGACATTTAGAGGTTGGGAAAACATATTTGCACCAATGGTAACTGTATCCAGTTAACAGGATGCCCGTGATAGCAGTACTGAATGACTGGAACAACAACAAAACAATCTTTAAACTGCAAACCCGATTTTGTAGCCCACCTTCCAAAATGTATCAAGGGGGTTCTGCAGGTTTTTTAGAGTGAGAAGGATATGAGCCTTTTCTGATACATATTGTCAAACCAATAGTTCAAGCTCTGGTGAGAGCCAGCACATCAGCAAGCTGGTCAGGTCTAGTTGAAATTATGACTAGACCACTATTCACTTGTGACCATTATTCATGCAAATCTGCATGTATTTTTAAACATGACATACATATGTACTTTATAGAGTTAGGAAGGTAAGACTGCAGTCTCTTTTATTTAGAAAACCAAACATATTAAAAATACTATTTTTTGGTAACAAAATCACATTTTAAACTAAACATACTTAGAATATAAAAGATCTTTGAGGTGAATATTGAAACAATTTCTTAAAAATATGTTTCCCTCAAAATAGTGATTTTTAATATAATTATTTCAAATATTTTTGTATTGATATAATTCAGGGAAAATATGAGGAATTTTGAGTCCTCCCTGAAATTCAATCACATTAAAACTGAAAATATCATCAAAGAAGGAAAAATAAATTTTGTTGAGGTTCCACCACGTAAATTTTCAGAACTGATTATTTGTGGATGTGTGGGAGTGATGATATGTATATCTGTGTGTGGTTTTATATATAATTACTGACCCAAAGAGGAATATTGGAATCTGTGCCTGCGGACTCGTGTGCTTTGATGTCTCATCCCAGTGAGATGACCTAATACCTAGGTGAAAGCACTTCTTGTAACACTCCAAAGATCCTTTAAAATATTAGAAGATTGCTTTCTTTTTCAAAATCAAACTTGAATTGTATGTAGAGTCAGAACTAAAATTTCCTCAGAGAAATAAGGACCAAGATGTTGCATCAGAAGTTCTCTGTGCTGCTAAAGAGACAAAGTGTCAAATTCTGGGCTTAGTCAGGCTTCCCTCTCTGTTTCTATTTGTAATACGCACACGTGGTTGTCCTGAAGATATGGTTTCAATTGGCTGGCCTACAACTGGTATGAGGAAGATATTGAATATAAGTGTGACCAATTGTCCCTCTGTATTATGGAAATTTCAGGTAAAAATTTTAGAATGAGAATTTAATCCTAAATTTTACAGTAATTTAGTATAACATTTCTCTTACGGCCTTTTCGTATATATAATTACCATATTGGTCTTTTCATCTATTTTAAACAAGAAAATTCTACCTTTGACTACTCACTGAAATTAGTTTTTGGCACACTTGCCTTTCACTGAAAAAAAATAATTTTAAATAGTTTTACCCATACAAATGGAACTTGGCACAGAGATAATCCTGTGGGGAGCTGATACCATAGTGAAGGCTTTTGTGTTCTTGCACGTTAAGTGATTTAGAAATTTGTATCCATTATCCAAATTAGCTCCACAAATGAGCTTTGCAGCAAGTCCTCCCTGACTGAAGCTCAGTATATGGTAGTTTGTCTCCTTGAGGAAGACTAAACCTTCAAGCTGAGTGCCTGGAGAGCAGGGAGAGTGTTTCCAGGTCTGAGTGGGTGGTTGGAGACATGTTAAAATGACAGATATACAAAGTGTATTAAACTTTCTCTATTACTGGCTTTGCCAAAGAAGATTCCATAGGCAGCTGCCATCATGTGAATTCATCCCCAGCTGCTGCCTCCCCAGGGAGCACACACAGCTGTTGTTATACAAAATACTGTCTTTCACTACTACTGTCCCCATCGGTCTGCTTCCTCCAGCCCTCAGCAGTGGCTGCTGACAGTTCTTCCAGCCAGGCATTGACAACTAGCAAACATGCAAAAAGCCATATTGTGAAGCAGAAGTTGCTGCACATGTGACATCATTACCTCATACCCACATAAATAAGAACAAAAAGTAAAATTGCACCACCTTATATATGTCTGGAACTCTCCATTACGCCATCTGCAAACACACCCATGACATTGCATGCTACATCACATTCTCCTCACCCATTTCTTCTGCCTTGATAACCAGCTATTGCTTTGATAATACCTGTTTTCCAGCTCCCTGCACAACCATACTGGAAAACCCCAACTACTCAAGGGGTAAAGTCAAATAACTGGCAGTGAGGCAACAAAACCACATTTGCAGTGACAAGATGCCCTTCAGTTGGGTGCGGCCCCACAGTCTTGAGCAACTTTACCATCATAAATAAACAAAACAAAAGTGAATACAATAGGGGAAAACATGCACAAACATGTTTTGGACAACACAGCCCCATACACAAGATTGATAAGGTCTTTAAGTTCCCACCAGCCCCTTTGCTTGAAGAACCCTATGTGCCAGTGCAAAAAATGTGTGTGCAGGGGTTTTCCACATGGGGTATTATTGATTTATTCAGTGTGGCTGACAGTTTGATCAGATCATGGGACAACATTTTGGTGCAGAGCTCTGCTGAGCCTGAGCTGGACAGTCTCATGCGCCAGCAGCCTGATGGGGAAGGGCATAGGCATTTCCAGGTGCTGTCAATTTTTGAGCATTACAGGATTAGGAAAAGGATTAGAAAAGAGTCACAGGTTTCTTGGCAAGACTGAGGCATTTTATAATTGTGCTACCAAAGGATAAAAACCCCTTTTCCAGGCCATGGTCCCAGCTCTTGGTGGTTGCAGATCAAACTCAGAAAGGAGCTTCCCTCAGGCAGTCCTGTCTTCCACAGCTTAAACCTGCACATGCAGGGCATTTAAACCCAAATGTTCACAGATCACTGCATGCTCACAAATAATCACTGCAGCACTGCTTGCACCTAGGACTCCTGATAATTTCAGTGGATCTTAAATAGCAGTCAGACAGATCAGGACCTAGGTCCCAAGGCTCAGCTTGCTTTGGTTGTAATGAGCCCTGAAAATGTGAGCCCAGAGCAATGGATCATAATGCCTACCTACACTCACCTAACCCAAGGGACAGCTGATAAGTATAACCCAAAGTTACATACAATGGATGCCATTTAAATAACACAGGCTTGGATGGCAAACCATGTGAGCTACTGCACACAGTGACCTGGTCTGCCTTCAAGTAGGTCGCCCACCTCAGCTCTCATAAATTCAATAGAAATTTTTCCATTAGTGCAGTCAGTGTTGGTTCGAGACATTTGGCCTTAAGTATAGGTTTCTTGCAAATTAAAACTCAACTGCTTTGTCTTGTTTCTGTGTTCAGAGATTGGGTGTCCCAAATGATAAAGTATGAAAGCAGAAAGCATTTAGTGAAGTTCCAAATAATGTCTCTCAGTAAAAGGCTTTGCTCTTATATGCATTTTTCTACTGAAAAATCAGTGGTTTGTAGTCAAAAGTTAATAAACGTACCAGCTTTCAGCATCTGCAGAAATCATAGTCCAAAATAAGTTGTATGCTTTACATATTGTTTATCTCTGGTGTGGTCACTTGATTCCTGAGGAATGAACACATTCTGTGTGTGTAGGACAAACTCTTCACCCTAAGAATGCAATCTAGCAAACACCAGCTGTCTAGGGCTTTAGCCAACAGAACAGGAGGGAAAAAATCAAATTAAAAAAAAAAAGAAAAAAAAGCTAGAAAGCTGTATTTACAGCTGCATTAACACTTAATAACGTGAGTTTCAGACTCAAGAACAAAACTGAACTTTAAGAGTAGCGAACTTGGAATATAAATGCAAAACATGGTCTGATTATGAAAGCTCTGATAGAAAGCAGGTTTTTTTCTTACAGTGTTTGTCAAGACCTGGACTTGGAAACACAAAGCTCTTTGCTTGCCGTGCATTCCCAGGCAGATGATAAATCTGCCTGCTTTGTGCAGTTTGATATGACAGTACAGCTCGTGCAATTCTTCTAAGCAATGAAAATATGCCCTAGACCACAAGATTGTGTCACAGATAAAGGAGATCCTTCTTGCACTGTTTTTCTTTTCCACAAGGCTGCTAAGGGTATTGAAATGCCCAAGGTTCATGCACATATGGTCACTTATTGATTGACTCTGTAGATCCAGTTACAGAAAATGACATTATATGCTCTCCTCCCTAATTACTTAATGAAATCCCCTTGGGCTGCAACAATTTCCATATCAAAGTGGGTGGCTCATGCATAAATATAATGACTGGAGCTGAAGCAATTCTTTCAAAAGCAGAGACATAAGACCAAAGGCCATTTCCTACAATTAAATCAGGTAATTTAAAATCAAGTTGGAACAGGGGCTGTGGGCATAGAGCTGGGTAGTCTGAGTTGCTTGTCAGAAAGAACATTAAGGTTGTGCATCTCTTCTGTTGCAGTGGCCTGAAAGCTGAAAAGGAGGTAGTTCTGGGAGCAGATCCTCAGTAACAGAGAGATCCATGATCATCCAGATGTATCTGCCAGCTCAAGCAACTGCTGCCTTCCACTGTCATGCCCTGTGACTCCTTCCTCTTACCTGCCTTGCTGACCCAGAGGGAGGCCGTCATTTGTATATGTGACCAGGACGAAGAGCAGAGGACTGCTGCTCTGGCCTGGGGTCTCTAACTGCAGTTACAGTTGAACATGGAGGAGGTTGATAATCAGTCAGAGCATGTTGCCTTTCACCCAAAGCCAAGGGATGAGGGGAAGGAACTCAGGGTACTGTATGTATGTCCCAGTGCATGCCTCTGAGCGAGCTGGCATTTATAAAGTCTTTCAGCTGCTCCATGGTGTTGGTGTTACTGCCCTTCCTCCCTTTCAGTCATCCCGGGAGGCAGCTGGGCTGAGGCTTATCTCACCTAGCGTTGTGTCCTTACCATAGGTATTATGCCATCACATTACATCCTCTTTATAGTTAATGGACAAAAAGAGGCACTTACCAGTCATGATTCCTGTAAGCTTAACTCATGTGATGAGATATACCACAAATGAGAACGGTTTATTTCTAACGCTTTGAGCAGGGAATGGAAAGAAATATCTCATAGTAATGACTCCACTCATGATATTTGGTGTGTTTAGGGCTGCCCAGCACTAGAGAGAAGGTTTGGGGGTTTATTTTGGAATTAATCTTTCACATTGCTATGTCTGTCATGGGATCTACCTTCAGGAGAACTGTCTCTTCAATATGTTGCATCTGTTTCTGGATACCTATATCAAAACTCCCACTTGATCTGTTACACTTCCTGGCCACAATCAGCTAAGCATCATCTGCCCACATGTGAGCACACCAGTTACCTAAACTATTAGGAGTTTTTAGATATTCCACAGCAGACATCATTCTGGTTAAAAAGTATGAATCTGTAGTTGCAGATTATGTACTACCCCAGGAAGAGGAACAATTCTCCCTTCCTCCCTTTTCAGTCACAGCTTATGGCCTAACTCAAATGCCAATCCCTCCCCAAACAGATAATATTTTGATTAGCTTATTTCAACCAACTTGAGACTAGCTCTCTCACTGCATCTTGAGCAGTGCATCTAAGTATGTCTTGCTGAGGTTGTTTGGTTTTGCATGGAAAAGAGAAGGGAAAAAGAAATCTCACTAGCCTCAACAGCACAGTTGTCAGGATCATCACCTAGCAGACAAACCAACATTTTGCTTCTTTAAGCATTGAAACTTTTCTTCTGTTACATAGATTGCACTGAAAATCCAGACCAGAGCCTCCATCTAGTTTATACTACATGGAGTAGCCCAATGTTGCAGCCTGAGACTTGCCCAACACCTCTTTCTCAAGAGGGAAGACTGACAGCAGCAAGTCCTAAATGAATGAATCAATGGGTTCTGCATTCATGTGACAGGTCCTTCTGCAATACTTTGAAACTTACTGCTGCAGAAAGTGTGTTAATGCTTATTTGAAAGTCCTTTGACCTCATAGAGGTATTGTTTTTCTCAGTATATTGGGCAATAAACAGCTGCATCAATATTTACCTTAATAGAAAAGTGTTTTCTCTGTATCAGATCTCTTGTCTTTTTTGTGTGTTTTCTCCTGCACATGGGCTGCAAAAAAAATATGTTTGTACCTTCAGATTTCAAACTGGAGTGAAAAGGGCACTTCCCGCTATTGTACAAACATGCAGCTACATCCATGGCAATGGGTGAGCTGTGTTCGGCTTTCTTGTTGCTGGAAGTCACTATGCAGTGGTAGGATGCTCCTGCAGGCTTTACAGCAGTCAGCACATACCAAGGCAAGGTCCAAATCACCTTCACAAAGCTAGTTATAAAATACCAGCAATTGTTTGCTTACAAGCAGAATATGATGACTGTATGGATGTACATTGTGTTTGCTATAACTCATTTTTCAGCAGTTCAAACCCTTTTTTTATCTCTATGGAAAGGACAGTATGCAATTTGGGGTCAGTGGTGATAAGAGAGGCTGAAAATATTGGAGGTTAAATATCCTCTGAGACTTAACATTTTCATTTCAACTGTTGCTATGCGTGTGTAGCTGTCCACAGAACAGAGTGTGAGATGTGGAATGATATACTCATTTTGAATTGCAACCAATTTTTTTGACCAGCCAAATGAAAGTATAAATTCAGGCTGTGCTCAACTGCCTCTGTAGCTCTCCCATATTAATTTAATCACTTGTTTCTTCGACTCACTGGACCCGAGTGAGTTACAAATAAACAAACAAAGAAAAACACAGAAACATCCTGCAAAGACAGTTTCAGAGATTAAGGGTCAAGATTTGCGGCAGCAAGGAAAATTAAACTGTACAACTGGTACAAATTCCTGTATTAAGGAAGACAAAATAACCTTCAGAGATAGAAAGTGCCAGTACATTGCCAAGTAGCTGTTCCCTATGGCAGTGGAAGAAACTTTTAAAATTTACATTTAAAAATACTTTTTATCTTAACATCAACTCAATATTTGGTTAATGGTGCACAGATAATAATTTCTGGTCCAGGGCTGAAATGACTCACTTTATAATTTTAAGTGTGGAGGCACACAGTAAAAGCAAGTTTTACATATTCTCTGATCAGCAGTAAGGAGAAATACGAGCCATATGCTCATCAGTGTAATACAGCAGTGTGTTCTAGCACCATCTAGCCAACTTTAAAGGCAACTTCAAGGCAGCAAACAGGTCCCAACTGTCACAATTCATCTAAGTGGAAATAATGGTATTGATGTAGTTGATAGCCTAAACAGTACAGTCACAGGACAGCCAGGATTGCAAATTCATGCCTGTCCCCCAGTTTGGTTCAGAATTGGATCCACTCCTAAAAAAATGTGGTTCTTCCTACAAAGGAGAACCTCCAGTGAAGAAACTATTTAGCAATCTTACATATCACTCAATGTAGAGGAAATAATCCAGTGGTTTGGGATATGAAGATGATGAAAAGAAATAAAATTGTCATAGTTACAACTGAGATTTGTCAAACAAAATCAACAGCAGAGTGCATTTCCATTCCACTTTTACTATAGAATGCCAGACTCTGTAGGAGATCACTTAATTCTAATGTTGGTTTTGATTTTTTCTTAATATTACTAAGACCATTTTGCTCTGGTTATTTTGGGTTTTTTTGCTTTGTTTTCAGGTTTGGGTTTTTTTTGTTTTGTTTTTGGGGGGTTGGTTTTTTTGTTTGTTTGTTTGTTTGTTTGGGGGGGCTTTTTGTGTGTGTTAAATATACTATCTGAATAATTTCTTGTTACTGTGTTTGCAATATCCTAAATTTGTATATGGTTACTATGGCCATAGTAACCTAAAATAAATAACACAGGAAACAAGTGGTCATCTCAGTGACTTGGAATGAATTTATGAAGAGAGGTTATAGATCACCCTTGACCAGGTGGTGAGAAAGATTTCAAATTCAGAAGGCCCTGGACACAGGAGAAATGAGATTGAGCATGATTCTCAGAAAGCTAAATCCCACAGGCCTTATTCAGTCCTCACTCATCCAAGCTGAGTAACGTCAGTAGGAGTTTTCACTAGGAACCTGGCTTAAGGAACTGAGAAAGGGAGTACACTGGACTGGGTTGCAATTTAATATGTCTGCAAGGAAATACTTGCTGGATCTTTCCTAGGATCTGTGGATAAGAATTGCTAGATTATATATCCATTAGCCAAAGGCTTTATGACATTGCACAAGGCAGGGTATTTTAGCATGAACTGCCTTGACTTGAATTCTGGTTCTTTCATGAGCTATATAGTTCTTGCCTTTTTTTAGTAGCTAAATTTCAAGTTGAAAGTATGTTGCACCTTGTTTAATGAAAGACAGGTGTGCAGAATGCAGAAATCATTACAGAAGCTAATCTCCAATCTTACAGCTGAGAAAGGTCCCTACCTAGCATTATTTGCAAATCAGAGAGTTCCTGGTTGATGCACCAACCTCCCCAGTGTTGTTCCCTTCTTTGGGGGCTGGTATGGCCCAAAGCTGTTTTTGTGCAGCTTAGTGCTTTGTCGCAGTAGAGGGACTTAAAATAATGGCCTAGACCCAATGGTTGCTTTGCAAAATTCTGGTGATGAAAAGCAGCTGCGAACTGACTTAATCAACCAGTTAAATGGTGTTTATGACTGTCTCAGCTTTCTGGGACAGCAGAGAGTAGTTGGAGTAAACCAAAGGAGAGGCTTTGTTTGAGTTGCCAGTCTGAGGTAAAGGAAGGGGGACAGCACCATCTCCTTCTCTTCCCACACTGACAAATAAGGCAAAATCTGGTGTAAATGGGGCCAGGGAGGAGGCAGCATCTGGTATGGCATGACACTGTCTGCCACACTCAACTCTGCCTTCACAGCCAGGAACAGCTCAGTCAACAGCAGTTACTTCAGAGGTTTCCCTCAGAGTGAGATTTATTCTTGGCACCCAAACCTGAGTGCTCTCAACGCAGGAAGGCTTGTACCATTTCCAAGATTTCTGCTGGCTGACTTTACAGTTGGCTGGAGGACACAGGGGAAGTTTCTGTTCAGCTTATATGGTTTTCGCCATCGTGTCATTAGCTCCTTTCAAAATAACAGCTTGCCTTCTTGACAGGAATGAATAAACTGGCAAGGCAATTCTTTCTTTGTTAATCTCTAACTGGTCTTCTGCAACACTAGAAAATGAACCATCACTAAGTCCATCTAGGGCTCCTTGGCCAGAGTGTACTGCACCACAACAGCCCCTCTGCAGGGAGATGGACTAGCATCCTCCAGATGGCCAGGTGCTTACCAAACAGTACCAAACATATTCATTACTTCTGGAGCCTTGGATAGCTCACCAGACATGTTATTTCCTGATAGCTCAGGTATCGCTAGGTGGAGGGCACAGCACAGGACAGATCCTATCCATACACAGGAAAAATCCATATACAGGTAAATATGATAACACTTTCTAACTCTTAGAAAACTTGCAAAGGGAATAGAACTTGTTGAGCTCCTTTTTGTGGACTTCTTTTTGTCACATATATGTGAAGGAGGATCCTGGATTTGTTGCTGTGATAATAAAGGTGATCTTCCTCTTCTGTTGCAAAGCCCTTTAATATTTCCCTCCAAAGAAAACAGACTTATGAGCAATTTTTGTGCTCATTGTTTTGGATAACTTGGAAAAATTGTTTTCCTTTTTGACCTGAGTTATGAAATAATTTCTCCTACAGGTAATTTAACTGAATGTATTTGTGACTGGCAATCTGACAAATAGATCTGTATAACATAATCTTGATATTTTTTTGTCTCTATCCTTTATCTCAAGTTCTCTAAACCAAAATATTTTAGCTAGGGTACATGTTGCGTATGGCTTAAAATAAAGAATAGTCTGCAACATGAATGTAGAGCTGAAAAAAGCCAGAACATAATATTACACAAATGTTTTTTGAGGGTGAACATATACATACAACTTAGTCCTGATACTGGTTCTTAAGCTCAAAGGCTACAAACGCCTTGAAGGTGCTTTTTATATTTTGTTTGCTAGCTGACACTACAAAGCAGAGAAGCTTGATGAAGCAAATAAAGGGCGGCATCTTTTAAAGATTATAATAGGTAATATATTTCAAAGCATTGATGTGAGAAGGGGTCATAACGAAAAGTTAAATGAAAGTAACCCTTATGGAACTACTAGCCTGAGTTCAGCTGAGGAAAGGAAAAGGAATAAAGCAGAGTCCATAAAGAGAAGGAGGGGTAGAACCCTGGAGAGGAAGAAGAGCTTTTGAAGAAAGAAATGGTTGAATTTTTAACAAAAATTAAGGGGAGATAAAAGCTCTTGAAAGGGCTCAACAGGACCCTCATTGTGAGCAGTGAAAGGACATTAGTCTTGGTGAGCTTTGACCTATGGGAAAATTGGACTTTCAAGTAAATATTTTTCTATCATATGAAAACATGCAATAGTGAGTAAATGTTCACAGTGTTCATATAAGGACCTTGTTCCATTGCTCTGTTTTTTTCTGGGATCCTGTTCTTTCTGTGTCATTTTGAGCAAAGTCTTACAAATATGTTGTTTTTTCCCAAATATTGTATCTATGGAAGAAATTATTTAGGCACATATCATAGGCAAAACTGTATGTCATGCTATTTTTGCTGAGGTCTTATTAGACAAAAGGCCTGAAAGGATGTCTTGAACATCATGTTCTAAGTTATCAATTTGAAAATAAGTACAAACCCTATGACTCTGAGAGGCCTTTGAAATGGAGATAGGGAGAGCAGATACTGGGGGGGGAAACCTACTGCAAAGAGCCAAGGAATAGCAACTATCCAAAAGAGTTGTGAACCTAAGGTTAAGCAAATGCATTTTTCTTACTCCTTCCCTATGCTGCATGTTGCCGTACAAGTTGCTCGGCTAGAAAACAGTCTCTTTTCTTAGCTCTCATTTCCCACAGACAACAATACTGGCCATTTTTTTATCTGTCTTTTCTAAAATCCTTCAGAAGAAAATGGAAGGCGCTGTAAAATGTTGGATATGTGGAAATCCCTTGGCCTAAACTGTCTTGAATGGGAAGTTCAGCAAACATTTGGATGTGTTTATAAGGCCAGCATATATAAGACCATTCGTTTATAAGGCATTCAAATCAGGAATAATGAAGCTGATAGAGTACTAAGAATACACAAATGCTGTTTGCTTTGTAAAGCTGTATATGGAATCCAATAATGAGTCCTGGGATACAGGACAGTCTATCACTGTAAAGTAATTATTTGTTGACTGCTGAGCCAGCTGGGTTGAATTTGCTTCTTGGAGTGTTCAGAATGCCAAAGCATCTTTAAATCTCAGTCTTTAGTTTAGAACAGACATGTTGAATGACAGCACATTTTTTGTTTCTTACACTGTGCTAGTCTCCTGATGCTAAAAGGAAATTCTTGTTGAGATAGTACAGAACAAGGTAAGCTAGAAAGGAGACTGAATAAAGAAAGGGCTTTTGTTGACCAATTACTTGTCTTCTAAATGCTCTCAGAGTAGTAACTGCTATACCTAGAAGCTATTGATGTCTTGGGACTGTGAGCTCTGATTCTGCCCATGTGGAGCAGAAAAAGGACATATATTAATGTTAAAGAAAGGTAAATACTGTATGGAAAGAAAACCTTCTCTGTATGCAGATAGCTGTATATATGCATGTATATCTGGGGACTTGCTGGTGAGTATCTGTGTGTAGTTCTACTTGGGCTCATAGCACCTGACATCACTTCTCCCCAGACCACCTTGGGGTGCGTGAGAAGGGCTTAGCAAGCCAGTTGCTGTGCAAGGATAAAGAATCATTGGTCTCCTGAGATCTAGTCCATTGCTTCAGGCAAAAGCCACAATGTCATAACCTCTTTTTTATGGTCTGCCCCACAGAATTACACCTGCTGACTTAATTCTGCATGCAGTAATTAATTCCAGAGGCAACTATCATCTGGTAGCATTGGGAACCACCCCAGTGTTCGAGGTGCCTCCTTTGCAGGCAACACTTCACTGATCCCCTCCAGGCTTCTGTGGCCATCTAGAGGAGGCTGTGCTTGACACTGCCCTGTCTGGTGAGGAAGTATGTGATTTTTACACCCTGCCTTTACTTGAAGGGAAACGTTACAAAGGTCTTGCTGCCAGAAGGAAGACCATAGAAAAAGCAGTAGGTCCCAACTGGGGGAAAAAAAAGAAAACAAACAAACAAACAAACAAAAAACCAAAAAAACC
>VXBX01009724.1:437409-532521 GCA_013400415.1 Scytalopus superciliaris | reverse complement strand
CCCCCACCAAAAAACAAAAAACAACCAAACCAAAAAAAGTAATCTACAAAAGTAATCTACCGGACATTTGAAAGACAAAGGAGAAGTGTCAGACCCTTGAGGACATAATATCTAATGCCCAGAGAAATCCTTTGTCTTGCTTTGCCACTACTCAGAGCTAAGAAAACACAATTTTAAGTGTTGAACCCTGCAGGAGAGGACAGAAAAGAGTATAGGGAGAGAATTGGCAAAAGTCAGCTGAGCAGAATGGACAGAAGATCAGATCTGGGAAAGTTTTCTCAGAGCATAAAACTCTGTACATGTCCATCTTTTTTGAAGCCTAATCCATACATTTCCTACGACATGTGGGGGTGCTTGAAACCTCAGCTTCTGACCCAAAGTGGTCTGAGAGCTGAACAGGTAACTATCCAATATCAGCATATCTAGGAACCAGCCAGTACGGAAATCCTGGAGTGAGGTAATCTTATCCACTCACACCTCATAAAGACTTGCAGCAACCTATCTATCTGAGAAATCCAAATCTGGGTCTAACGATCCAGAACCTTCTTGTGAAGCAGAGTATTTGTGACATTTAATTTTTAATTATTATTCCAAAGAACTGAGGAGGCCCCATGCTCTTGTTAAAACCCATCTGGAAAAACAGACGGTAAGAAGAGCAGCAATAACACTGCTTGGATGATAGATGCAGGAAAAAGGAACATACTGTAGGTGTCAGGCAGGTTATTTCACTCCAAGTACAAGCCAGGAAACAGGAGAGCTGTGACTCCCTGTGGAGCAGCCTCAGCAGCCCTTATGCCCTGCAGAGCTGCCTGGAGAAGGCCAGGAGTCTTAGCTGAAGGAAGCAAGATTTCACAGAATGTGGGGGGTTATTTCATTGGGGATTTTTTTTTTGTGTTAGTTGATTTTGTTTTGTTTGTTTGATTTGGGGTTTTTTGTGTGCTGCTTTTTTTTCAATTTTTATTTTCTTAGTGGAATGAAAGCAGAAAGCAATCACCCTTCACTTCCCTTTTTTGTCAGGTATTTCTGACTGACTTTATATCAATTTTTATTTTTTTTTACAATGAGTAAAAGTTAACTTGCTTATATGGAAAGTGTTTATAAGGGATAATTTCTGAAAGAATTAATCTCTCCTCATGAGTTCCTTGATATCTCTGTGACTGAGTGTTCAGCCCAGAACAAGGCTCAGAACTGACCAGCAGCAATACCTGATGGTCCAAGTATTTTCTTGGTCTTGTTTAGAAAGTCTATGGGATTGGTTTTCAGATTTTTTTTTTAAAGTTTCTTATTTTTAACACATATCTGTATGGGGGGAAGACAACAAACTTTTAAGATGTTGCAACACACTTTATTTTTTCAGGCAAATAGCATTTTAGATATTCAATTAAATAGCACTATGTTAAACTACATTTTGTTCTTTCTTACACACTATATGATGCATATTCACTGTAATGACAGTTTCATCATGCTAGGAACTTATACACATACCTACACTTTTAAAAACCAGATTTTCTTAATGAAACACATATCTACAATAACAACAATTGCAAAGAACACATTGTTAGGTCAAGATTTCAGCAAACTTTACAAACTACACAAAATAAAAATAGCAAAAAAATATCAGTACACGGTGAAGTTCTTAGCAGAGAACATATCTTTACATTTGGTGAAGTTATGCCTAGAAGTCATTTTTGCTTTTGTATTTTTTAAGGAATAAAATTATATACATTATTTAGTAATCCTCAAAATAGGAAGTATTAAATAGCACAAATAATATTACAGTCTTAAGTCTTGGTGTTACCTACAGTAGAGGGGCTGCTTTAAACAAATAAAAATTGCAGTTTGTCTGTTCTGTACATTTAGGGCCAAACCCTCAGCTCGTACCAACCACAGTAGCTAAATGGACAGCAAGGAAGTTACATTAGTTTATACCAGCTGAGCATCTGGCTCCTGACTACTCTATACATGGGGGAAGGCTCCTAAAGCATGGAAGCTTGGACCGATTATGCACTGACAGAAGCTTATTATATATATATATACTGACGTTCTCATGCAGCAGGAAAAACGTTAGTTTAAGTAGAATCCCTTAAACAGTCATACCATAATAATGGTATATGAAGCAGCTTTAAAAATATTATTTTATAATCATATGAAACTCTGAGCTATGCTGATTGTTTTATAGAATCCCTTATTGCCAATATTCTATTAGAAAACAGTGTAACTGTAATTTCTGAGGCCTAATGGGGGCCTATTAAAATATCACTGTACCTAACCACTTAAAGGGCAAATTGTACCCTTAAATACCTATTAATCACTGTATTCCATCTGGAAGCAATTATGATCCTCACAATAGACATTAGTATCACACTAACTCTGCAGTGAATCTGCTGGGGAAATAGGAAGAGCATGGCAGCATACAGAGAATATGCACTAGTGTCATTCCAGGAGGTAGTTCTATTTCATGGCACTCGCTTTTTGGTCTGTCACTTACACACTTCAGAAGTCGGTAATCCCCAGGGAAAAAAAAAAAAAAAAAAAAAAAGGAAAGCAGTGTGCTGCACTGAAAGTCAGCTGGCAAAAAGACCCCAAACCCAACAAACCCCTTATTTTCCCATACCCAACTCAGTTTCTTTTTTTTTTTTTTTTTCTTTTCCTTTTTTTATCTTTTTTTTTCTCTCCAGAGTCTGCTTTGCCAGGTCTTAGGGCCAAATCCAAGCTCACTGAGGTAAAAAAGTTTCCTGATGATTTCTATAAGAAGGTCCTTAGTTACCAGTGGCTAAATATTGCAGAAATACACATTTAGGCCTTGATTAAGGAAAGCACTTAACTAGATGGCAATATATGAGCAGGCTGGCACTGCCATGCTTTTTGCTGCAAGCAGTAAGCCCTCAAACTAAAATGCTCCCACCATCATGAAAGTGATTTAGAGACAATGTTTAAGTGCTTTGATTAGGACCCATTTCCCAGATATCCTGCATCAGGTGGTGATAAAGTGATGCATCAAACTGTTATCGGGGAAATACCAGTGTTACCTCCATTACACTAGGTCTTTGGGCACAAACCCAGAGTTGTTCCCCCACGCCTTGTAGATTTACTCCCAGACCCTTTGAACAGAAGAAGAATTTTAACTTAACATAGCTCAGTTTGGAGCCAAACATCAGTTTATATTTTTGTATAGTATCATAAATAATCGTAATTTTTCTATGGTACTCATACATTTTTCATGTTTCGAACAGACCCAGTGGCTTCCAGAACACTATTACAGAGTAAAGTGATTGATGATTTGTCCTTATGTTTTGGCATTAGTGTTGCTAAAAAAAAAAAAAAGAAAAGTGTTTTTCCTAGGATGGCTTGATGTGCATCACCCAATTTTTAGCAAAACTTACTTCATTACACCTGACAGCTGCTTCTTTAAGAAAAGACTTCTGTTTGAACATGCCACTCACGTTATATTTTTTGGTTTTTGACCCAAACCCATTTTTCAGTTTTATTTTTCCCTCATTCCTTTTTTTCCTTTTTCTGATCTGCTTTTCAGCAGAGAACTGAAAATAGGAAGAAATTGGGAAAATAACACGGAAAAGAAAAAGGGTAACAAGACTGGAAAATGGGGATGGTTTAATTAAAAAATTCTAGTTAAAATATTTGCAACTTTGAGAAAACAGTTGAAAAAATAATGTTTTAAAATTTTCAAAGACACTTATGACTTGTTTCCACATTGCAGAACCAGCTCCAATTTAATCATGGAACAGAATAAAGATAATTTATGTTTTTCATTTCTGAGTAAACACTATACAGTATACCTACATTCTGTCCTTTAAGAAAAAAAATGGAGTGTAATTCTTATGAAAAATAGCTAAAATACCTAAGTCACTTAGGTGTTTTTCAAAATTCTATGTATAATGAACATTCTCATGTTACCTTTTTGCTGCTTATAAAGCTATGTAGTGTTATAGGAGACCTTATTTTAATAAAAATCAATAGGAGCAGAGATATTTTAACTTACATTCCAGAACTCATTAATTTATTACAACTCATACTATGCACAATAATCAGTGCTTCCTCTGATACAGCATAAATTCTTTGTTTTTCTTCTATTTGTTCCTTCATTTGACCTCTGAATGAATGAAACTTTTCTACTATATTTTACTTGCTTCCTGTCAGCATGCATTCACATGATTTGGACAATGAGTGAAAGATGTAAACTCAATATTGAGCAGTAAACAAGAAGAAACTCATGTTCTTAAATGCAGTGCAAGGAAATCTTAGTACCATCCTACTTAGAACATGCATCTTAACCCAGATTCTTTCACCACAAGTCTAGTTGGTGCAGTTCCAGAGTTGCAAGTTAATGCATTTTGTAAAAATTTCTATTCAGCTGTAATTAAATACTGAGATGTTAAAGGTGAATCTGGTTTAAGATGAATACCCAGTTCTGCTCCTAGGACAGAGCCCAGCCTAGTGTCAATAAACACCTAGGGAAAAAAAAATGCTGTATTTTCTTGAGTAAAGTTTCACTGCATTTCATTGGGAGACAGGTCTTTTCTGAGTCTTGTTGGCTTTTCATTTGATTTTTTTTATCAGATTTGCTCAAATTTTTTTTCAATAGACAAATATAAGTCCCCTACAGTGAGGACAAAGATATCTATTACTACAAAATAAAATTAAGATCCAGGTAATTGATTCCTTCTATTTCTACTTTTCCTGCTATTGATAAGGGCCTTTAGTTTGCTGTAGTCCCCTCTCATCTTCTGGGCTTCTTCCCTCTGCTGACCTGGCTGCCTGCTGTCTTTGCAGTACTGGTTAATCATCTGCATCTCCGAGTGGCTGAAAGCTCCCACAAAGTCCTTTGGGTGAAACTGCAGTGCTCGCACCGAGCTGGCCCAGGTCCAGGGGGACCACTTGTCAGTCATGACGGCCACCATCTCTGAATCCAGCACTTTGAAGTTGATCTTCGCTAAGGTCTGCTTGAAGCTGTTCTCTGTTGCAATGCAGTGGTAAAGGCCCCTGTCACTGTCCTGCACAGAGCGAATGAGGAGTCCTTGCTCAGTAGCTATGATCCGCTCATTCAGCTTGACCTAAGCAACAAAAAGGCAGAAGGAACTTTTTAGGGAATGTTATGGAACAACACAGTATGGGACCTTTTGGTAAGTTTCACTTCAAACATGACTTCTTTTCTTAAAGTTATGATATTTTTATATATTTATCTCCCAGAGACCACTGTTATTGCTACTGTTGGGAGAGAGCTTACCTCAAGGCAGGCAAGTGTTGCTAAAGTAAATGACTTAAAAATACTTCTGTTGAACTAAATTTGATCAGGATGAAGATAAAAATCTGGGAACTACATGAAGTAAGAGTTTTCATAATGTTCAAATAGCAGAGTTGAAGAATTGAGTTTTTATTTGCCAGAGTTACACCCCTGAGAATGTCTCTTCCAGCATCAGAGATTGCTGCTGAGACTCAGCAGAAGAAAGGTGCAGGACTGAAGAGGTTCATTTGGTATTGAACACAAGGTGGCTTCTCATTAAATATTTTGACTTTGAGCAGATTCCTGGGGCAAACTTCTAAAGAACTCTTATCTGCTTTTCAGAGTCTATACGCTGGTATAAAAATTATCATCTGGCCTCAGCTGAGACTTGGCTCATTGGAAACCAAAAGCAATTCTACTCTCCTGTTTCCTTTCTGGCTTCAGACTCTGGGCAGTCCCAGGAGATGGTCACATCGTCTGAAAGAAGCACGTTATCACATCTTGTTGAGTTATCATTCAGTATAAATGACTATGCAGATGTCCCTTTGCATATCAGCTGTGAAGTAAAAATATCTAGTTCAACCATTATGAAAGAAAACCTGTGCTGGTGTATTTATGAATGACTTTTTTATTTTGCTACTGCATTTTGCATTATACCTAAATCACTTGGGAATTAATCTACTTATTATAGTATTCTGCTATCATAAACTTTTGTAGACATGGTGGAGGATTTCCAGAAATCTGAGAGCTTGAAATGTAATTAACTCTTAGATTGCTTTAGTTTGCCTTTAGTTGTTATTTGAAATTGAGTTGATTCTAATAAAGTTATTTAAAGTAGGAACAAAAAAAGGGAGATGTTCTGCTGAAGCTAAGGGTTAAATAATTGCACCTACTGCCCAGACATGGCTTGAGTCTCTGAAGAGTAAGTGAGAAAATTCAGTGAGAGGCTTCTAAGTCCCCTCTGTGTTTGGAAAATGTCCTGATAGAAAAATAACACTTTTCATTATTTATAACCTATCAAGAGACACCACATTACTTAATAGTTTCTTTTGAAGGATGTTTCTTTTTATCCATACAGTAACTGCCTTGGATATGAAATGGATTTTTTCCCCCCTTTTAAATTACTTAAGGTAGGTACAGTCCCCATAAACAATCATACTGTATATTACAGTGCTGAAACTTGAGAGCCTTAGAGAGTGCAGTAATGGAAAATGTGATTGCACCATGGTGAGGAAATGCTTTTGTCAATATATGTTCTTAAGCTGGACTAGTTTCTTGCTAAAGAAACCTTTCACATTTCTCCTACTTTTGCCTTTTATCTCTTCAGTAGCACAGAGGGGCTACTGCATGCTGACTTCTTCCTGAACTTTATATGCATTATTGCATTTGTGCCTATTTCCTTAGATCAAGAAGAAGTTCTGAGTGCTGCAAACATTCAGTTTGCAATTAGTAAGGTGTGGAGGAAAAATTCTTTAATTTTCTGATAGATGTTCTGGTCTGACAGAAATCACTGGGGTTGGGGACGAAGTCCCAGCTATACTGAAGAGTCTGCTGTCATTCATAGCAATAAATGCTGGTCATTGTTCCACATCCACACAAGTTCTCCCGTTTCGCTGTAGCCAGACTGCCTGGTGAAAACACAAACTGTCCCCTGCTTTTCTCTGGGGAGGAGATGTGATGCTGACTGAGAATCCTTCCAGAGCTACTGCTCACATTACTCACCTCTTTCCTCCTGTCATTGTCTTTCTGTAGCAGCCATTTAATAGAAGCCTGAGGAGATTTAGGTGTGCATTCCAGAAAGGTGGTGTTGTTTTTGACTCCATACTGAACTATTTCTGCAGCATTTCTGTATGCTTGAAAGAAAAAGAAAAGAAGTCAGGATACTGTGAATGGTGATTTGATACAGAGAACAGGTAACTGCAATGCAGACAAAATGAAGTATGCCTAATTCTGATACTGGCCAAAAATAAGTAGGGAAAAAAAAATCAAATAAATTAAATGAAATGTGAAGAAGCACATTCAGTTCCAAATACCAATGTTTTCAGAGTGGCATGGACTGGTCTCAGAAATTAGGATACCTGTAGGCTAGTACGCCTTGCTGATGGGACAGCAGAGCTCAGTGATATTCTTCTCTGAAATTATCTCATTCTCTACTATTCCAAAGGAGAATTAAGCATTTAATATATTTCTTCACACTTCACCGTTTCTGGGTTGAGGGAATATGTATGACCAAAATACAGCAGCATGCCCTAAAGAAAGCTCCAGCTACTCCAGCTGTGTGCAGCATCACAGGGAAGAGTGAGAGAGCAGGCTGGGCTCCTGCTTCTCTGCTTCTCTTCCAACACAAGGAAGGGACTTGGCTCTCAATCTAAATTTGTGATGAATATGTAGACAGGCCAGCAACAGAAAAGAAGACAGATTTATAGCACTTCAGCAACACCTGGGCAAGTGTTGAGCATATGTCATTGCTTAGACTTGTTGTATCCCTTTATAGTCTCTATAGACGAACAATTGGCAGTCGCAGATAGGAACTTTTGGGTGCTTATTTCTTGGCCCAAACCATAATTTTTGTTCTGAAAACAAAACACGTCCAGATTTAAAAACTTGCTTCATACATGAAATACACTTTTTTTTATAAGAAGGAAGCAATGGACACCGAATAATATGAGAAATGCAAATACCTAGAGGTTACATGTCTAAAATCCAACTCTGTTTTTGCACAGTTTTAAGACTGGTTTTCCTCAGGCTCTACTTTCTCTGCCATTCTTTTCATCTACTTTCATCAACTGATATGTGAAATTGGAATCTGTTCTACTAAACAAAGGAGACTTTGCCTGGTTCTAGTCCTTCAAACTTTTTAGCAGATTTATGATGTTGTACCAAAAACAATTCTAACTTTTGGGAGAATAATGTGGAAATATTTTGCATTCAAAGACCATAATCTAGAAAACAACATATCTGTGGGCTGACCTATCTGTAGCTGTGGAACTAAGAATCAGAGGCATATCATAGTATTATTTTTATGTACACTGGAACTAGGTGTACTGCCAACAGGCATGTTTAATTGATCGGTATATATCTAATGTCCTACCTACTCTATACAACTATTACTTATACTATGCTAACCAAAAGATTGAGAGAACGCAAATGCATTTCTCTAATGGCCATAAGGGCTAACACAAGCATTACAATATTTAACAGACATTTGAAAAGCAATCATACAAGATTCTTAATTCTTGATGATCTATTTAAAAATTACAATACTCCAAAAATGTAATTTTTTGCAACCTACCATGTTTAAAGACTGATACAACATTATGGTTCTCTATGAACTTGGAACTTCTCTTTTGTCCTTTAGGTAGATTTCATTTTTCCCCCCAAAACATAGTAGTTTTGCTATAAATGGCCCTAATTATATTTTGACAACGTCTAAATTGCTGTTTCTTTTAATCTTGTTTTCCACCAGGGAAACAACTGCCATCTACCTATGCTGTATCCCACTGCTGCCACCGAAACATCCTTTATAAAGTTGCTAAAATGCAACATTACAGAATTGGTTGGAAAACAAGAAACCTGTTTCACAAGAATGTCAAGGTTGAAACATTTTTTTCCCCTGCCCAGAGAGCAGAGGGTTGACATTCTCACATTTTCCACACGGAATGAGGAGACACCCACCCTTGGGACAGACAATGGGTGGGAGGTCATGACACATGCCTGCAAGGAAGGACACACAGCTCAAGTTGCTGCAATATGGATTTCTCAGAACTCAGGTGCATACTCTAATGCTGGGGTCACCTTTTGTAATTACCTGTTCAAGCTATTTACCTTCTTATAAATGACCTAATGGGGTCATGGAGAAAGACCCATTTGAGATGAGGAATATACACCCAAATGATTGTCGTGGTCTTTTTTGATCCAGAAGATTCTTCTAAGACTCCATGGAGACCATTTCAGTATAATTATTATTAATGCAATCTTTCACATGTAACTCTTAAAACATTGTTCTTTAGTTAAAAAAAAAAAAATCAATAAAAAATTTACAGTCAGCTCTATTATTCAGTCTCCAGTTGGTACAGACGAGAATGTACTTCAAGATTCAGGATCATAAATAGAGGTGAAAGGATCATAATTCTCTGATGTCTGCCTTTGGTCTGATGGAATATATATCCAGCTTCTCATTTTGAGTATGCTGAACTATGTATTTCATAGTTCATCATGCAAGTTTCATGAAATGGCAAGGAAAGATGTTATAACCAAATCAAAACAAAACTCAGACTTGGAAAATAATTATGCTTTACTGGCAAACCAGATAATGTGGGTTATGATGAATCACACAAAGGTTCTTTATATAGCATGAGGATCTCTAAATTATAATACCTTTCAGGTTGAAACCTCGGCACTGAGTCAGAGGGTTTCCATGTCTCACGTCTTGCCTACGACTCCTCCTGCAATATTTTGTAAAAACAAAATGTTATTCCAAGATAGCTACACTGCAAATAAACACTTTTTTTATTTCTGGATTTGTTGGGTTGGTTTTTGGTTTTTTGTTTTTCGGGGTTTTTTTTGCTAGATCAACTGTTAGGGATAGTTCATGACCTACTGTGACTGTGCTTTACTCTTGGCAGGCTTGCTGGAGTGAAGATACTGTTTAAGTGAAGAATCAGTTTGTTGAAGTTTATAAAATGGTTGTAGTTTTGGTAGGTAAAGTAGTTTTGCAATGAAGGTATAGAGATGGAAAGATTAGAAGTGATACATGAAAGAGACATCTGTTCATTCTTGTAAGACCTAATATTCAAAGCCAGAACCCCCAGCTGGAGCTCTTCATAAAGGCAAGCATCAAAGAATGAAAT
The DNA here is from genome assembly GCA_013400415.1 of Scytalopus superciliaris. Lineage (NCBI taxonomy): Eukaryota > Metazoa > Chordata > Aves > Passeriformes > Rhinocryptidae > Scytalopus > Scytalopus superciliaris. The sequence goes on along the minus strand of VXBX01009724.1, from coordinate 522,429 downwards.
ATATGAGAGTCACAGTGCTCGTATCTAATGCACAAGCAGAAAATTATGACACAGGGCATTCTCCATCCTCAGTTTTAGCAGGCACCTTATTTTTGGTGCCTGTAGCCACTTTGGTAGCAAAGTGACAGAAGTATTCATCCAGAATACTTCCACCAGAATGGCTAAGATTCTATTCTCTTGTCTACTTGAGGGGCAGTGACTATTTCTAAAATATAATAAAACTCACTAAGTATGAGAATACTTCCAAATGGGGATGTTGTTATACTATCTGGATGACTGATGCAAAATCACAATGCCGTACCAAACTCTCTAGGGAGCTTATTGGGACTGGTAATACTGGCATTTAAGTTCTCCTCAGCTAGGAGGTCACAGCTCACTGAATTCAGTGCATGAAAAGCTAATACACAACTTTTTTATTCTTAAAATGTATTATTTTCTTTGCTAAATAGCAAAGTGAGGTAGTTCAGTATTTATCAAGTTCAACAAGAAAAATAGATTGGTGATAGATTGTTGCAAATGGATGCTGCTGGGATATGTAACAGCTGTATTGCACTGAGGACACGCAGGATCACAAACCCTAAAGAGCTCCAGGAGCTCCAGTACCACTGAAGTGATGCCTCTATGGCCACACTATTCCAGGTAGTGAAGAAACACTTAGAGACAGTGCTTATAATCCCCTGTTACCTGATCCTTCACTGCAGTGTTTTAAAAGGAAACATTTGAAAGGTATTGTTTCAAAGGAGTAATTTCTGACATTCCAAGTATATTTTTCATGTTTACTGTCAAAAAAATTCATGTTATGCCTGGGTTTTTAACCCTTTTAAAGTATTTCTGTGTGTCAAAGGAGGCAATGGAGAATTTCTAAGTGAATGTCAGGTTTCATGTGCTACTGTGAGCTGCTCCACAGTTAGAAATGGCATGTTGTTTGCATTTTACGTTTACGTCTGAGAATGTAAACTTACAGTTTGATATTTATAAAAAAAAAAAAAAAGCAGGGGTTAGAAAACAAAGATAATAGTCAGGTGTTTTGGGAAAGTCAACATTGGATGAGGAACTACAGTAATACGTGGGAGACAGAAGTGTCAAAAGAAGGAAATAAGCAAATGCATGCAACAGAAACTACTGTCTAGACTATGAGATTTGGCCCTAATTACCAGCGTTTTCTCTTTCATACTCTGTCTTGTTAGATAAACGGAAAACTCATTTCCTTCACATATGAAAATCAGACTTTTTTCCCTACAATTTTAGGTGTTTATTTTTGTTTGATATAAAGAGCAAATTGCAAAAAAAATGTCAGCATGGAAGCAAGCCCCAGTGGAAATAACCCTGGGTGGGTGTACATAATGGGGATGGTGAGGCATCCACTGGAAACTGCACAGGCTGGGAATACCTGACTGCTCCTTGTACCTTTTAGCAGCTATGTTAGTGTAGGAGTAAGGTGGCCTGAGACCTGGGGATTTGTCTTGTCTTTCCTTCCCCCAGTTTGAAGACTGGTGACTGAATATTCTGACTGAAAGCAGTAAAACCTGCATATACTTTACCAATTGCTACATGACCAGTTTGGGCTTTTCCTTGTAATCTCAAATGAGTCAAGAAAGCTTTGTAAGAAAAGAAACCCCACAACTGTCTTTAATCCTAGGGGATGACATTGTTACCAGCTATTTGGATCACTGGAGCAGATCCAAGCTTTGCCTGTTTCTGTCTATTGTCTCCCTCCATGAGGATACATAAAATAAATAAGAATAAAACCCAGTAACTGTATGTGGCCTTCCGCATCTGCAGCTCAGGTGCAAGCAGTGAGCACAGAGACATAGAGCAGGTAAAGCTCTGGCGTAGAATCATACAATAGAATAATAGAACCATTTGTGTTGGAGAAGACTTCTAAGATCATGGATCCAACCATTAACCCAGCACTGCCAAGTCCACCACTAAACCATGTCCCTACGCATCACATCTATGTGTTTTTTGAATGCTTCCAAGGCTTGTGAATCCACCACTTCTCTGGGCAGCCTGTTCCAATGCTTCACCTTTTCAGTGAAGAAAGTTTTCCTAATATCCCATCTAAACCTCCTCTGGCACACCTTGAGGTTGTTTCCTCTTATCTGCTCACTTCTTACTTGAGAGAAGAGTCCAACCCCCACCTGGCTACACCCTCCTTTCAGGTAGAGACTACACATCTGAAAGGCTTGTCCCCTCTGCAGTAATACTTCATTAAGTATTCTGTAACTTTGTTTGTATATGAATTAGGAACTTAGTAAGACAAGCCTTCCTACAGCCTTCTGTGTTAAATACTTCCCTTGGGAAGTGTTTTGCATAAGAATTATGAGATGGACTATTAGCTTTGTTGTAAATTAAAGAGAAATCACTTTCCCTGTCTGCTTTAATAAATCTTATGTCAAAACCCCCAAATCTGTAGGCATTACATGGAAATCACATTTGCCAAAAATTTTCCCTGGAAATATTTCTTCTCACTTAGGAGCAAATGAGGAACAAAAAAACATAAGTGAATTTATTCCTCAGACAGCCCAAGAGATATTTAACTGTACTTAGGGCTATCAATAGTAAGCAACTGAATTTAAACAAAGGGAAATGTTTCACTGATTTTTGTGTGCATGGGACAGAAGGATTAATATTTATGATTAGGAGCTACCTTTTTCCTTTTCTTTTTTTGGTTTTTTTTTCTGTCCATTATTTTAAATATGAAAGGCTGAGCTCTGTATCATACACTCTCGCAGCATACAGTCCTGGGTGATGAATAATTCCAAGCACAATCAGAATGAAAGTATTGTTTGTACATGCTCATGAATGGAATGACATCCCATTTTTCCATCACATTACAACACTCCAGGCTACACAGCAGAACAAAAGGCAGCTTTCCTTGCAGACTTCACTGGGCTGCTAAATACTGCTCACCTTTTTCCTGTAGGATAAAACCGGGAGCAGGAGTTGCCATCCCAGGCGCAGTACGGATCTCGGGCCAGGCAGCAGTCGGCACAGGCAGTCCCGTAGATGTGGCAGCGATGCAGGGACACCTGGGTGACCCCTTCATCTGAGCTCACGTACAACTGTTGCTGCAGGAGGAAATGGAAGGATTTCTTTCAGATGCAGAGGCGTTTCACCCGAGACTTGGATAACACACCTAAAAACCTTTCAATTAATTTTGGAATTAATTCAAGAACCAAGAGGGGAGCCACTAATATATATAAAGTTAAGATCAACAGAAGTCTCCCAGCTGAACAGGCCTATAATATTTCTACGTTCCTGCTAGAAAACACCTCGAAACACTGGGGAATGTTAATGGTTTTTTGGACATTGAATGTCATTGTTCTGTTCTTGGGCAGACAGGCTGAGTTAATATTGCTCAGATTTGAGAACTTGGTTCTTATTCAGTGAAGATTATTGGCTCAAGCCTTTGAACTAAGTATTTTCTCTACACATAGTCACTTTAATAAATATTATGCAGAGTTCCTAGTTGGATTCTCCAGTGTACAGATTTCCAAGATGTAAAACCTAGAGATTATGTTGAGGCTTAGGGCCAGACTCTGCTAGCCTTATATACCTGGAAAAATAAGCCAAAAGAACTTTCATAATAAACCAGAGATTTTGCAGAAGAAGGTCAAAATAGGTCAAAATCTGGGCCATAATGACTGTTTTACTCAATAACAATTATTCTATTATTCTTAAAATATAAATTAATATTGAACAAACCCCCTTGAAAGTCCTTTGATCTTTTTGTCAAAAAAGCAGAAAATTACACTGAATTCAATTTAGTGAATAATATTTCCTTAGTAGTAGAAATATTAAGCAACATCTCACTTGCAAAATCGTAGAATACATATTTTTAGTTTGCATGTTTAACTTTCAGCAGAAATCCTTTCAGGTCTTTTCATCATCCTTATTGACATTGTTTATTATTAACAAACATGGACAATTGCACCATGAACCAAACAGCGCCCAACACTGTCTTTTTACATTGATCAGACAGTCTTCCAAGGGGAAATTTCCATTTAGGACTTATGGAAAAAAAGGGGGAGAGAAAATTTCCTCTTTTAGTACTTTATTTTTGGTTCCTCAGTTGTCAAACAAAACAACAAAAAATTGACACTTTCAGTGAATTAGAAATGATACATTACGAACAGAAATTGTTTTATCTTAGTGGCTCTGGGGCATATAAAAACAGCTCCTTCAAACTTCAGTCAAGTTTCCCGTATTCATTATGGAATCTTGCCTATATTTGGTATGCTCCACAAGAATTGGTTTTCTAATATCTTTAAGCCAATTTGTTTCTCAGATAATAAACACTAAGAAGGCATTCGACTTTTCGTTACCTTTTTAGATGAAATCTTCATTGTCGTTATAGGAGAATTACTCTGCAAGACAAAGTTACAAACCAGATTGTCAAGAACTCTCACTTTCATACTGTCCCAACATTAAAATTTAAAACACACTAAAACCTAAGTCATATCTATGAAAACTATACTTTTTCATATGCTGGAAAGGCATCACTCACTCTTACTAATTTTTTGCTATTTTCAGAACTAAACTGAATGACATATATACAATTAATGTCTCATAAAATATATTGTCTAAACTCAACCACATTACTATTACTCATGTCTATCAACAAGGTTTTTGTACACATCATTAACCTGCATATCTGCTACCTCAGCAATACAGGAGTAATGTGTTTTAAAGCCATTACTTTACCTCTGTAGTAAGAAACAATATTTTTTTTTTATGATTATGATGATGATAATGGTAATAAGGAAAAAATCATACAATAGCTAAAGATACAGATAAGAATATGACATATTTTTCCTACAAATTATCTGTAGTGCATACACTTTGGTTACTATCCAACACATAAATTCAGATTATCAATTACTAGACTGTTTAGAGTAGCATGTGTGTTCTTGAATGTTTCTTTCCCACAGACAGTACTGTATACTACTGTGTGTCATCACAGCAGTCAGTGAGTGTTTGCATCCAAATCAAATGTTAAAGAACTGGAAAAGGAATTATTACATTCCTTGCCTTAAGCAAGTGATACAAGTCATTATGCTCATCCAAACAAGTGATAAAATTGATGGTAAAAAAATGTTCAACATTTCTTTAAGATTTAGCATTTGCTCAGTCACAAAGGAAAGCCATAACAGTGAGCTAGGATTAATTTCAGTGGACTACAACACAGCAGGGAGGTCAGGACTAGAAAATCTGGCTGTGAATCATGTGAATTGGCAAAGGTTTGAAGGAGTTTAGAGCTGCTGTAGTACTTCATGAACCGTCTGGAGACTCAAGGTCAGATGCAACATTGGATCCAATGTCACATTCTCCCGTCCTTGCTTATACTCTGGAAGAGAATCGCTGCTTTCCTACTCTTGATACTTACTAGCACACAGCCAGTGATCTCATCCCCACTCTGTTGGCGAGACTATCTAAATACCACTGTGCTGCCACACAGATTGCAATGGTAGGGGTTATGATATCGTGATTTTTAGGGTTCAGGATAAAAAGATCTGTTCACAGAGGCCCAGAAACTAATGCCTCTCAGCCCACCTCTCTTCTTGCTGTATTAATTTCAGTAAGTGGAATTGGCAATACTTTGGTGAAGGGTATGTTTTAGGTAATATACTCACACATATCTTTTTAAAAGGGAAATCTTCAACAAAAGCTTCAACATAAAGACTAATTACACCTGTATGAGGGTTAACACAGAGTGCATTCTTTTTTGTAAAGAAACTTAATGCTGCCTATATAAAAAAGCATAAATTTTCCTTTTTGTATTCCCTCAGTGAAATAGCCCATGACAAAACCCTTAACTAAGTTTACAGATGCATAATACCATTTGCCCTGAGACTATTGTTTAATGAATAGCCCATTCAAATAGTTGAAAAGGTTTTTTCAACATGAGGGTGAACGTTTACTTTAGATTATTACAACCTGTTACATGCCAGAGTGATTGACAGAGGCTATTCCCTTATTTCTCCTTGTAGTTGCTGTGTTTCTTTTCATCTTATGTTGTGTTAAACTTGTAGCTTTCTTGACTCCAGAGGCATGCGGCTTTGAAGAACCAGAGTTAAGCAAAAACAACACTAATTTGATTCCATTCTGCAGCTCAGAACCAGGAAGATTATCAGATAATCAAAGTACAGAAATCTTATATTCCATCTGTAAACAGTGACAGTCTCCATACGTGATGCTAATGATAAAAGTTGCCTTCTGGCAGCCACTATAACATGACCTTGCAAAAATGTGATTATCAAAATCCTTCTAGCCAGTATAATAACATAAAAAATAAGCAACTGAAATATGGGCAACAAAAAGGAGTTTGGTTAGCTACAGCCTTCATAACAGTGGACATTTTGTATTCCTCTTTATGTGTTTGTCAAGCTGACAGTACGCACATTTACTTGATCTTTTATCAAGTCACAGTTGCCCTTGCCAAACTGTTAGAACAAAGTGTTTGTGTGAACACACACATTGGAAGAGTAAAAGTAGGAGCAAGCCAAACCTGAAAAACTTCCAACTCTTCTAAAATGAGCTCTCCACTTGCAGAGAAGTTGGTGGGTAGGACAACAACTTTCTGTACAGTTCCTTGATCTGGAAAAGGTGAGGGCAAGTGAGACCATGTGAAGAGAGACCACGGAGTGAGATAAATTATAAAGCAGATTAACCTTAATTATAAAAAGAAATCATCAAAGTAAGCACTATGACATAGAAAAATATATGAAACATTCAGTAATTTCTAGCATTTGGGGTCAGAAAGATGAGATGATTCCTTATGTAGGAATACTATTTTAGTATTATTCTCACATATGAACATAAAGAAGTCATGGTAAGATTTGAGTTGCAGTAGTACCATTAATGTTGCCATTCTACACAAAAAGTTCAATCAAAATCAGTAGCTTCTCTAGGAGTTGCTGTAGACACAAAAAGGCAGAATCTATCCTAATGATCTTGAAGTAAACCACAGCAATATAAACAGGTAAAATGGAGCTACTACAGAATTTAATATATATTCATATTCAATAATAAAACCCTATGGTAACTGATGGCATGAAAGGTAAACCTTCCAAAGAATAACTCTATTTGCACTGAAACACAGTAAGATGACAGCTTTTTCTTACAGAATTGAAAAAATAAACAAGACCATTTCATATTGGTAGGAATTCATATTTTGCTCTGTAAGGTAAAAAGGAAAAGCAAGGTGAAGATACAGTAGCTATTATATCACAGCTGCCCTCTCAAAATACTTCCAAGCCTCACAAATCCACTCAGATTAAAGGAGTAAGAACTGGAAAGGACGTGGCACTGACAGTGTTTTTGCAGGGTAGATGTGATGAGTGAGACCAAAGGGAAGTTTGTGATTAGTTTTCCAAATTTGTTATGTGGAAAGAATATATGAGATGAATGGGTCCATCTGTGAAGGCTCTTAAAGGCTGAGAGCCACTGAAGTATTTCTAATGTGGCAGAAAAGGCAGACTGTGGGATAATCACGAGGACAAGCACTTTTACTTGGAAAAAGTATAGCACATAGAATTCCTCTCGCCTGAAGGACATAGAATTTAACCTAAGTAAAATAAATCTATTTGCTTAATATTGATTCTGATGAATGAGAACACATGGTACAGATTCTGTTTGGTTACCAAAAGTTTTATGAGCAATGTAGAGTTGTGTGATTATTAAAACATTAGTATAGCAAAATATAGGCAAGTATCTACCTATATTTGTATGAATTTGATACCAAGAAAACAAAATCTCAGCTTCCAGTTTGACAATTTATAATGTAGAAAACATAAGCTGAAAAAGTGCAATTTTGTTTTTGCTTTAAGGTCAGTGACTAATTTCCATGTCTAGCACTGCAGGGCAGGTTGGTTACTGTAAATAATGTACATATTGTTGTTCCCCTTGAGGAAACCACTTGACAATGTTGATGATGATGATAACGTCATAATAAACAACAGCTATTAGTTTTATTTTTAAAAGGTTTCAAGCCAGAATATTGATATTTAATGACTTAACCACATACAGAAAGCACACTGCAGTATTTTGCCTTTAAAAAAAAAACCAAAAAAACCCCTCTGAAAGCTGACAAGACTTAAAAATATGTAGCTATCAATTGTACATGCTCAGGTCATGTTAGGCATGAATTTTTCATAAGAATTTTCTATGGAGACTTTTATTCTCATTATACAATGGCATGATAAACCAGTTCCTTCTGAAGAAACTACTGAAAGTTGTAACAGCACAACTGTGGTCTAGCCTGGGTGTCAGTATTAGCAAAGCTGTGAGAACCTGAGAGAGATTTACTAACTGCCAGGACCCACCGAAGCTTTAAACTGCTGCAGATGAATCCCTTGTTGAGGTAAGGAGAAGCCAGTGTATTTCTGCTCCTACTAAATGGAATAATCCACTTGCAAATATGCACAGCTCCAGTCCAGTCTACCTCTACGTTTTTGCATCCTATAATCAATTCCCTCTCTCTAATGTTAGACTCTACCTTACAAAACACTTAATCAGAAGTGAAGAAAGGAGTTGCAGCCTTTTGTGGGTTTTTTGCAACTGCCTGCAAAGTGTCAACTACCTGTAACCCTGACAATACAGGGCACTAAGCATATTGACAGTGACCTTACCTGCAAAGGAATGTAAAGCCTCTGAAGAACCGGTTTATGTCAATGATAAATTAGCACATGCCACACAGTTAAAATTCCTAAATTGTCAAGTCCTCAAACATTGCCCTGAACTGAAACTAGAACCTAAGGAGAGATTGTATCCCAGGCATTGGCACAGAAAATACTGATAATGCCTGAGGCCAAGTCCTAGTGTCCTAATAACCTTTCCTATTTGTAAAGTAGGTTCCTATCTACCTTTTTGTCACAGCCCTTCACATAGAGTGAAGGACTGTTTACCTTCGTATTCATTCCCTTTGACTCAATATTTTACCATTTGCTTTGACTCAGTATTGTACCATGAGGGGCAGATCCTTGCAGAAAGGAATGTTCCATTGTTTTAAAGACCTAATACAACAGTTAAAATAAATATTCAAGTTCACAGTAGAAAACTATTAATTAAATAAAATTATTTAAAGTAAGGGATTTCAATAGTCTGTACATACATAAAAACAATACTTCAAATAACACATGGCTTATAGGCCACAGTCCTCCCATTGCTTCTAAAAATAGTTTTTCTTCTGTTGCCCAGCCTCTTCCTTAATAAAAGTAAATATTTGTGCCCAATTCCCCCTTCTTATTTCTTTCTCAGTAGGACTGCTGTCTCCAATATAAAGACAAATTTGTAGCTAACAAATCAAGTCACTTACATGTGTTCATGTCAGAAAACTTATGGTATATTTGAGTTTTGTTGAAAATATTATTTGCTTCTTTCCTCTGAAGGCAAGGCAGTGAACTTAGTTCCATGGGTTAGAGGGAAGGTTGGAAAGGATGCAGCACTGTGCACTGCAGGACATTTATGCTAAGTAGCAGTGCCTGAGCTGTTTCCCACTGTATTTCACAATAGACAATCTTTTGCACTGTAAATCAGGCAGAAGAGATTATCAAACAGTTAGTAGTCAAGTTTGGATCAACATAAGAAATTAAAGCTAATTCTGTAAAAATCATAAAAACTAACATGATAGTTTCCTTTGCCATTTATTTTTTACTTCCAGAAATACATTTGAAAACAGTTCTATATTGCTATGATTTCACATTGTCATGAAAAAGCTACCGTGTCTCCAGAATATCAATCCACCACTAGAAGTGAAGAGGCAGATTTATGTTCATCACTTCCCTGACTTTTCACCAGGAGCTGTTTGCAGCATCACATCAGCTCAGCAGTCTGTGAGTCAAGGGCAGACAGACAAACAAAAAGGAATCTCCCTCAAGTTGACAGCAAGAGGACAAGGGTGACTCAGAATGTTTTTCCATTTCAAACCTGCTTAACGGCTGCAGGTGGCCCAGCTTGACATGAAGGACAATGAGACTGAGATCATGTTCCCTGAGAGGACTAAGAAACTGGGAACAGCAAGGGAGGAAAGTGCAGTCTAAAAAATGGTGTAGAAACTATGCAGAGTGGAAAACAAATGGAGAAGGAAGGCAGTTGAATAAATGGTTTAAGGAAAGAAGCAGAAGAGAAATAATAATCATCACCGTAATTATAATAATATTCTTTGAAATGCAAGGCATTATTCTGGACTGATATTAATCAGCTAAGTTTCACTGATACCAGTCAGACTGTGCCTGATTACACTAACCCCTATCTGGCTGACAATGGAAAATGCAAAGCTTGATGAACAGAAATGAAAAATACAGAGGTATTCGACTGAATCTGAAGGTCTGAGTTTAAACCTCGTTCTCTGAATTTTTCTGTTTCCCCAGTCCTAAGTGAACACTGCAGCTGTCAGTAATGTGAGCCTCAAAGAGAGTCAGGACCCATCTATCCCTGAGCCACATCACACACACAAATTGACCAACAAATAAAAACCCCAAATTTTCCACATCATAAAAAAAGTTACTTCAGTGGGCTCTAATGTCTACTTTGACATGAATTTCAAGATGCTTCCTTCAGTAATCCCAACCCCTGATACATCTGATGCTGCAGAAGACCCTCTAAAAACTTTTCCCTGTGTTGTACCTGGCAGCCTAATGGCAGCTTAATTATTTTTGGTCCCTAATCTGAGTTGAACCTTATGCATACAAGTAACACTACAAAGAAAAAAAAAGCAAAAAGCTTACAAAATGTTTAAAATCTGTCTGTTTGAGAAAATGTTGAGGCTCGGCAGAGCACCTGAGATGGTGGCAGGTTAGCAGTCAGGGCTGACAGCCACGTTCCCATGCCCGCAGCTGTCCATAGGTGTCTGCTGTAACTCGGAGCTCTCACCACAGCCACTAATCTCTCTGTGCTTAGTTCACTCATCTGTCAAATGGGTGTAATTTTTTTCCAGCTCAGAGTACCACTGTGAAGCTTCACAAAATTCAAGCTGCATCAAAGAACAAAAAGACAGATACAAATGCTCACACTTGAGGGCAAAATTTTCATATAGCCCCAGCTGGGTTAAACTTTTGGGACTGTGATGGGTTTGATAAACCCCCAAAACTTAGATTAAGGCCTTAGTTTAGTTAGGCCTGAAACCAAATTTAGCAGGCCTCAGTTTTTTGGGCCATAGGGCTCTCCGTAGATTTAGAGGGGCAAGTATCACCTGACTTAAGCAACCAAAGAGGTATTTCATATCATCTGACGTCGAGTATAAATCTAGTGGGGGAGGTATCCTCGCTCTCTTGCCCTCCCTCTCTCTGTGCGGTGTGGTGGGGAGGACTCCCTGTTGCTGCTCCCAGAGTGACAGGCCTGGCCGCTTCCCTGCCAAGATGTCCACAGCAGTTCTGGGCTCTGGGAAGTAAATACCTTTTTGTTTGATGTTGCTTTGCTGGGTGCTCTTTCAGGGAAACGTCTTCGGTTGTGTTTCCTGTGGGTTTTGGGTGGTGGAATCTGTGTGTTATTGGGGAGACTAGCTTTGGATGAATTATTGTTGGTTTTTCTTATATTTGTATGTATATGTATTGTAACTTTCCTGTAAATATATATATATAGCTTTTTCCAGTTTCAGTTTTTTTCCTTCCCTCCTTTCACTGGGACCTCGTGGGTCTTGGGGGGGTTTGGCATTTTGTCAAGGTCGAACACACGACAGGGACACAGTGTGAGCCTGTTAGAATAAAAACTGAGCAGGGGAAATGAAGCAGGTGGAGGTACACCCTCTTAATTTACATATCATCTTATAAGGCTGTGGAAAAGCTCTGGCTGAGTAGATCAGCTGAAGGTTTTGACTCAGGTACTATGACCAAGAGGAAGAAGGAAACTGTATCTGATGCCTGCTGTACCACTGTTGTGCAACATCATCTTCCCAAGCTCACACTCACAAAGATGCAACCAGGAAAACTATGTGAGGTAAGCTTGCTCTTCTGATCAGATTATCTCTCTCTGTTAGAATCTGTAGATCATTACATGACTTTGGCTATTGCATTACTGCAGGCTACCATTGTCAACAAGGGTTAGTTTCCCAAAAAGACAGCCATCATATGACACTGTGAAAATGAGTATTACAACCTTATGCTCTGGAGGCACTTATTGCATCGAGACTTTGAAAACAAGTGTTGCATCAGAGAAGAAAAGATAATAAGAAACACTGATCGACTTTGTGCCACATCAGATGCATCTGAATAAGTCACATTGAAGGGCCTTTTTACAATGTTAACTTAGATCTCTTTCCACAAAAACATATCCTATCTTGATAGCAAGGAGTTGAAAAAATTCCACTGGTGCCCATAGCTGTTTAATGTATCCAAGTTTGACCCAGACATTTAAATATTTTCATAACACAAGAGCAATAAAAAAACCCCCATGCATAATCTTTTAGTTGTTGCAATCTGTGTGTACTTTGACCAAAGGCTTTCATACTGCAAGCAGTAGGTGGCATGCTTAATAAATAAATATTAATCTCATGAAAATGTTCTCATGGTGTTTTACTGCTGTTTTAACATTCAGATGGAAAACAATCTACCAAAGGATAAACATAAAATATTGAAAGCTCAGGTTCTTTAGCTATAACTGAAACCACTAAAGAAATTACAGTACAACTCTAGGATGAATTCAAAAACTTCAGGACTGAGTCCTGGGCTATCACAGAAATGTGTTAATAGAACAGAACTCTAATCCCAAATTCCTGAACTGAATATGTTATTATTCCTTGCATACGGAAAAAATATCATCGCCATTGCCCTTGTCAAACATGCAAACGAGTGATTACATTCTTTGTAAGTAAACTATCTCTTGGGTTTCTTTTGGGGAAGATGAGGTAGACAGCACTCTTCTCTTGTAGCATTACTCTCTACCAGTCAAGACTTGCTGCTTACTCCAAGTTAGTTTGTGTCAGAGGGAAGTGAAGAGATCCCTCGGGGTGGACCTAACAAAATCGGCAAGTTCTGCTAAGTGCTTTGGGAGTTTTCATTTTGAAAAGCATAGGCAAAACAGGAGATGGTTATAATTTGAAAAGCATGTGGAATGCCATGAGAGAAATGTCTGTCCCTGGCATTTATTTTGTTTGTTATGTAGGCAAGCAAGGGAGAAAAGCAGCATATTATCTCTGGGCATTGACCAGCCCCTGTGAGCTCAGCACTTCTGTCTGGGAGGGCAAAGGAAGCACTACATTTAGTTCACATTAATGTGAAAAAATTACAGAGTTGCCTATGCCCTCCCATGCCATGGCTACATGATGAAAACCACTGGGGTTCTCTGAGCTTTATACTTCTGTTGTTCATCACTTGCATTCAGGAACTGATTTATTACCAAGGCTATCGAGGAGGAAGAGAGGAAAAGCTAAACATTTTGTGTGCTCTGCATCTGGCAAGACATAAAACACTCCAATTTCAAGCATGAGACAGGTCACTGACAGTGACAGACACGGCTGGCAACATCTCAGTTCAGCAGCAGTAACTCATCATCTGAGCTGAGTGTAATTGTCACCAGGTGTCAAATCCCATTGTCTCTGGCTGTGGGGCTCCAGGCTCCCAAGGAAATTATCACATGAAATTCTCCTATACAATGTGGTTTTTGCATTTGCCGGGATGAACTGACACCAAAACAAATCCCCTCTGCATTCCTTTTGACACTTAATATCTCTATCAAATCCTCCTGAGTCTCACAGAGAGAATAAAGAAAACAAGTTTCTCCTCTCAATGACTGAAACTTGATCATTTTTATTTGAAAGGACTGAGAAATGCAGTAACTTGCATTGCATTAATTTCTTCTGAGGAAGACCTTGGAAACTATTAATGTCCTGTGCCCTTCTCAGGAAGAATAATGCCTCCCCTCCAACTAACTACAAAGCAGAAAATGATCCTTGTCTCCAGTGTAATACAGAAGATAAAGCAATGAATATAAAGTATCAAGAGCTGCAGTTTGCATATCTGATCCATAATGGGTCCTGTGCTGATACACAGAAGAGGATTAACATAATGTAAGAACAAGCTGAGGTATGTTCATGGATTTTTTTAATGGCTCTCAAGTGTCTGTACGAGGCCACACTGATTCCCCCACTGAATCCAGTCAAATAGTCATCAAATGAAATTACCTATATTTATCTCTTGCAGAATTATTAAAATGCTATCAATATTGTGATTTCATGCACATTTCAACTTTTCAGTACACTTCCATTAACAATCCTATATTAGTTGGAAATTTAGGTCTTGATCTTTTCCACTAATTTTAAGTAGAATTTTTCTCCAAGTAACATTAGATGTTTATAGAGCATTTTAAAACAATGACACCACTATATATTCCAAAAATTAATAACACGTTCATTTGAAAGATCTGTACTAGTCTACAAAGCTATAACTCAGGCTAAACATAGTGATTTTTCAAGAACTAAAACTAATAGAAAACTAAAGCTCCTCTTTTACCATGTTTTCTTGTGGTCTTGTATAATAGGAGTGCGATCCCGAGGGGAAGGGGGTCGAAAGAAAGGAACACACTCCAGGGAGTGAGGTAGGTGCTGCCGAAGTGAGCACAGAGAGAGAGAGCACTTTATTCAAACTGGTACAACTTAAATAGGGTCGGGGGGCTGGGTTCTGACCCCAGGAGCACCCTGGGAAGGTTTTGGGGACGGGTCTGGGCCAGCCCCAGCCATACAAGGCAAGACCGTTCAAAACTGGGAACACAGAGGCAGGTGTACACCATATAAGGAAACGATACCCTGCTGCAGGCAGGGACCAATCAGGTCATAAGGGATGGAAAATTCCAGCAGGGACACACAGTGAAACAAAGGAAAAACATAGAATGATAAAATCCTCAAACTTGGGTACAGACTCCAAACTGCAAACAGTCTTTAACATACCAAGGGTCCATACAAACACAGCAAACAGTTCTCAGAGCTGAGGCAGTCACAGACCTGTGCTGCCTTCCACAGCTAGTCTCTTTCCAACACAGGAGTAGGGAAAATATCTGTTAACACTTCTGATATTTCTACAGTAGTGTACAAAAACTCTTTTCTTCATTTTTGCAGGAAAGGAGGAAAATTACCTAAGGGGTTGCAAAGTCAAGAATTGTAGCTACACTCTAAGATTAATAACTATACAGAAAATGTAATTATATATTGAAGGGGTGCCGGCGGCTGTGGCCGAGTGGGTAAAGCCGCCGCCCCTGGATCCGTGCTCCTTCTCGGAAGGACGCCGGTTCGAGTCCTGCGGGTCTCGCTCTGCCAACTTTGTCCGGGCTTGCCCTGGCCAAGGCTAGGAGCATCCCGGGGCTAAAGGGGGTGGGGCCAGTTCCGCGCACGCTGAGCTCCACGTAATAAATCCATTCGCGCAGGCATAAAAAGCATCGTCGTTCGCGACGGCTAGCCACACACACACATATTGAAGGTGTGAGGGGCAAAGGACCCACCTTGTAGAAAGCCATGTCCTAATTAGATTAATTAGTAGTTTCCCATAATTCTACAAGTAGGATCAAAGAGATATTCAAGAATACAATAAACTCATCTATCAACTCCCAACCAAGAAAACAAAAATACCCAGATCAAAACCTAATGAAATTCCTTATATAATTAACTACCCAGATCTTCTACTCTGACTATGCCTTATCGTATACTAAGTATTCACATTACAGCAGATGGTGACCTGGTAAAGGTTTGATGCAAGAATAGAATCAGAGTCATTTAGGTTGGAAAAGACATGAGGGAATACCAGTTGTGACCAGCTGCCAGCTGTATGTAATACCATTCACCACCACTCTCTGAGCCTGGCTATCCAGCCAGTTTTGTATGCAGTGAACCCGTCTATGCCACAGGAAGTCAGTTTCTCCAGGAGAATGCTGTGGGAAATGGTGTCAAAGGCTTTACTAAAATCTGGATAGACCATAGACTTCCCCTCACCCACTTAGTGCGTTACCCTGTCATAGAAGGAGATCAGGCTGGTCAAGCAGTACCTCCCTTTCACAAACACATTTTGGCTGGACCTGATCCCCTGGTTGTCCTGCACATGTCTTGTGATTGCACTCAAGATGATCTGCTCCACAACCTTCTCTGGTTCTGATGTCAGACTGACAGGCCTGTAGTTCTCCACATTCTTCTTACAGCCTTCTGGATGGGCATCACATTTGCTAAATTCCGGCTGGGTTCTCCCTAGTTAGCTAGGACTACTGGTAAATGATGGAAAGTGGCTCGACAAGCATTTTTGTAGATAGCAAATGTTTAAACAAATATTTCTGAAAGCTGTAAATTGTACAGATCAGAGTGGATTGCAATTATATTGCAGTGGAGGAAAATTAATACTGCTGAGTTTGTCTTACCTGTTCCAAGAAACAAGACATGGTATCTTCCATCAGCAGCATTCACTCGATCCACAGCAATCTTTGTATACTTGTAGTCAGCTCCTATTCTGATGATTAATGGCCTCTTGTGTATTGGGTAAATGGGATTAAACATCAAAGGGTGGTTCCTAATGAAGGTCACAACATCGTCTGGAAACTCTTTGGTTGTTCGCATATTAGGTGTGAAGGCTCCACCTGGACACTGTAAGAAACATGCATAGTAATGCTTAACAATACTAACCATTTTTCAGAGAGGTTTCATCTCCAAGTTATTTACAAATATTGACAAATAGTTGCCAAAGGAAGTTTCTGAAAGAGCACTGCAGACTCTGACCAAAACTTACTATGTTCCAGGAAAGGGAATGAAGTGTTGAATAGCTACATTTTGAACTCCCACCAACACTGATAAAACAAACACAAACGTATTTTTGCATTGTCAGGACACAGCTTGATAACAAAGATCTTTACTTCTGAACACATTTCTACATACTTTATGCTTTCAAACTGCTTGTTTAAAAAAAACCCCAAAAAACAAAAACAAGAGATTGGTATGGGAAGATATCAAACTTTTGTATCTGGTTTGTTACAGAATTAGTACAAAAGCAAATGACAAAATCTGATACTTAATTGCAATTTGGAGATGATGAAAGGGCCTGTGACTCATCTTCATTTGAAAAAGCAGTAATATGGAGTTGATGAGGGGGTCCTGAGAAGATTGTCTATACTTTCCCCTCTGGCTCAGAAATAGCTGAGGTCCTTGAATACTCTGGATGCTTCTTTAAGTATAATGAAGAATCATCCAAACAATCAGCCCTGAGGTATTTTGGACCTCACAAGAAAAAAACTCAGCTGTTTACTGAGAGTGAACCTAAAAGAAGACTGGGAAGAAATCAGAGCTATGTGGGTAACTGGTACAACATCCTGGATATACCGATGTTAATTTACATTAATTTCTTTCTGCTACTATTACCTCACTCCTTATTGCTGCCCCTGAGCTTTCATGTTCCCCCTTACTATATTTCTGAGCTGTTAAACTCTCCTCAGAGTATCAGAGCTATTCAGAAGTGTTTCAGTGGAATATTTTTCCTATTGGAAAATGTTGATTTGCTCAATAACAAGCAATTGATGGAAACTTGTTTATTTTGATGAGGGCCAGTCTTACATCTAGGATGGAATTTCTGGTCAAAACCACAGACACAAAACAGCTAAGTAGCTTAAGGAGAGATTTACCTCACCTAACTTATACTGCCTTAAAGTCAGGCATTTATTTTTAGGTTTCCCCTGTATTCAGTAATTCAGACTAAATGTTTTGCTTTTAGATGGCTAAAATTACATAAAATGAATCATATTCTGAGAGACTCGGAAACTCTCTGGAGAGATATGAATCATGTGTCCAACCTACCTGATGAGATGAAATGTTGGAATTTGGGTCTTCACCTCCCAAGGGATTCCTCTAACCACCAGGCAGAAGTGCCTGTTCTGCCCTCACTGCTAAAAGCTGTTCCATATTATGCAGCTAAAAAGCTATTCATTGGCCATACCAGGAACCAAGTAGAGAGGAGGCTTCAGCCTAATCTCAAGCTTCAGAATCATCTTCTGACTCAATTAGGATTTAATTATTTATACAAAGTAGAACAGCTCTGGTAGGAATTCTTTAAAAGAAAGTACTCTAGTATCAGCTACCTCCAGGAAAAACAACCAGAACTCAGATCAGATACGGGTCACTTTTTCCATCTAAGATCCTTGACAATTGATTTTTCTGAGCCCTTATTTATCCTAAAGGTTTTGTTTTGGCTTTCATTAGAACTGATAATACATGCTAGACTTCTAAGACTGCTCACAACATTGAATTTGTAATATCTTGCTTGCTCTACTCCTTCCCTTTCTGGCACATCCATCCACAGTCTTCCAAAAAAACATATGAAATTTTCTGTTAAGATTAGCAACAAATGCTGAAAAAAGAACTGTGTTCATCATTAGCAAGATTATTCTATTTAGCAGTGCTCTGCCAGACCCCTTTTCCTCTCAAGAGAGATTCTGTTTCACAAGCAGTTCAAATTAAACCTTCCTGTCTCACATAGCACAGTTAAAAGACTCTCTGATACTTTCAATCCTTCCATTCTTGACTTGGACATCATAAGACCTTTGTCTGTGACTTCCTGCAAAACTGTCTGTGTTATGGTTCACCCCAGTATGACCCTAAAAACTTACATTATATTGGTATTCTGAGCAAAGCCTTAACAAACATTTTTAATCAATTAATTCTTTTGCTATCCCCTGTATAAACCAATGAAAAACAAAAGATGTTACTGAAGAACCCTGTAAGCTCTCCCTTTCCTGGAGGGATTGAATGTGTATCCTTAACACCTCATTCAAGGATTTGGCTACACAATCTTATGTTCACAGTTGATCACCATACAGTTAGATTGCAGAGAAAACCAGAATTCTTTAATTTACAGCATATTTCCTCAACATGCTGTAGGTACAAAACTATTTCTGTAAACTCTGAAAAATGGAAACTATCCTCAAACATCCCTGAATTTACTAGCAAGCTGCCAATTATGTATTTTTCTTTCCCATAAGTAAGTTTTGCTTGTGGAGGAACCAGAAACCATCGGTATTTAGTGAAGGCCAGCCAAACACGGAAGAGCTGGTCATGGCCAGAAGAATGTATTGCTTTATTTAATCCTACTGAAGCTATACTAGAACCTTTCCACTGTTGATCCATTGTACTGAGACATGAATGTTCATTTCTGTCCACAGGTTTAGTATGACTATCTCTTTAGGTAACTGCAAAGTAGGATTTTCCATGTCATATATAAAGGCATCCCTGTCTAGTTCAGCATCCCAGAAGTTGCAAGAAAAGTAAATTCAGAGGAAAGAGAATCATGCCCCATAGTCTGCTAATCAAAGTTAACTCTTTGAGCACAAATTCTGGGCAGCAAAAAATCCCCATGTCCAGATTTTTGCAGATGCTTTAACATAAGTGAAAAATAGAGTTTGTGGCATGCATTTAAAAGTGGAACTTTTGGGCAGTGAAATAAAATCCAAGACAAACAAATTCCAGCTTATAAAATATGACTTTAAGATACATGTTTTGGTTGAATTGAGACGTAGCACAGAAAAGCCCGTGATCAGAAAACCAGCAATGATCATCTAAAAGAATCTCTTTTGACTTTACTTTTTGTGTGAGCTATGATCTAAGAATTTGTGTTCAAATTCAGAACTCATCAGCACATCTGAAAATGCAAATAATTTCTGTCACCATGTTAAATCCATTTTCTTCCCCTTTCCATTGTGCTGCTGCCCATCTGGAATACCTCATAAACCTCCATGAGGTGAACCAAGAATAACATGGTAGTGGTTGAGGAAAAACATACAAACACAATACTCTGAAGCAGCAAGAAATCTTGAAATGTGACTAATGACAAGAGTATTAAACTTCCTGTTTAAATGGTTTGGTTTTTTTTTTTTTTCCTGTTTTTTTTTTTTTTTTTTTGGTAAAGTTTAAGTTGCCTCAGTGAACTCATTAGATTAGAGCTGCATGAAATTAATTGCAAGGAAAGACTAATGCTAGCATTAGACCTTAGTGAAATGTCAGGTATTGATTAGGTAATTCTAGATATCTGGAAACATAAGGTCCTAACTCTTATAGCCAGTAATAACCACACTAAAATGTCATGAAGAATTGTGTGAACAGGGAATGTTCTTCCATATATCTGAGCTATTCCATGTATGAGAGAGAAAGAGAGAAAAAGAACAGGCTCTTGCAGCACAAAGACAAATCAGAATGAAACAGTGCTATGGTTAAAGGTTCTTGCAAGGACTGGAAAGATTAAAATAAAATTTAATTTCCTATGATAAATGGAAATGCAATAGAATTTTAATCTAAGAAAAATATAACTACATTGTTGAGAGACAATTTATGATTCTCTGCATATTTTTTTCATTCTGATACTTAAGAAGTTATAAGACTTCATAGGAGTCAACATACATCCACACTACTATACTTCATTTACCAAATATGGATTTAGGGAAGATTCTAGAGAAACTTCATACATTCTTCATTAAAGCTGTAAATATCAGACATCATATTTCTGCTAAATCTAAATTAAGAATAGTGAAAGTAAGTAAGTAAAAAAAATAAATTAAAAAGTGCATTAACAGCAATTTTTATACACCATAAACTTGAAAAGTTAGAACAAAGAACAGTTTTGTTTAAAATATTTCATGATATATTTTTTCACAGCTTGGAAACAAAGGTAGCTCTAACTGTGTACAGAATTTGTTGGAAGATTATTACCAGCCCTGACACAATGAAAATAAGTTCTGAAAAAGTTTCAAGGCATACAAAAAGCATTCTTAACAAAGAAGGCTACTGTGAACTGATTTCTAGTATCCCCTTCTAAGATTCAGTACCTGATACGGTACTGGTACCTAGTCAAATTACAAGATCGAGTAACCATGACCTCCTCTAAATCTCCTACTACATCTCTTAAGCATCTGAACAGAGCTGCAAAACTTTACAAAACCATGGAAAATTCATGCAAACTGAAGACAGACTCAGAGGCATTTGGATCCAGACTGTAGAACACACTCACAATGCTGTCTTTGTATGCTTATTTATTTAGCTACATTTTGCTCAAATATACACACAAAATGGAAATGCACATGCAAACAAGATGATTGTCACCTAATGAAATAATTCTTACCACCTTTTCAGCAGAAAGAGAGTGATTAACATTTTACATGACTTTTAATTCTTTCTAGAAGATTTCCAGATACTACGTGATTTGTATGACAATTTGGAAGCAAATAAAATACTTCTGAACTGTCATAGTGACATACATTCCTTTCTCCTGGAATAAATAATATTTATTTATGTATTAAACAAAGAAAGCAATTGGCAAGCCTGCATAAACATCTTTGTACTTACCGTGCCAGGTCGTGGGTACGGAATTCTGCCCTGATATGGAATCAGCTGGTGGTTTGGGCCCTCCTTGTGTGCAAATGGC
Source organism: Scytalopus superciliaris (assembly GCA_013400415.1). NCBI lineage: Eukaryota > Metazoa > Chordata > Aves > Passeriformes > Rhinocryptidae > Scytalopus > Scytalopus superciliaris. The sequence goes on along the minus strand of VXBX01009724.1, from coordinate 501,061 downwards.
CCATTGAACACAGTCTGGATGTCAGACAGATGATATACACACACGGCTGAGCCTTTAAATATGGAGCTAGAAGACAGCAGGAACAAGTTAGCATTGCAATCTACCAACTTTTTATAGCTTTTTCATCTCTTTGCATGGTCCAATAATGAAAGATACCTCTAAAATAATATATTTGATACAATTTAATGCTTCTATCACATGGATTTAATACATTTAAAATCAACTAACCTAGCTGTTCAATATGCACCACTGCTTCTTAAGACTTAACACCTTTTTGCACAGTGAACAGAAAAAAAAAAAGGGAGGAAGGCATTACCCTACTGGTTCAAGAACACTTCCCAATGCTGAATAGAAAAGAAATACAACCTGGCTCCAGTTAAATCAATGGCAAAAATATTGCTGACTTCAGTGAGACAGGAGTTTTATAAACTTTGTACTGCCAAGCTCAGCACAGGTTTTCAGAACTTCCTACCAGTGTATTAACCACAAGACCTCCACGAGCCTCCTAAAATACATGGCTGAAATATTAATCAAAATATCCAGAGCAATTACAACTGGTTGGATTATTACAGTCATTTGCCAGCTTTTCTAAGCAAAATGGAGACATGTTGTGGCTGTAAAGGAATTACTCTTCAAATCCACACACAAAACTGGTCTTATGAAGATCCAAGTTTGATGTTTCCTAAGAAGAACTCAGGGAGTCCCCTAAGAAAAGGACATGTTTTTCCAACTGCTCTGGGTTCAGCCTTGGGTTCAGTTAGCACATGCCCTGAATGGTCTCCACCACCCCGTGATGAAGAAGGGCACGAGGAGAATAATTTCCAGACTCTTGCTAAGGCTGACTACAGTGAATGAACTCCTTCATTTTTTCTCTCACTGAATGCAAGGTTTGTGATATTTATCTTTATAAAGTGGAAACTCCAGACAGTCCAAAATCTGTCTGATGTTAACTTTTGGATGAAGACAATCCGAGTAATTACCTTTACTGTAGAAGAAAAAAACTCTAGGAAAAAAAAACAAACCTGAAAACATTACACATAGTGCCTAAACAAGGAAAGTAAAATCCACATAGCTCTTAACTATATATAGATTAGTAGAAGGAAGCTTTTAGGTGGATTATGATATTTGTGGGAATTTTACTATGTATTAATAGATATTGAGAAATTTATTTAGTCTTTCCAGATGTTTTATGTTAGATTTACAGCATAAAATAAAACAATTTGCTTCAATATTACTTGGTTTCCTTCTGTATGATTTAGACAAAAATACTGCTAGTTATTATTTCCTGTAATGTTTCTATCTTGCTACTGTTAGGAGTTGGAAGTCTACAGAGGTGAAGATACATGAACTGTTACAGAGTAAAAATCCTTATGGCTGCTGTATTTAACTAGGTAATACATTCAATCTATAGCTGAACAAAAAGAAAGCAAGCATAGACCATGTGGTTCATGGCAACAGAAAATGCATGCATGTAAAAATTTCAACAGAGAGAAAAAATAGCTGGAGAGCCAGGAAAAAATGAAGTTTTCTCTTTGTTGTCACCTTATATGGTCCTGTGATTGAAACCTCATTTCCACTCCAGGAATAGCAGGAGAATTGAGTAAAAGTGTTTCCAGTTCAGTCATGTTGCATCCACAACCTAATCACAAGTGTGGTTTTACTGCTAAACATAACCTCATAATTTTCTATTTTGTGCAGTAGCCAGAACCAAATGTTTACTAGTTACTTATTTTTTCCCAATTAAATATCATAAAATCATATTCTCCTGTCTTATTTACATATTTGAGAAAGCAGATCCCTGGATGGTCATAAAAAAAAGGTCTATTGGGAGAAAAAATATTATGAAAGGATTTTTTTAACTAGAAATTGCCATTAAGGAATTATTGGTAATAAGTTACACAATTTGCTAATTTGATCAAATAAATTAAATAAAAATTTAAAAAGCAGAAAACATTTTTGAAGGTAAGAAGTAACAGCTAAATAATATAGGATAGCATATCAGAAATCAGTAAGCAATAACTGTTTCTACTCTGTACTAACAGTATGTGGTGAGGCCAAGTGAATGAAAAAGAGGAAAGAATCTGTTGGTCCACCTGTTGGTCTGTCTTTCTAAGAGTTTCAGCATAGTAAGCCATATCCAGCACCACCCTTGGAAGATCACCAAATGCTTTCTAAACTGGAGACTAAGTGAATACTATGTACTGGTAAGTGGGAGTTTAGGGCTACAAGGAGGTGATCAAATGCCATAGCTTGTCTTTTTGAAGCCACCTGAAGCCAATATGGATTATTTGCCATCTGTGTGATCATCTGCCAACTGAGAGACTAGAAATTATTTCCATGAATTCATGTAAGAATTCTTGGTTTGATCCTTCAGGGTGCTGGATGTTCTTCAGGACGTGTTAAGTGCTCTCAGATGCCACATAAGTTCACTGTGTTGAAGTCATTTAGCTTTCTGCTGCTGAAGAGCAACAAGTGGCCCTCCATGGAAATGTTTTCCCAGTGCCAGCTGACAGTATGTCGGGAAGCAGTTTGTTCCAAGAAGCACAGCTCTAACATGGATACCAACAGTAGTGATACTGAGACTCTTATTCCTGCATGCAGATGATAGCTGAAGCAGACATACAAAATTTCACAGTACAGCCTGGTCCACAAAACATCAATTTCATTTTTCATATAGAAAATCGGGCAGTTCAGAAAGTTGGGTTTTATTTTTTTTTTTAAATCTCCCCATTTACCTTGATGTTGTAAAAATTCCATACACAAGTGTTGTTCTGGGGTTATCTGTCTCTAAAAGAAACACATCCTCTGAAAGAAAAAAAGGAAAAAGAAAAACATTTTGAATACTATTAAAAACACTTTTTTTTGCAGTTTAATTTATGACATTATTCCTGCTAAAGTCAATGGTAATTTTGTCTCAGACTTGAACAGGAAAAAACAGACTTAACATATCAACAGACCATATATCCATAAATGTAGCATTTGAATGTTCAGAAACAGATTTGGAAATTAACTCCACACCATCTAACATTACAGAGATAGAAGGCAAAGATTTTCAAATACGTTCAGGATCCATGTCAAAGATTTCTCTCAGCTGGATCTTGTTTCATCAAGTTGTTTAACAGTAGGCAAACATTAAAGTTGCAGCAGGTTAAAGACAAAGAGTTCCCATAAATAGATGTAATCAAACCCAGGGAAATTAGGTGTTTTATCATCCAGAACATACTTTAGTGCCCTCAGGAGCTCGTTTTCAATATGATATGAATGACACACAGCTTTGCAATGAAGACACTGAGAGATGTAAACCTCCCAGCTCCTGGTGTGTCAGGATTTATTGACTGCACTGTGCAAAACTGTACCTACTTGCTGAACTGAATTTATTCACCATTACCTCTGATCTGTTGATTTTTATTTTTTTTTACACTTCAGTGAAAACTACTTTAATTTCCGACAGTTTCTCCTTCCAAATGCCTATAATCGTGCTACCTCTTAAATGTAATTTACAACACAAGAATGACTGAACTGAGCTTTTTATCATAAAATATGTTCTTTAGCTTTCCATAAATTTCTGTGGCTCCTTCATTTAACCCTCTGAATTTCTTAAATATTCTTTTCAATATGTCAAAAGCAAAAGACTTCACCATGCAGAACTGGAAGTGTTACACTCTCCTGCATTATACATGAACACAGAAGCATGTATTTCTCTCTCCCATTTTTCTGAATTTCCAGCTGTGATTGTATTCCTCCTCTTTGCTAGGGAATTGTGCTGGGAGCCCATGCTGAGAGCATTGTGTCCTATTCACTGTGGTCCTACATTTTGTCATACAAAAAACCTGAAAGCAGTTATCCTACTGCTTTGTGAAGAGGAGGGGGCTGCTGAATCATAGTTCTGAAACATAAGTTGCTGTGGTGGTGCTGAGGCACTGTGAACTTCAGATCAGTCCTCCAAGCACCTTACACATTCTGAGTTAAAGCAAGTTAGGATCTGTTCCTAGGCCCAGATTCCATTGAAACCTTGAACCAAAGCAAGCACACCAAAGAGCTGTAAATATGTAAACTCAAAAAGACTCCAGACCCAATTTGTTATGATGAGAATCAGGAGTAACAGCCAAGGAAAGAGTGAGAGGATACAAAGGAGAAAAGATCAGCCAGTGCAGGGCCCATTAGCCATTTACATTATTTAAATTTATGCTAATGCACATACCAAATCTTCCAATACCTGAATTTAGAACTATGATTCTGCACACTTCAGCTGTGGACAAAATAGAATTTAAAGCCTTCTGATAATGTTGTTTGGCACTTAGATATCAAGATATGCATCTGTTAATTCCTTAATGAAAGGAACCTGGTTATGACTGCCATATAGATTATGCACTGAATATTTACAGCATTTCACATGTTGAAAAAAATATATGTGACTCAATGACTCCCAAGAAATTATATTTATCCATAGTATTATTGCTGGTGCCAGTAACAGAATTTATTACTATTATCTTGAACTATTGAGAACTCTACCGCATGATCAAAAAATAGAAAAACTATACTGTGGAAAAGTGGTATAAGAAATAGTTTCAAAGAAATGTTAAAAAAACTCTACTGTAATCCAAACTAGTAGCAAAATAGTAACAGATTCACTTAGATGTTCCCTTCCAAATATTAATTCTTTGCATATATCATCCTTTTATAAAGTCAAGATTAATTACTTTTATTTCAAAGGTAATGATAATTACCCAGAGAGAGTTATGTATATTTTTTTCATTTCCTGTCATAAAACTGCAAGGGGAATTTTGTCATGGATTTCTAGAGCCAAGATTTCACTGATGAAAACTTGACTAAGAAACAGTATGAGCATCAATAATTAAATATGCACAGGGTGTAACATTTAGATAAACCTTTAAAGGTTTTTTTGTGATACCTAATTCATCAAAGTATGTTTCTGTTCCATCTTCATCCATTACTGAGCACACAAGTCTTGCTTTCAAGAATGTTGTCCACTTGTTCACGAGACTCCGCTGACCACCTGTGTCATTCTAGAAAGGAGTATGGTTTTCAGGAAAGAAAAATAAACACAGCTAACATTTTAATGGGCTTTCCCATATTTTCCTCAGGTTAACTCATCATCCAAATAATTATTTGGTAAATTCCAGAAATAAAAATAGAGAAATATAAATTAAATTAAAAAAAAATAAAAATAGACAGACTTAAACCAAAGCCCCTTATCTAAACACTCCATATGCAGAAAAACCCAAGAACTAGTCTGCTGAGCAGACTTTCTCTACTCGGCTAGAAGGCTTGGAGGATCTGGCAGTACATTTAGTGCATCAGTAATATGTCTTTCTATGACTGGAAGGGGCTGTGGAAGTTTCTATCCCTCACTGACTTCCAGCACAAAGTCCATGATATCTCGGAAAGGTCTCATATTTATACAGAGTGATGTTTCTTCTAGTCTTGACAGCAGGACAGCTGCACTTGACCTACTAAGCCATGTTGGCTCTAAACTAAATTCAGAAATGATGGCTAGTGTGGGTCAAAACTAGTTTTGCACTGTTGCAAGTCCTGCTAGCCTGGTCCAGAGCTGGCTTGGTCACAGCTCACTCAAGGATCTTTCCACTTCTCTCTGGTGCAAGGTGGAAACCAGACGGTTCAGCACCGAGGTGATAGATCCTGCCTCATCTTGCTGGTCAATGTCTCAGGTAAGAGAGGTCTTCCAAACTGCATAGCATGTCACCCAAGGAAAGGGAAAAATTAAAGGTAGAAGCTATTGAAATGCGATTCTGATAAAGTGCTGTGTATGTCTCACTGGTGCTCCTGGAGTTGGTAATCCAACTTTTTGGGTGACTTATAAGGAGTCTTTTTGGGGGGTCTTCCTTGGCATCACTTTACTAATATATTTGGCCAGTCTCAAAGGTGTTGATGTATGAATATGATGTATACAAGTACACAAATATGACTGGCTCAGATTTATTTTCATTGGCTTTGGGGTTCTGTCACTGACTTCAGTTTAAGTCTGAACAGGCTTAGGCCTTTCAAAAATCATCTGGGCTTCATTATAACAGTAAAAAAAAATCCCAAACAAATATGGCTGTAATAGTGTAAAATGTCTTTTTGCAAAATACCCAAAAAGGCCTTTAGGCACCCTCACAAAAATACAGAGAACTGATATAAAAGAGATCACATGCCTCATCCTATTGCCAGAGAAGGAGTTTAACACAATCCCAAACACATCCTCACACCCAGGCACAACAACATCACAAAGCATCAAATTCTACAGAAGACCTAAATGAAACATTCACAATTATCTTTCTGAACCTTTCCAAAATAAGGAATGAATAGGTTAGCAATAATCATGCATTTATAATTTTTCTCTCATTAAAAAATATCCATTTCACCAGAGATATTAATAGCTGCTTCAATCAGTTTTCATCTACAGTTGATTACAGATATGAAAAATGAAACAGAGACAATGAGGAGTGCTGTGAAAATAAACTGAATTTTTTTACCTCAGGAATAGCCATAATCCTCAATTTAATTTTCCTGCTCACATTTTTAAAGTTAGGCTCACAAACATATCAATGCAAGAACTCAGAAAGAACAGATATTGTAAAAATGAAAACAGCATGTGAAAGTTAAATCAAGTCATTTAAAAGCTTGATATTTCCCATGTGCTTCAAAGATCTTGAGTATCTGTGTGTGTGCGCATATGTGTGAAAGACTTCTCTGTCTTTTAGCTGTTTTTAAAGAAAATAATGTACCTTACTTGTGCTAAGGACAGCAAGTTTGAAAATTCAACACTGGTAACTATTCTGATTCAGTCAGAGAAATACAGGAATTCCTGAATCTCTAAATTCCCATATCCTTGCAGGTATAGCCTGATATACATAGCATATTCAGACCCTGGCTGTGAGTTCAGTAACACCTCTTCTTAATTCTGAATGTGGATGCAGAAAAAAGAGATTTGTTTTGAATATAAATCAAAGGCTTATCCCAACAACCTGGCAAACAAAATATTTCTTACTGGGCATATTCTTGCAATCATTGAATGAATTTGCTTTGTGCTGCCGCTGTTGTCTGTGAGTCTCTCTTTGAAGAAGAAGTAGATTTTGGCATCATTTGGGTCAGTGCCATCTGGTATAACATGAGCATCCACAAAAATAGGCTCTGAAATGAAAAAGTTTACCAAAAAGATGAAACCAAAAGATGCACAAGAATAAGCAACTAATGATTTGACAGTTGACTGCTTCAAGGAAGCTCTGTATAATCCATAGAGAGGTACTGCTGTGTGAGGCTAAGCTATATGCTCTAGCCTCATGTCTGTGTATACCAAATATCAGCAGGCAAATGGCTTCTTGATGACAGCCATATGTTTTTGCATCCTTGCATTTTGTTCCACAGCAGATTTTTATAGAAGCAATCCAGAAGCAGTGGTATTAGGTTACTCAAAGCAGTATTAGGACAGTCAAAGACTTGGAGGAATGAAGAGGGAAGAAACAATGTGTTATCAGGGGCACCTAAGGAAAGTCTCATTGAGACAAAATATAAAATAAGCTGTAATAGCTTAGTGAAATAACAAATATGATTCATAAGTAAGAGAGGAAAACAAGTCATGGAACACAGAAAAAGTAAGCAGGGTATGCAAATGCTTGAGCAGCATTTGAGTTCATATCAGAGGCTGTTAAACATAACCAAATGTACAGGACAAACACTGCAAAGGAGCACTAGTGAGAAAGCAAAATAATTTATAACCTTAACAGCAAGCATATAATGGACAGCAGAGGAGTCCTTAGATGACCTTCTCCTTTGCCTGAAGGAAGAAGTGGACCCTCTCCCTTCAGGAAGACTTTGTCTTTCAAATGTTCATGGAAGACTTCTTGTGCGGTTGAAATGCAGGACAAATTTTGAAAAAAAACTGATGCACAGGTTGACTGTCTGACAGAAAACTCATTTTAGACTGCAACGTTTTTCTAGTCACATAAGCCTATTCTCAATTAATATAACAGGCACCCTGACTGGCTCTAAGAGAATATGGAAATAAATCGTGCTTTTACTGTAATTCACTTTAGGATGCACATGCCAGGGTGTGCAGGTAAGTGTAAGAATGTGTAACAAACAAGAAAAATATTTATGAAGCAGACATGGTTTCCCTTTCATAGTGAACTGAATTTATTCTGATTACAATCCTATGATTTTACTGTAGTCAGAGCAACACAGGAATAGCAAAAGACCCCCAGAAAAGTCAAGAGAAAACCACAGTAACTTTATTTCAACATACTTGAAAGCTTTCTAAAATTGTAAATGCTGTCTTAGTTGCTCTATGACCTTTGACATCTACATCTGCTCAGAAGGGTGAGCACCATTTTAATTCAAAATGTTTTAACTGGAAGGAGTCTTCTTTCCAGGAAAGATGGAGAATTTTCATAGTGATGTCAGTGAAGCAAAGAGTTAAGTGCTTCCACTCAGAAATGAGTTTTCCTACTGTGTTTAGATAACCAATTCCTTACCACTGAAATAAGTGGCAATAATCCTCACTGACTTCTCTGATAATGAGACTCTGCACACATTTTGAATACAAGTGGTGGTGAGTCTTCTGCACAGAGGTGGATCAGCTCGAATTAACTGAAGCTGGTAGCTTAGAATCAAATACTCTAATAAAGGCAATATCTGATGCATCAGAGCTGAAGGCACTTTCCTGCAATTCAGACTGTCTGACCACTTGTCATTTGCAAGGTTTTCATGTACTTTCCCTTGAATAGTTTGGTTCAGTCTCAATGCAAAAAAGGTCCTCAGGTGGGGTGGCCTAAGTGGTTGGTTCATGCAGTGAACCCTTTACATCTGTTCATTGTCCACAGTATGTATTTACATACATTTCTTCAGGGTTATCTTCCTAAATTAAATTCAGAGACAAGCTCTTTAAAAGATAAGCTCTTTATTTTAAGCAAAGGAGAATCTCTGTGACACCCATTAAAAGCTCTGGTAGAACAAAGGTATCTCACCACTCAGCCACTTGGAGTTGTGCTGATCAGTTCGCACTGCATTCCTCCTGGTCAGACTCCGAAAAATGGCTGCATCCGTCCCCATGAAATCAATATACATTCCTGAAAACAGCTCTTCATCTGAAAAGAATTGAAATGGAAGGGAAAAACCCAACACAATGTTACACCTTTTGGGAAATACAAAAGTTTATTTTAAATTCTTCATCTCTTTATTTACACAGGAGTCTATACAGATAAATAGTGGGTCATGGGAAAGAGGTTTCCTCTGATTTACGAAGACACAATCTAGAATGCATGAAAAACACATTTTTCTTAAATTGTTTAAGGAACTGTAACATAAAATGCCACAGCAGAGCTGCACACATGGTGAAGCTTTCTTCATATGAAGTTTAGTTGCTCAACTTCCACTGCTGAAGATCACTGGAAAATCAGGCTAGTGCTATCAAAAAGTATCACATTCAACTTTTTATGTACTTGCTTCAAATAACTTTTTTTTGCTACGGAAGTAGACAAAGTGACTGGGTTGAATGTATTGCTATTGTAAAGTGGCACAACATCTATTGCAGTCAGTGCCAATTTTTACCAGCAGTATTGTCACAGCTGCCCCAGGCAGCACCAAGCTGACTTCAGTATTGCAGAGGCCAGACAACCATATTATTGAACTTTACTCAGAGCAATATGGAGCAACAATTATCCCCTTTTATGTACTTGATTCTAAGTATAGGGTCATTATGCTTGAACAGAATTAGACATGCAACTCCTGCATTAACAGAACTATGAACTTCTGCTCCCTGTGCAGTGTTAAACACACAGTCCATCAGTCAAGATGTATATCTGTGTTTGTGTGAGTCCATGTGTGTGCATAAAGATATGTATATATAATTATAATTACATATACTATCATTTTCTACTCCAAGAATAACCAAGCAATTTCCACTGACTAATGACAATGAAACCCCAGAGCAGAAAACAGTAGCTAAAATAAACTCCAACTCTCAGAGTGGGAGTGGTGGCTGAATATGTTCCAGTACAGCTGGGTCCTTTGATTGATGTTTTTGTCTGAACTCCTGGACTACCCAGAGAGTGTGGTCAAGTTGGCAAGTGTCAAGGTTCAGAAGTGCTTGAGGCTATTTTCATGCTCTGTGTGTGTGTGTGTGTGTGTGTGTGTGTGTGCACATATCAATATGGAAGACTATTGGCTCATGAGAGAATTCTAACTGGAAATTTTGCTTTTCTGCTGCTAACTGGAGCCTGAATTGAACCCCTGAAGAGCATCTAACAGCCTTTCATCTGCTCTCACCTCTCCCACTGATGACAAGATTCATACACAGGGGATTTAACCAAGACATTTGCTGCATGTTGGTGAAATGTTTACTTCCTGAGCAGATATTGACAGAATGATGTTGGATCTATACAAATTCATAAATGATTTTGTATATTGGCCTCCTTGCTTCAATCCATCAGAACTTTATTCTTATTATGAAATAAATTGGGTGAAAAGGATCAGACTTATGCTTTTCACTAAATGTTATGTACAGTCCTGCGCATATACACATATGTATAGACTTTAACAATAATACTACACAATATAGTATTAATCCTATTATGTATCAATGCTATTAGTTATGTCTTAAGCATTCCTAGTGTCTGCTTGCTAATCATGTGTCAGATGAAATCCGTCAGTTCCACTTCCTTCTGGTAAAATCCTTAAATTCCACACAGCACTTGGTCTACACAGCACAATGGGTTCACACTACTTCACTTTGTTACTGGGGGGAATTGATGAGGTATGTCTGCTTTTATAAATATCTCTGAGTTTTGGTGGGGGGAGAGACATACATCCTGCATGTTAGTTATGCCAGGCTGCTTCAAAGCACATTTTTCAGTGCTTTGACGCTGATGTTGGGGGGTACAATGGCAAATTGTATGAAGTTCAAATTTGGTTTTATATAGCATCACTTTCTTCTGAAGGGTGAATCAGCTTTCCTGCTGTATTCTTGATGGTGATGCCCAAAATGATCAAGAAATTGCATCTATATTTAAAAATGGTTCTTTATTTTGGAAGAGTTAGCCTGTCTGGTGGTATTCCCTATCTTCTGAAGCAAGGGGAGATCTGTCCTACTGAATGCTCAAAGGAGAGTCCAGTACATGGGTTCCTTCCCCTCATTATAACACAAGCTCTGACTTACAAAATGTTCCCTTTTCTACCATGGATTTTGAGGCTAAATTCATTAGAGCTTAATGTTTCTGAAGTGAACTTTGTAGTAACAGGGGGAAAGTATAAAATCCAATCTGTGGGACTTTTTTTAAAAAGAATATGACCTTTGTGGAATAATTTAAATGTTGCAGATGAACTATGTCATGAAAGGTAAGTCAAACACTAGGGAAGGTTCTTCAGTCACATAACTGAAAGATCAAGGAAGATAACAAAAAGTCTATTAAGATGAACAAAGCTGCCATAGATCTATTGTAGAAAAAAATTAGCTTACTGTATACACAGTAATTCGAAAACATTGTACCTTATTGGTGCTACATAAAATCCAGAAGGAACAAGGAAAGAAAACTTTAATTTTTTAACGATCTTTGGCTCCCTTAATAATGCCAGAATAGCAATGAGTAGCGGAGGACTCATCAATCACTGACTTTGAACAAACATTTTCTTTACACAGTGAGTGTCTGTAAACACTGTCCCTAGATCATTGATGAGATAAAAGTGTAAGTACAGCCAAGGTTCAGAGAGACATCTAGGTAGCATTTACCTGTTTTCTAAAGGTGTTTCAGTTCATATATCTGTGAATAAAAATACTTGTCCTTTGTACTAAATATATTTCCAATCAAAAAAAAACCCAAAAAACGGCAATTTATATTTTGAACAGACCACATAGAATAAACTATATGACACTTCCCTTAAGATACATGAGACTCAATTTTTAAAGGAAATATCTGGCACAATATTTAAGTGCCATTGATTTCACTGGAAGCCGAATTGCAGAAACACAGCATATTGTTCCCTTGCAAACCTTGGTTGAAATACCCAGTACCTGTGTGCAATAAGATTTATTTGCTAAGAAAGTCTGAAAAATCTGTGCAACTGCTGTTCCCCTCATAGCCAAAAATGCAGCAAGGAGTAGGCACATGTTGAAAAATCAAGGCTTTGGCACTGGAAGTCTGTGAACATGCAGCAAATGTGAAAGTTCAGATTACACTGAGTATAGATAACATGCTTCCTGGTTGTAAAAAAAAAAAAAAGAAAAGTATCTTTTACAGATGACTCAGGTTGCACAAAGCCTATGCCCCTTTTGAGTTTTCTCTCAGGCGTGCAGTAAGCATGGCAGACATCCTTTGTCTGGGCTATATCTCATAGTCCCTGAGTACAGTTGCCACCAGTTCACAAGAATATTTGAGGAGTGGCAGTTGTATCACTTTCTGGCCTTTCAAATGGAAGAAAATTGCAAAAAAGCTTGGGTATAAAGCCAACTGAAGAATTAAGAGCCTTGCAACTGCTGGTGGGCTGTACAGCAGAGATGACAACAAAAATGAAATTCATAGCATCTAAAGTCTTCAGGCTTTCTTTCCCTAGCTACTCTGAGATTTTACAAATAATTAAATGAGACACAAGTTCTGTCTAGGATGAACAGGGTCAGAAACCATTCAAACAAGTGCTAGACAGGGTAATGTACAGTTGAAACTTACGCTGGGAAAAAAATGTGTAAGCTGGAAAAGGGACAACCTTTTGTTTCCTCTCTCCCTCCCTTTCAGCAACGTATTTCTGCATTACATTTGTCCACCCACCTTTAGTTTCATATAAGCCTTGAAACAAGGATGGACCCAACCCTTGTGCACATGAGCTACGCAAAAGGTGCTGCTCCAGGGAGACTGAATCCTGTGTACAGCTCATTTTGGGCATTCTATCAATCTGCATGACCACACATGACCATAGGGGTTTTAGACCTCAGCAACTTGGAGTATCTTTACTTACTGATCATAACAGACACCGTGTTTACATTAGGGTTGAAAGAACAGCGTCCTTTTCCTGATTCACACTTGGAGTCGATCTTGAAGATTTGTTCCTGCAAAGTAGATTTATGTGTCATTTTTCATTTCAGAAACCATCAGATGTAAGAGGATTTTTATGCCTGGCTGTTTCCAGCATTAGCAATGCTCTATTAACAATGCACTATTGGGAACTTTTACTGTACTATCAGTACTTTCTTATTCAGAATTCCATCATCTTGTTAGACAACTTTTTCCCTGATACCCAGTTATTTTCAGGACTCTTTTTATAAATTCAAGACACTGAAACAAAAATGTTTTCCCTCTGTCTCAGTTAAGCTTTGGAGAGGTTGACTGATGTCTGAAGTATCATCTGTGGAGATTGCTTGTGTGTTTTTGAAGTTATTTATCATTTAATTGCTGAATACATGGTTGTACTTATACCAGTCTAGACATTATAATAAAGCTACTAGAACAATAATACATATGAAATAAAAACCTCTTATGCCAACTATCATTTCATGACAGTTGGCATAAATCATTTACTCTGCTGAGCTATCAGACATCCGAAAATCCCCTAAACCACACCATCTCTTGGATTATGTGTACAGCTCCAGTTCCATAGTGATAGATGATTATAGTTTGAAATTTCTTGATCTTTTTCTTTTCTGTTTAGAAATCATGGTATGGGGATTTGTTTATATTTTATGTGATTTATGAACAGGAAACACATTTAGCAAAGTAGAAGCAACATGGACTACAGCTTGAAATACAAACAATCTGAATATCTGTAGAAAATTTGCCCATTTTGGTGCAATTCTTCACTTCTTGCTTCCCAGCAGTACCAGCACAGTGGGCTGAGCAAGAAGCCACTCAGGTCCAAACCCATTCCTTAAATACTGCAGGCAGAGACACCAATCCATTGCACATCAACTCACATACCAAACAGCTTGTTTCTAGGCTCCTAAAACAAACTTATAATCTTTAATAAAAAGCCAAAAAACACAGTTGCAAGAAAAAAACAACCAAACAAAACATTACAAAATAAAAAGGTAGCTGACAAAAATTCCAAAGAGAGGCTTCTGTGATGTAGATGCCAATATATTAGTTATTTGACAAAGGACTGTAACTCTTTATATTCTCTTTAACAGTTAATGTAAATTACAGGGGAATGGGGATGCCACACAAATCTCTGAGCAGCCACTTGGCATCAGTGAACTGGAGATTCCACCAAGCTTAAACGCACAGCTGCAGCAGGAAGTTTTCATATCCATTATCCCCTCTCTTTCCCCCCTCTTCTGTTTTGCCTAATTTAATCACAGAGATCTTATCTATTGTTTCAGTAATAAGCTCTCTAAACAATGTTAAAACATAAGTATGCAGTTTCTAATATGATCTTGGGTGGTTTTTTGTTGTTGTTTCACTTCTAGATTAATATGTAGCTTGATTTTAATCCATATTTACTATATTATACCACTATTTACCAATTCAAAATGCCCATTACTGCTCTATTAAACTAGCTCCAGGATCACACTTGATTTTCATATATATTAAACTACTTTTTAGTCTATAATTATGTCACATAGGATTACATTTCCTTCTGTTTGCATTTACTTTGACATTAGAATATATTTGGGTGACTAAGGGAGTAATTACCAACGAGCAAAGTATCAAGCGTGCCAAAGAAGAAAATTAATTGTTTTATAACCTCTCTCTTTAGGGAAAAGGGCAAAATTCTGCCTCATCAATGAAATCCCCTTTTTTTTTGTGAGATTATGTGGAATACTGAAGACAAAAGAACAACATAGGCCCAGTTCTTATGACTCTTGGATATGACTCTGTCAGGCTTTGTAGCTTCTAGAGAAAAACAGATGTGCTTTGTAAAATATTCATTTTGCACGTGCAAAAACATCCTTCCGTGCATGGAAAACTGTACGAAACTGAAGGTGAAATGATAAAAGCAGAGAAAAAAAAAATGAGTTCTCACTAGTCCCATCAGCATAACGCAGTTCTTCATTCTGCTCTATTAATTAGTCATGCACAGACATATGCAGTGAGTTCAGAAGGAGATGCTTAGTTTTAAACTGTTATGCTATTGTTGGCCTGTACAGTAATGGCTTTGAGCATGCAATGCCTACAGTCAAGTGTCTCACAGACTCCAGACGTCTGAAACAGCAGTTTATTTAATCAATTGATATAGGCATGTAGCTATACAGACAGGCTAAGTTCTTTTCCAAGTCATGTATTTTCATTTAAGAAATTTAACATATTGCATCATCTGGAGATGTCGTTTTCTGCCCTTCACTCTGTCCTAATCTCATTTAAAAAAAACTCTGAAATAATGAGATTCAAAGTTCTCTGAGCTGCAGTACTAGTTAAGATAATAAAGGGATATTACATTAATCAGAGACAAATGGTATCACTTTTCATGTTTTAGATAATTTCTCAAGAAATAGGATAATGCTGAGGAAAGGTGACCCCTGTTTCAAAAGACATCAAAATAAGTTAATGCAAAATTTGTTAACCAGAAGGATGAATTTCCTTACTCAGTTCTGCTTGCTTGCACTTATAAATCCAGGCCTACAAATCTCTACTTTCAGGTAATTTATTAGGACTGAAGGTGCAGTGGTTCAGACTGCATACTCTGTTAAGGAGGCTGGGGCCAGATAGGGATCTACCAAAAGTCACTGAGATCATCCCATGCAAACTGATCTGGAGACATTGACTTATCACCTCCCTGGCAACCTATGCAATAGTCTTGGTTCTTGGCCAGAATTCCCATCCCACTCCCAATTAAATAAGTGATGAATTTCCCAGTGTCTTCCTGAGAAGCAAGCCCAGCTTTTAAAGCTGCCCTCACATGGCAACACTCCAGGTAGGACACTCTGATCTTCCTTCCCAACACATCTGCTTTCACATTGTTCAGGAAAATATACTGCACACCACGGTGCCTCCAGACATGAATCCGACCCAAAAGCTACTGAGGTGCTGCCTCTTGGTTAAGTGCCTTTCTTTTTGCTTCTGGTTGCTTAAATTATTGCCTATTACATTTGCACATAAACAAACATTTCATGTTCAAATCAGGAAACTTGGACCATATACTTTTGAAACATTTGGTACTTTGTATATTGAAAATACACAGTGAAACGGAATATAGAAGAACTGGAGACCTCTCTAGAAAATGTAAGATCTCACAGAGAAGAGACATTTACCCACTTCCTCTGGGCAGAATCTAGTGAGGCAAAACTTGTGCAGTAGATGAAGTTCCTGTACCAGGATTGTGTCTAGTGGAACTCAAGGTGAAATCCAGCAAACTGTTGCATACCTGCATAGTTAGCCAAACCAAGGGTTTCTCCCAGGAACCAGTAACATATGGAAGCTATAAAAAGTGGATTGTGTATTTTACTGACTACTTCCTTTCAAGTATTTCTTGGGTGTTTTTCCATCAAATGGTAGGAATGAATTCACCAGACAATCTCAAATAAAAAGTAGTATCAAATGTAGCCCAGCATTTAGTGTGTCTGTGGAATTTTGGACATCCATCACATTTCAGGCACGGCTTTCGATCATGGCTTTGCTTCTAGCTGGTAAGAGGCTAGAAAACTGTGGACCTTTTTCACATTTTTTTGTTTCATTATCATGAATGAAAGAACCTACTCAGATCACTAATTTTTTGCATTTTGAATACTTTGAGTTTTCACATCACACAAATAGGATGCACCACAAAGTGAGTGGATAAAATGAAAAGAGACTCACCTCAGACCTGCGTCCCCTGTTGACATAGACACACACAGGGCTGAAGGCGCCGCTGCCGCAGACATACAGGTGTGTGCGATTGTACGACTGTATCACACGCACAAAATTTCCACAGCCATGCTGCAGGAAGCACAGAGAGCAGTAATTTCACATGTTATTAGATGTTAGAAACTCTAGGGAATAGACATGATTTATAATTTTAATAGTATAATGAAAACAGCTACTAAGTTTTAGTCTCTGGTTTTGAACAGCTGTAGCTTCTGTTTCTTTTCATGCCATTTTGCCTAGTCTGGGAACTGGGCACTCATGGCGCACTACAGAGGAGTTACAGAGCAGTGCACATAACTTTCCCATCCACATAGCAATCCAATTTTCATTCACAGATTTCTCAGTAGCTTGCATGAGAAGAAGAAGTACTTCTGCAGGAAAACCAGAAGTAAACTTAGAGAAGTTTCCTTAAGGACACCTCCGAAACAGTCTCTTTTCCCCCCTAATTTGTTCATCATAGATGGAGATTATTGAAAAGCAAAGCAAGCCCTAATCTCAGATCTTGTTATTTTTATAAACAATTCCTTTTGAAAATTTAAAAGGAAATTTGCAGTGAATTGTTGCTTCATATTAAGACCTACATCTTCAAACCAACATGGAAATTAGAACAGAACATTAAAGGCCACACAGTTTCCCACCATCAGATTTACAGTTTTCTCCTTCTAGAATACCCCTTTCTTCTCTTCCTCTTTCATTTTTCAACTATAATCAACTGTTAATGCACTATAGGTTGAAAATAGCCTTTTTTTTCTAAATAGTTTTTCTTACTGAGTTCCTGGAACTGTTTTCATATTCAATCATTCAAAACTCTCCAAAGACAATGAGCACTGCATGAGTTCTATGAGCAGAGGATTGGAAACTGTGTTACCAGTCATCTTCATGAAAATCAGCAGAGTTAATCCTTGTTTAGCAGACTACACTGCTTTATTTACATTTAAAAGCATTCACAGTTTTGGTTCAGAAGGAGCCAATACCATACTACAGCATCTGAAAAGTGTCGCACAACTGGGGTCTTCAGATGGTGGGTACCACCCACACTCAGAGTCTGGCTCTGGGGCAAGCAGCCAGCCAGAGGACTTCCCCACTCCAAAGACCAGCTCAACAGGCTGTTCAGCATCACCCCAGGACATATCTGGAAAAGTACTATTAACTAGTTTGATAAGTAACAATTAAATAAGGTGAGGAAATGGACACTGCATATCTCTTCCAATCTGTCAAAGTCTGAAGGTGCATTTTGTTTACATTGCCTGTTTCTCCAGAATTTCACTTTATAGATTGGCTTGCAAAGAATTTCAAAAGCAAAACAAACAATTCTTTCATTTCGGTTTGGCTGCCCTCAAGGTGCTCTTACTTTGTTGCCCAGTATGTAATTTGTGTACACGTGTTCAAGTGGATTGTAACTTACTGTAGGATCTTTGCCAGCCATTTTGCACTCTTCAACCTTGTTTGCTGATGCTGGCCAGGAAATCTGTAAGGAAAGAAGTATCATTCAAGTAATATATATTTTTACATGATTTAAAGAAAACAGTTCACCTCCTATCTTACACTAATAGGTTAATATTTAGATATCTTACATTTGATTACGAGGAAAACAGGATTTTCATTAATAAATGAAAATATCTTTGTCTTAGCATGCAGTAAACAAAATAAAAGTACAGGTCTTTGGCTCTAATGTTATTACATACTTTTAAGGTGAGTTAACCAATTTATTTATATTTTTTTCTTCTAAATAAGACAGATTTTTCACTGTTATTGCCTAAATTACTGTCCATCATTACTTTTTTACTTTTATTGTACTTACAGAAATTATGCACACTAGAAACCAGAAGGTTAAAATAGTTCAAGANATATATATGTAGAATTGTGGATTTGAATGCACATGTATACAGGGGTTCTATAGAGGTATAAAATCAGCAAAGTGAATCTGCTGTAAAAATAAACAAACTAGCAGAAGACTGTGTGGAATTGCAGGGATTCATTCTGAGCCTACTACCGGGTGATCCCATTCACTGCCAGAAAACTTGGTGTGTTTTTCTTTTCTATTGATTTTTTTTTTTAATTTTTGGTTTTTCAAGAATTAATTGGGTGTTTGAATTGCTCCTTNGGCCAGGAAATCTGTAAGGAAAGAAGTATCATTCAAGTAATATATATTTTTACATGATTTAAAGAAAACAGTTCACCTCCTATCTTACACTAATAGGTTAATATTTAGATATCTTACATTTGATTACGAGGAAAACAGGATTTTCATTAATAAATGAAAATATCTTTGTCTTAGCATGCAGTAAACAAAATAAAAGTACAGGTCTTTGGCTCTAATGTTATTACATACTTTTAAGGTGAGTTAACCAATTTATTTATATTTTTTTCTTCTAAATAAGACAGATTTTTCACTGTTATTGCCTAAATTACTGTCCATCATTACTTTTTTACTTTTATTGTACTTACAGAAATTATGCACACTAGAAACCAGAAGGTTAAAATAGTTCAAGAAAGATTTTGGCAATTTTTTTTTTAATTTTAACAGGAAAAATTTGAATAGATTATGATAGAACCTGCTTGAAATCTCAGGATTTCAGACTGATTTCTTTCACAGTTTCCCAACAAACGCCTCAGTGTCTGAATATTTATCTGTTTTATAATCAAACTAAATATTTTGAGCTTCTTCCATTACTTATTTTGATTTTGAAATAGAAAAGACATCCATTAGAAGTTTATCCCTAGAAATCTAGTAAGTGACAGAGCATGATAACATTTAGCCTCAAGGTAACATAAACAATAGNTTTTTTTTAAATTCTTGTTTTTCCAAGACTACGTGGGCTGTTGAAATGCCTCATAGCTTTATACTGCAGAAAATATTTCATGCAACAGAGGCCTTCCTATCTAATCAAACTCTGCATAGAATTAAGCCCAACATGCCAAGGACAGGAGGGAGTGTACCATGCAGGGGGCACAGCTCCTCCCAGACATGGGTGACTGGATCCATGGGGAGATGGGAATTAGCAGAAAGGTCACAAAAGCTATTTCAGATCGAAGAAGGGAGCCCCATTTCAGAAGATTTTGGTACCATTAGGAGGAGGGAAGGATGCATTCACACCATTGAGTGAGAAGCATTTAATTTAAATGTGTAAGTCAGAGTGAGCGTCCCAGGGCTCCCTGCACAATCAATTCAGGTAGACAGGCATGTCCAGAGAGTGATTCAGAGCAAAGCCTAATTTAACTGTGCTCCATCACCCTCTGGCAGGGCCCCTCTCTCTCCCCTGACACATTAAAAGCCTTGTCTCTTAAAGAAGGCATTTATCTTCCCTGCTGCAAGTCGGGTATCGCTGCCTCTCAGTCCTTCTGAGGTACAGTAATAAAGCCCACAGATTAAGGGATTGGATGGACTTGGTGGAACAAGGCCTTTATGGTACACTTTAAGGCAGCATAGTAGCTGTAGTGGTCTAAAGATAGGCAAGACAAAGTCTGGAGAGAGGTAATAGCTTAACAGTCAAGCTTCTGGGCACACAAGTATTTCTGCAGGTCACCTATTTTAAAAGCAGAAAAAACCCCAAATGAGGTGTCTCAGCTACCCAACTGAAGGGCAAAGGCTGACACAGACATAACAAGAGACTGGAGAATAGTTCAGTGACTAGACTCCAGAGTACGAAACAAAAACAAATGTAGTCAGAGGTTAAAGGCAACTCTGTCCTTGTCTTCTTCCCTATGGCCTGAGAACGATAGCCCGTATCTTATTCTTCCTTACACGCTTTTTTAAAATTCTATCCCTGAACTATCTTATCTTATCTTGGAGAGCAGTTGAAAGCGTCAAACCATACAAATTTTCCTTATAAGGCCAGGCCAAGCTGAACGTTGCTTCAAAATTAGTAAACAGGTCAGTTTTAAACAGTGTTTGAGGAACAGCATCTTCATCTGTGTTACACAAGGACTGGCAGTCCAGTAAGGTGTGGGCCTGGACTTTCATGCAAAACAATGAAATAGGTATATTCTTGTCTTAAAACCAAAGGCATATAATAAAGCAACCTTGGATTCTCAAAATAAAACTTGAACTTACACTGAGAGGATCGTGGCTTATATTGTTAATATTCAAAGACAGAATATGATCTTTACTGCCCACGTAGATCCGATCCTGATCTTCATCCATTAATAATATCCTGTAATCCAGAGGACTATGGGATATTCTGTGATATTCAGAGGTCTTAGTTTCTTGAAGCTCTGAAATAGTAAAAACAGTAACTTAGTAAAGTGGTTCAGTCGCCTTTCTTGCTTCTCAGCTACATTTGTTTCTAAAGAAAGACATCTTTGGACACAAATGGGGTCAGTAAGAGAAGAAAATCCCTCATCAGACACTGGCTAGTAACACAATGGTTGAGTTAAAACAAACTTTCTTTTCCCAGTTTGAATAAAATTCTTTTGTACACTAAGTAGATAGACACAGCTCATAAAAATCACACATTACTGTTCTTCATTCATCTAATTAATTCTAATTTTAATGGATATGACTATTTACAGCTTTGGCTTTTAAGGAAGAAAACTTATTAAATTAATCAATGTGTTCAATACATCTTGAAGTTTATGACTGCAGAAAATTCACAAGATCAATGAAAACTATGCAAGAACCATTTACTTTCTTTCCTAACAGGGGGTTTCATTAAGAATAGGGTTTTATTATTTTCAAGATCAAATTTTATTTGGCTCTTCATCATCATGCATGGCTTCCTTAAAAACAAACCTATTCAGTCAAGCCTAAATGTGTCCAATTATACAGTTGTTTGTTTATGGGCTTTGGACCAAACTACCAGAACTATAGAGCTAGCTCTACTTTTCAACATAAAACTTTCTTTAACAAAGTGAAGTGAAAACATCCTTTGATCTCATTAGTGCAAAATCAGGCCTGTTACAGGAATAGCATAAGCATCTACAATATAAGTATTATTCGCTGCCCTCAAGAAAGCTCAGCCTTCCTGTCTTTGCTTGGCCAATATATTTTGGCCCCCACTCAGACTGTTTTACTTTTCAGTAATAACAGAGAGGATATTTCTCAAGAGCTGAGAATGGAAAAATAAAACCTTAATAATCAATTTGTCCTTATTAAAATATTTAACATATAATTATACTTTCTTCCTTTATGAACATTTGTATTGAACTGTATTCCCTGTGACTCTAACAGGGTGGCAAATACACAGTCCATATGAAAATGAGACTCTGCTATAATGTTTATTCATAAATCTAAGAACTGTGTCCACAGTTCTGAGTTGCAAACTTTGTCTGGGACAATATGGTTTGCCACTGTTTCTAAACCCAAGATTTTTAAAAGCAAAGTTTTGGCTCATTCAATCCCTATAGAAAACAGCAGATGCCTTATACAAAATTAGTAGTAATCTAAAACTATTGTACTTTTCGAAAATAAAACTCTCAAAAAATATTTCTGGATATGTGCTCTGTTTATAAGAAACATAAAGTGTGCCAAAACCACTGTTCATAAAGTATACACCTTCTGTAAAACCATTTTTAGCTGAAAGCATAATGTTTTTCTTTGAAAATTACTTGGAGACCAATTTTTAAAAGGAGAAAGCTGAAGTTCTGAGATTCATACCTATCTAACAGAGATCTAAAGATTGAATAAATATTTATCAGAACATAATTTGCATTGATAAATATGATACATAACTCCACTTAATTGTTATCATGATTGCTAAATATCCCCAGTTACTGAAATACAATGTTGCTTTGATTTATGTAATGTGTGACAGCTTTCATGATCCGAATTACCTACATGCATTTATCTGTGGCAGTATTTAAAAAAATACAAATAATATTTCTATTTTATACATCCCTCAACAAAAGATAAACATACAATCAAGATTTACAATCTGTGCCTAAAAGCTTAAACTGAAACAGTACTTGTTAAATATACATGAAAATTGCCCATAGCACTTTCAGAAGTTTTTCTTCAGCGCTCAAAAAAACCAATTGTTTTACTTCATATAAAAAAATCCTCCTTGTAAGCTTTTAGCTAGGATTTTCAAAGGCACCTGGGAGACTCACCAGCACAATGCCATGAACATGCAGTACCTTTCCCCACTCTGAAATTCTCAGACTGACCTTTCACAACCAGTCTGAGAAGTCAGCTCATCCCTCTTCCTGGTGCCATTATTAGCTTTCCCATAATATTTGGCATCTGTAAGGTGAAACTGAAGCTTCTCATAACCATGCATTTGATACTCCAGGAAAGCACAGATAAAGTGGGAGAGTTCCCTGCACAGCATAGGGTAGATGTGAGCATGGTGATTGCACAAAGCAATGTCCCTCCTTATTGCTTCAGTGACTGACAGTGGTTGACAGTGAAAACACTGTGACTGATGTAAAAGATAATCATAATCATGATGACTGTTTTTAAGCAATAGACAAAACACTGATAGATATTTGATTCCCACTACTTTAATTTATTAAAATCCATTATTTTCTTGGAAGTTTAGCCTCTTTGCAATGGTATTATTCTTTGTCAGGCTCTTCAAGGATAATCTGTCTTCATCAAGCTGATGATGAGAACACCTTAAGACATGTTACTAGACTACAGAATCTCAATGCCATTCATAAGAGGAAGGAAAGCCATGAAACAAACACCCTCATATAGATTTATTAGTTTTATTTCCTTTAGTGCTGAAGCTTATAGTTTATTAGACTCCTTGGGCTACTCAAACAAGCGGTGAGGGAATTTATAACTAATCAGATTTTCTTTTAATTTGACAAAATTTGCCACACAATCACACAAGAAAATTTGATTTTTTTAAAGATTTACTGTATGTGTATTGGTACTTTAAAAAGTGGTGGCTGGAAAGATGCTGTACTGTCTTTCACATTTCTTTTATTTCCATGACTTTTTGTTAAAAAATCAAGTAAATATTTACTGACATTCAGAGCAAATTCTATTCTGTGCTTTGGGAATTAAACCAAACATTGAAAGTGGTAAACCCTATATGGAGAATGATGCTTCAGACAGTTCTCTGAATAATAACAATTTCATTTGACAATAAAACAATATGCAAGTAATTTTCATCCTTAATGATACAAGAATAATCTTCGCTTATCATTTTTTTCATCAGTCAGTGCATTTAGTTTTCCTTTTCCTCAGGGATAAAACCAATATCAACTTCATCCCTAGTGTAAGAAATCTGATCTTAGAGGACAGGTTATTTTAATGAAAAGAAAAAAGCATCAGTGAATTCTCTCTCCAGAACTATGTGTAATATTGAACTGCACATTTTGAAGATCCAAATAACTGGGAGTTTTCTCTGTACACAGCTTACTGACAATTAGAGAGTTTAACACCTATTCTTTAATTATCCTGCTAATCCACCACAAATAAAGCTAATGCAAGTATTATTTTTAAAAAGTTGTGTTCTCACAGAAGGAATAGCAAAGTATTTCTGCAATACTTATTATTGACATCACCAAAGCCTTTGTAACACAAAACTTAATATGTTGGCCAGAACAAACCAAATTCCAATTACTAGAGACTGGGAATCCAGGAAGGTGAGTTATATCACACAGCCTGTTATACGCAAAATGTCCAACATGCATAAGGATATTTGAGCTAGATCCACACATCAGGTAGTCCTCTAAATGTCTTATTGAATCACTCAACATCAACCTTTCATCACTCCTTAATTCAAATTCCCTGGTGTCACAATGTTGAAAACAGCCTGACCCTCCTAGCCTAAGAAATATAATAACCCCTAATATGTAAGATAAGACTTCAATATAAGTGACTTCTCTGGTAGGCACCTTATACTAATAAGGATGCTTGATGCATATGTTCCTGAAATGTATGCAATTTTTAGCAGGACCTTCCCAAAACATGATTATTTCCTGTTTGCAGACTCATATAACCATTTGTTACAGAAAAGTTCAACATAACCAAGAATTATCTTTACCTTGCAGGGTTTCATAAGCTACAGCCATGGTATGCAAGCATCCCCAGCCCAAGTTCAAACCACTGAGTTTATCCACTGATAAAGTGTGGATAAACTATGACACGTGAGACAGCGCATGCAGTCATTCCTGCACTATGCCATCCCTGGATTTCCAGCCTAGCAGGGCTTCTTTGAGAAAATGTAGGATGCTCTGTCAAGCTGTTAATTTAGGAGCCTCTGTAGTAAAGTACCATAAATTCTGCTGGCATAAAGATTCAGTCTCAGAAGGTTGTTTATGGGGAAGTTCAGAGCAGAAATAGAGATTTGGTTTATGTGCTTCAAAACCAAGTAGGGAGTAAAACACAGCAACTCTATCACAATGAAGGGCATAAACACACCTTTTCAGGAAGATGGGCTACATCTCCCCAGGGAACCTCTGCTACCCAAATTGGCATGGATTTTATGTAGCTTTAGTGATCTGAAAGTCAGCAATACAATGAGTGCTGTTTAAAATAAAAATGCTTTTTATTTTACGTTCTCATAGGGTACGGGGTCCACAAATGGCACTCCTTGTGTCCATCTACCAGTAGGCTCAACACCATTAGTATCTAGTTATGGAGATGGTAAGACTCTTTTAAACCTCATTAAGGCCTGAGTTTGTGCCAACAAATATGCCAGCACATGCCAAATGTGAAACTGCAATGTAAAAATCTCACCTTCTAGGAACTGGAATAAAACAAATTTTATTTTTCTTTCTCTTTTTTTTTCCCCTCTCCTAGAAATAAATATGTATCTAGAACAATGTTTTTGCTTATAGCATCAGATGGAAATGGCCCCCTTTTACTCACAAGGTCATATTTAAACAGGTGAAAAAGTAATCTGGATGTACAAACTTAGACACTGCACACAATGTTGCTAGCATGGAATAGAATGGATATAAATTTTAAAAATATCAGAGGAATCTGAGGTATCTGCAAAGTTACCAAAAACAGTTTAAAAAAAAAATAAAAAAAATACATTAGCTAGAAGAAAAGATCTGTTTTAGTTTAACTGTTTTTCTTTCTACTTTGTATTGACTAACCTTACCAGCTTTTAACCAGTTTGTAGAAATGATGGGAAAAAGTCCAGTTAAAAGGCATCAGATTTCATAAAAAACCTTATTTTAATTATTGTTTTCTTTCCCTTATTTCTAATTCTTTAGTGTAAAAACATGGAAGAAATAAATGTATTATTTTTTCAGTTCACATAGTGCTTGTGGAAATAGTATACCTATAATATTGGTTTCAAATCTGAGGATACAATTCACTATTTCTTTAATTTTATGTATGTAAAGAGACCAAGTGAATTTTCGAAACTTCAGAATAAAGACCTTTGCACTGTCAATATGCCTTTTCTTTGAAGAAATATGTATTGATTCCTTCTACTTGAGGGGATGAGATAAGAGAGCTGCTAAAGCATTTTGCCGCTGCTTGTGCAGGGTTCAAACTCAAACCCATCCCTCAGCCACTCTCAAACGAAGCCGATTATAAATGGTACACATTTGACCAAAGAGCCATAAGTAGCCAGATGTGCTCCTAGTCAGTCCCTTGTGTGCCTTAACCACACAGGGCCCAAAAAAGCTCAGGTGGACCTTTGACCTTTTCTTTATCTCTGTATCTCTTCTTCATGCATGAGAGTCTTTGCTCTTTTCTTTAACGCTGTTACAATGAAATCTGGCTTTTTGTATAGGAGGTAATAGGTTTATAAGGACAGATGTGCACACTTGCTTCTGAATCTGTCTGAAAGAGGTTTAATTGCATTTTTATTAAAAAGAAAAAAAAAAGGCAAGTGAGAGGGAAGAAAATAGATTTACAAGTGCTCATAAAATCACAGACTAACTAATTAACAAGATCACTTGGAGCATAGAGAGGAAAGGAGTTCAGATAGCACAGGCTGAAACAGGAACTCTTTTTGCCCAGAGCTAAAATGTATAATCTGTTAGAAGGAAACTTAATTGCTGTATTTGGAATGAGAGTAAATAACACGGAAATGTCAACAATATCTAAATGTGATCTGGTTTAAATATACACCTTGAATATTTGTGGGTGTATTTGCTTAATGAATTGAAAGTGGAATTTAAACATTACTGGACTGAGAGTGCAGTCTTTTATAAGAGAAATCAGAGCACCAAGGTGAAGTCCCTGGAGAATCAGGCCTAGAGGTGGCTTTACCATATCTGAAGAACAGTCTGTCACCTTGAGCAGCTCAACATATATGTTAGGAGCAGTGAAAAACTCAATAGCTCTTTGTGAAGGGGACCATGTGTTGATAGGAAAAGACATACCAGTTAACAGTTGACCTTAAGCAGAGTGTTCACATATGTGAGTAGATGAGTCCTTTCTTTACAATTGGCAAGACACGCAGAAGTCTTAAAATCCCGGTAACTCAAAGCATTTAAAAAGATCACAATGGAGTATTAACTGGCTTTTAACACTGGGCCTTTTTAAAAGTTGTGCTGAAAGGGGAATCACTCATAACAGGGTGCTTTTTTAAAAAGAAAATTACCAAAAACTATGAGGGAATTTTTCATCTTTGATTTAGTACTTTGAAGAATGAAGGGGCAGACCCTCTGAGGTGTGGGCAGCTGCCAGTTTTGTGCAGAAGGAATGTGCTTCTAAGCAAACACACAAGAAGAGAAAGTCACTTACTTGTGTGTGGCAAAATGTATTAACATGGCTCTGTGGCACATTATCAACCCAAAACACCCCATGAAGCTACATGCATTTTTATTGAAGCTTTACATTATGAAGAACAGATACAATTTTTTTTTACTTCTACAGATATGGTCGTGATGAAATACCACACTCCACAACAGAAGACCCACTCTGAAACAAAGAGGAAAATATGTCGACGTTTTTCAAACTGCAGTTGCATGCTATCCTAAGTCTTGCCAAATATTCCAATATTGAGATTCCTTCATTGAGCATTATGCAAGACCACCCACACCCTGCAGTCATCCAGTCTCACTGGGCTGTAGACACTTCTAGGCATAATTTTCAGATTATTCCTTTGTTTACCTCGCTGTAGACCCGGAAGAACTCTGAAGTCTATATAGGTATTTCAATAAAAGACACTGAAAAGTGGGTTTTTTATTTCTTGAAAAGTAGTGTGCAGTTATAATTTTATATAAATGCAATTTGTATGTTTTATATAAGAAGATGTTACAACTATTTCCATACTACAAAACTTCCCAGAAGATAGCTGATTTTTCAATTATTACCTTGTTCTTTTTCTGCCCATTATTATCCTGTCCAGGCTTTGTTCTCATTTTTGGTCCCAAAACAAAGGGGACAACTTTGGCAAGCACGGAAAGCCATAAAGACAGGCCAACTGGATTTAAGATTACTGCAGCTGAGTTAGACATGCAGATGGGAGCCAGTCTTCTCCGAGCCTTGTGTCTAAAGAGCTTGTGTATAACAGCTTTCCAAGAGTGTAAGCTGAATTCTTCCAAGTCTGCAAAGTTACACAGAGTTTACCCTTTTGTTTCTGTCTGAAAGCCATGGAGAGAGGGTCCTTGCCACACTATTGAAGGCTGCAGAAGCTCAGCCTGGGTGCACACAGTGGCTTTGCCATTGGTACAAGGAATGTTTTTGTTTTCCAGGTGCAGCAGTGAGAAGCTTTTGGTTGCCATTATTTTTGAGACAGAGTAAGAAAAAAAAGCCACACCCGTGGAGAAGTCAGACAAATTTCACATAGTTTTACTTCTTCTGGAAGAAGTATATCTTTTCATAGTAATCTCTTGTGCTTTCTCTTGTGTTTCTCTCTTGTTTTTTCCAGTGGACCACCAATCACATCACTGGAGAAATCCTGTGCTTCCTCCTGCAATACTCAGACACACAGAGAAATGTTCCAAGCAGCTATCAGACTAACTAGATAGCTTAAAGCCCTGACTGTATGCAGACAGCAAAACTCTTTGATCTCAATTTACACAGAGATATGAGAAATGGAAAAAAAAGTGAATTATTGTAATTGCCTGCCTGAAAAATGAATTAAGACTGCAGCTCGTGCTCTTCTCCAAGTCAGAACTGGGCAACAACATGCGACTTGGGAGCTGTTCTTCCAAGTCATTCCTCTTCATCCCGTTTGCCACTAGTGGGTTGGCCACTTGGAGGAGAACGAGTTCTGAGGGGACTTCTTAGTTTTGCATCTCATTCAGGTTATTGTTTTTGTGATAAAAGCAAACCTTTTAAGGCTTAGATTTAAGTACCTAACTATTTACTCCTCACAAATGGATGGGACAGATGATTTCAGCCGAGACATTATTTAATGTTGGGGAGGGAGAGAGAAGAGCCAGGAGAGTGTAAGTAAGGTTGAGTGAAAGGTAGGTTGCTTTACTGCTAGAATCATCTTTCTTTACCTTTCTGTCTCAGTGCAAGCATTTACTCTGCAGATTTACTGAGGTAGCCTGTAGACAGTGAACACATAATTTGCCTTTTACAAAACCAACAGGGGCAGTTACTCCCAAAATGTGCTGTTTTGAAGTGTCAATTCATCTTCACTGATGTACTGACAAGCGTGCCTCTGAATTGTAGTGAACTATCAAATGTTGCAGAATGATCAACATCTTAAATAATGAAAGTATGACAGCAGTCTCTTAACTTCTCTTTAGACTGAAAAAGCTCTTTACATCACCTCACATGCAGTCCTTTTCTCTCTGAGCCTATTGCCACTAAGATGCCAAATTACTCTTGTTACCAGAGCTAATAAAAACCCATTGAGAAAACACAGCTCAACAACTGGAATATTTCATTATGGTTTCTTTAATAAACTAGGAACCCACTTCGCTGTGGTGAAGCAGAGGAACCTTTTTCATTATATTCCTTTCTCTCATTCAAAGAGCAACCTCCCCAGAGATTCAGCCAATCTCTGTATATCACAATTGGCATTATTGCCCTTGCTGCAGTAATCCTTGCCTTTATTGATGTTACCAACTGTACTGCAACTTTAGCCATGCCACTTTATCCACAGATCTCCTTAGAACATATTGTTCCTGTCTTCACCAGTCACTTCTCACCCCTACTCTGTATAAAAAAGGGCAACTTAGTATATGCAGGCTTGGTTACAGTTTCATTATTATTATTATCAATTTAATCAAATTAGGATTAGCTATCAGGCAAACATCAGGCATAAAGAGCTCAAGCTAAATCCCAGTGCTTAGCTTTCATTCATTCTTCATTAAAATAATGTAAAATTTACCCAGTTATGAGCTGAAGAATGCTTGGATGGCACAATTTCACATTCAAGAGAATTTCAGTAATAAACTGATTTCAGTGGACTGCTGAATTAAGGGGTGGTATTTTTATACACTGACAATTTTAAATACAGAGGTATGCTCATAAAAACAGCCATGTTTTCCATAGCAAATACCAGGAAACATGTATATGGCATGGTGGGTGCTACATACAAGTAGGTAAACTACTGCTTCCTTTTTTAGTGTGTTTTCTTGTTTCCTCAGTGTGTTGATGGTATGCATATACCTGGTGTCTATACACTCTTGACTATATATCAGATAATCACCTCTGTATACCAAGTCTAGATAGTTAGCAAGCTCTGTTTTACATCTGGGAAGGATAAAAGAAACACTTATTCTCACTCCACTGTGTGAGAAAACAAAGCAGCTGGAGGTCAACAAATGGCATCCCCCTCTCAGTGAACCTTCAATGAACCCCTAGTCCAACATGATGCAAGAAGGGTCATTATATTGGAGATAACAAACTTTACCAAAAGCGACAGCCATGCTCAATTCCACAGTCATTTCACAATTGCATTTATCCAAACCTTCTATACTTATTTCTATATGTAGAAATCATCATCATGGCTAGGCTTTGCAAACGAAGATTTGAGAAATTTGTAGAAATATTAGAATAATAAAATACTTCTCCACAATATTCTTCTTTTTTTTTCATATAATTCCTCGCTGTTCTGTATAGTTAAAGTCTCCCTTGTAGTGCAATTTGAGTTCTCTGATTAAATTTTATTTTGCATATGAGAGGCCACCCAGCCTTTTGCATTGACAGGAAGTAAGCTGCTTTCTGGACGTGGGTGTTTGGGATGCTTTCTGAAGCCAAGGAAAGTTTGGTTTGGGAGAAAGGCAAAGGTCAAGCCTATCCTTAAATGTTTCCCTGCTGGTTCTTTTTTTTTTTTTTTTTTCCCCTTGAAATACATTTTTCTTGTACATTAAATGCATTCCCTGCTATCAGAGGAATAGTGATGTGGTTTCATCAGATTGCACATTAACTTTTATTTATTTTTTTTTTACAAATTACTATTGTGACAACTTGCTGCATTGGACACAGGGTTTGGCCATGTCCCCCAGAGGACTCTGGCAGTTAGACACAACTGGAAATTACTAATTTCCTCATCAGTGTTCTCTGTTTGTGTTGCTGAACACTGAGGACTGTTATGAGTACTTTCAATATTACATTAATTAAAACTTAGGGTTTTTTTAATGTCAACTTCAGAAATAAAATATTTCCAGTCATGTGTGCAGTGAAAATTATTTTATTTAACCTTTATTTATCTATGGATTTGGACGCTGGAAGTGGGTCTGTCACTGTAAGGTGTCATTTATGAGATGTGGCTGTCCTGTCCCTACTGCGGGCTCAATGCGAGTAGGAGTGTTCCAGCCCTGAGGGCAGACGTGCTCAGTGGGCAGCACGCTTGCTGTTTAAACAACCAGAACACAACCCTATTTCACTCTTTTTCACACCATGAAGACTGACACAAAGAGTGAATTTAGGAGCACATTCCAGAGCTGCATGCTACCATCAATCTTCAAGTGATCACCAGCTGGTATTTGGGTGCACAATAAAAGTCATGTTCAGTGGGCTGAGCTTAGCCTGGTGGATTAGAGTCCACTCAACTCTAAATCCTATTCTGCTGGTATTTTGCTTTTTGACTTTAGACATGTCACATAAAGTCTCTTACTTACATATGTGAAGTGGAGGTAACAGTTTGGTGTTTATTTGACCAGCATGTTTTTTGGGTTGCACTTGGTAATGTACAAAAAAGCCTTTGAAATGCAAATTAAATAGCTGGAGGAAGTTATTTCAAATGTATTTCACATGCAAAAAGAAGGGTTGGGGTTTTTTTGTTTGTTTGTTTGTTTGTTTGTTTGTTTTAAGTTGAGATGATTTAGACTTCATAAGCTCAGCCAAAACTCTGGTTTGGATTTAAAAGGTAGCTTTTATGCTTTTCTGTTTAGATTTCATCTGAATGAGAAACCATTAAAATAAATAAACCTTCTGCAGTCACTCACTCCACATTTAAACCAGATTTGCCATATTTATTTGGCAGGATGACTATTTAATACTTGGCCAAAAGAAGGGAGAAAAGTATAAGAACCCACTCTTTTTTGTTTATACAGATAGAAAAAAAAATAGATAAAATCTACTTCTTTATATTCAACTTTCAGTTAGAAAACATCTCATGATTACAACACTGTCTCTTTCAGATAATGATAGCTTTAACAGGAGTGAGCTATTAGTTTATTTGAATATGCTGAACACCAGCAAAGAGAAAAAAGAAGACAAATCATTGTTTCCAGGAAAAAGGCAGAAGAGTCAAGATGAGTAACTTCTACTATGGGAACGTCCTACAGGTTCAATATAGAAATAGAAGGTTCAAGAAAGGAATCAGCAAACCAAACCTGAAGGGTATTTAGACTCCTGACAGATTAAAATTGGCACACTGCAGGTATAGGACAGGAAGTAGAAATAGGATAGAAATCAACCACAGTCAACCACTTATCTCTGTAGCAAACTACTAATTGTAGCAGAGGATGATGCAAGTGCCCTCAGTATAGAGCCCTGTGCCCACGATCCTTAAACAAAAATTGCCCTAATTTAAAGGCAAAAATCAGAGGTTGTGTCCTTTGTGTATGCCCTCTACTTTTATTTTGGAAGCACAAGCAAAATAATACAGCCATTCATTTAAAGTGCAACACAAATACATAGAACAAAGGAGATCTGTTTCATGATCAGAACAGGGAACTATACATCAGAACTCCTGGGCACTTGCTCTCTGACCTTGAACAAATCTCTCACCCTCCATTTATGTCAGTTTAACCATCTGCTATATGTTTACAGCAACACTTACCTGTCTTTCAGAATTACTATCAAGTTCAGCTAATGTATGTTTGTAAAAAAAGAAAAAAAACAAACAAACAAACAAAAGGCATTTTTGTGTTCAGGGTAGTATTCTAATTCATGTTCCTGTTAAGCATTTAGGCTTATTGCATAATACATTTAAATAACTCTATTTTACAGGTACAAATGCTTTAGTGTATCTGTGTCATATAAAGTAATGATGCTTAATGCACAGTCCATTTCAGCTCCATTAAATAGATAATTTCATGTATTCTATTGTAGTAGAAAGGAAAAATCTACCATGTGACTGTCACAAAGCAAATAGAGACAGTTTTGAATAGCTTTTAATCAGAATTTGTTTACTAAAGGCATGTTAACTCCAGTAGATTTACCCATGAGGAAGAATGCCAAACAGTGACCTTTTGAACTCAACTCGAATGAAAAATATTTTCAACAGGTTTAAGCCTTTTGGCTGGTGTTCATTAAATAGGGCTTTCACTATTTTATAAGACATACTTTGACTTGTTCCCTTAAATAGCTTCACCTTCATAGCATTTCACAGTATTCTTTTATCTTTATATTTTGATAAGCTGCTTATCAGTTATAAATCTAATAGTTATTGAAACTTTGTTAAATTATCTCTCCTAGCTGC
This sequence comes from Scytalopus superciliaris, assembly GCA_013400415.1. Lineage (NCBI taxonomy): Eukaryota > Metazoa > Chordata > Aves > Passeriformes > Rhinocryptidae > Scytalopus > Scytalopus superciliaris. The sequence goes on along the minus strand of VXBX01009724.1, from coordinate 467,583 downwards.
TCCTCTTACTTGGCTCTGCTTGCTACTCCATGCTGGATTACCTGGTAGTTTACTGGCACTGAAAGTTCCTAGAAGGGGTCTTCTTCATCAGATACATATTTAGTGTAGAATAAATAATTTCAACTTATTTTTATGTATTTTGATGACAATCTATTATAAAGCCTAAATATTATCCATTAAAGATATTAAATCTTTCTCATTTGTGCTACAAAAGTTATCAAATCTGCTCTTGCTACATGAATAATATCATTAGCATGAGAATTACAAGACGTACACAATCCTGGGGTTTACCATCGCTGATCTATTGTCATGATTTCCACTGCATTGCTCCTAATGTTCAACTCTCAACACCAGTAAAACCAACGGAGAACCACTGGCATAAAATATAGTATTAAAGCATAAGGAATGAATTCTCAGCTCTTCAAACAACTGTCAGAAATGAAGTCTCTGAATTTATCATGTTTACCAGTTGACTGCAAGTAAAGTTTCAAAAACTGTTAAAATACGAGCTCAGGGTGAGAAATTACCTGTAAGTTCAGTGGTTTTGCTCTAGTTCTGGTATTATAAATGAAGGTAAAGCACAGACAACCATTTTCTGAAATGTCATTCTCAGTTTTGCAACACCAGTCAGACTCTTCATCTGGTACAGCAACCTTCAGGCAGAAGGAGTGCTACTTGCAACTACTTGCAGGAATATTTCAGGCATTATCCTTCTGTCTTTTTTTACAGCTATCACAGACCATTTAGTGCAGGTTGGTGAGGCCTGACCACGCAGGGGTCACCAAAGAATTTAGGCAGAGAAATTATTTTGTTCTGAATGCCAATACACCTTAGGCAGCCACCTTCTTTGTCAACCTAATGCAGAGAAACTGTGGGAAAACCGTAGAGGGCATACCCAGTAGTACAGTTCCCAGCTGTGAAAATATCTGAATATGAGCTTGATTGGATTTTCCTGAATTAATATTCTGAATTTAGGCTTTTGATTCTCACCTAGATGCCAGTTTATGAGCATAACTAAATTGCTGGTTATACTTCCTTGCCATACTGAACTTCCCTTATGCTAACTTTGGTTATGTCACAACTCCTCTCATCTCTTTTATGTTTAAACTCTGTACAGCAATGCCACTTTATGTTCCAAAATAGCTCCTCTGAAAGAATTTACCAACACCTGTTCATTTCATAACAAAGGACACATGCTGAAGTCTGGGCAAATATATTGTCCATTCTGTACTTCATTCTGCTTCACATGTGCCACAAGAAAATGACCATGCAGATACAATACTGCTATGCTCAAAAGTCTAATTCCTGAGCCAAGTCATAGGAGGCAGAATGGACTTGTCAGTGGCTATTGATGGCCTGCGTCAAATCAGTGCCTGGTAGTCCAGAAATAGAACACAGAAAAAATTATTAATGATTTACAACCTGTAAGATAAAGAACACACAAGGAAGTCCATTTGTCAGTGTTCCTCATACCAAATGAAATAGTCACAAATCCTGCACTGCCAGAAAATATATCACCTTCTTCAGGCTTAAAACATGACTAGACAGTGATGGCAGTATATTTTAGCCTTGGGCATGAGAAAAGGGAAACCTTAACAATCAAAGACACTTCTGGAGAGAAGCATTCTGATGAAGGAGGGAGAAATAAAGTAATTGTTTTCAGTGTTTCCTGCAATAAAGAACGGTAACACAAGAACCTAACTCATCCAAACTCATAATTTTCTACTTTGTTATTGATTTTAACCTTATTCTGCAGGTTGCTGTTTTCTTTTGTTTAATGATTAGAAAAGAAGCCTGGATGACTAACTCAGACTAGATATCTAACACTCACATGATAACACACGAATTTCCTGAATAAATTTGAATTTCCTCAATATGATAAAAATACAAGTTTGCCTCACCTGGTACCTCAAGGGACAGGTGTAACAGTGGCATTAAAAAAAAAAAAAAGAAAACAATAATCTGAAAACAGTTAACTAAGGGTTTTCTTTGTTTGTTTCAATGCTTGACTTTGGGCCATTGAAATAAAAAAAGATCTAATTCTCTGTAAATAAATGGAACTTAAATGTAATTGTATCAAAAACCTCCAAGCAAGACAAAAATCACACAGACAGGAGTGTGACAAATTAAATTGTTGGAGTTATCATCTTAGAAAGCAAGTGACACATGAGGAGAGGAAGGAAGGGAAGACAATGAAATATCTGCAATTTGAATCCATTTGCATTAATTAAACATTAAACAGCACACAATATCCCCCTGCCCCTCGCACACTAAGCCAAAGCAAATCTGCATTATTTGTCCTGAAAACACTATTCATAGGAGCAATCAGAAGGTGACTTTTCATAGATGCCAAAAATTGATTACATGAAGGGTCTGTCAGGCTGCACATTACCTATACTTAGATGCCACTCACAAAGAACGCTGTGCAGATCAGTTCTCCTTCAGTTCTCCTTCCCTTTCTCCAGTTCTCCAATAAGACAGAGACTATCCTTTCAGCTGGTATGAACTATATCAACTGAGGTGAAAGTCGAGGTCCAAGAGTGAACTATAGTAAGCTTTCAAACATTGGTAATATTCTTTCAAAATTATAAAATCCTGTTGATACAAGACACATTTTGTTCTGTGCTTTGGCTCCCAATTATTTATACCCTGCAAAAATTCTGCTTCCAGTAATTGACACCAAAAATCCATTCAGCTGTTCACATAGAGCATTTTAAATAGCCTTCAAGGTTATTTATAACTATTATATTATTTTAATTAAAATAAGACCTATCAATTACATTAATTAATAATGGCAGTGTGTGGATGCATGCCTAACACGTGAGTATAGAGTGCAATTTGTTTGAACTGTTTTCTCTGCTGTAATGATACTGTTACTCAAGAAATATTAGTACTTGGCTACATTTAATTGAGGAAAGGAAACTATGTCAATAGCCTTGGGAAAAACACTGTAATCAGAAAAGAGCAAGTATTTAAACAGGCTTGCCTNAAAAAAGTATTTAAGAGGCATAAAATAACTGCTGATGATTAGAATATGAGGACATAAAAAATATGCATTACCAGTCTGGAATAGATAAAATATTAAAATATTCACAGAATCTTATCTCTTTTGCAGTATGTCAAGGTAAAAAGCACTTAATTATTGTGGGTGTGTATGTCAGAATATCCCACTGTGATAAGGGACATGTTATTTCTGATTCCCTTTCACGACACGGGAGACGATGCTTTTACATCTTTTGTCTCAGTTTGTGAATTCATTAAATCAACACATTTTCCCTATGTCTTGCCTCTAAGATGATAGCGAGTAGTTTCTGAAAGTCAATTAACTCAGTTTGTAGCTGGCATCAACCATGTTTTTTCTTACTCAAAACCCCACATATTTCTGGTGACAGGCACCTTTTAGATTAACTTGAGCTCTACGACCAGCCAGCTGCAGAACTGTAGGTGCATCATTTCACTTGTCTATTTCTCCTTCCAGCTTTGGTCTGCTGTGATTATTTATATTATAAACTTCTCAAGATGGGAACACAGAGAGCAGCTTCTGAATGCCTGCGCAGAAGGGCAGGGGTGGCACATTACATAACTTCAGGCAAACCCCAAGTTTTATAATGGCTTAAATACTTTGGAAGGAGCTACATACAAACACCTAGGGCTTTTTAATTAGTTTTTAAACAGTGCTTTTGGCTGAAAGATATTCTGTCCACAATTAGAAGTCTGGACAGGGACAGAGCAATATTCTTACTTGAACCTTTCTATCAGGTTGCCTCCTGTCTGCTTCACTCTGTTGGGAGGTCCAGGGTAAACATGTTATCATTGCTATTGAGTCACTTAACCACATTAACAACCCAAACCAAAGCCAAATCCTCTGTGGCCATTAGGGTTACAAACAATCTAAGCATCATCTTCTGGAGCAAATCGACAGGCAAAAAAACCAGAGGAAAGTGATATGTAACAACTGGCTTTGAATATTAAACAAGGCAGGTCAGTAGAAGGTCAAAGATATTTTGTATGGCAGGACAAACCACAGACCCAAAATCAGATTGCCACTAAGTTACAACAGACTTGCAAACATTCTAAGAGGAGGAAAAGCAAAGGGCATTCTTCCAGAAACCAGTGACTCCATCATCGCTTCTGAGTCAGTGAAACACAAGCAATTACAAAGGGCTCAGGAGATCTGTTTTAAGAATTCCAGGTTATCTGAAGGTATGGACATGGCTTGCACTAGCCTTCACTTTCCATTAATAAAGTCAAATCACAAAAAGATGTGAGTTTATACATAAGCTGATAATTTATTTGTCAGCATCAATATACTTCAGATTCAAAGCAAAATTGCAACTTCATGCAACAGAAACATACAGCAGAACACAAACATCTCTAAGAAACAGTGGTACCTTTGTAAACAAGTTAAAGAAGAGGAATCAGAAATATAAAGACCTGCCAAAAGTCAGCCAAGACCATAAATACGAGGAGTACTTACTGCCAAGGCCCACCTTTCATGTCCCATAAGATCAAGGGTAGCATCTTGGCCTTTCCTTATGCAAAGCAAGGAATCATTTGGGAATAGTCCCTACTAAGGAGGCTGTATGAGGCAGAACCAGGAACCCTTCTCAGAGCTCCACTGCAAGCTGGCTCCTCTGAAGCTTTCCTAATGGCATAGGAGGACCAAGTGTATTGGCCGTACTTGCATGGGTAGGACATAAACAGCACGTGCTTGAGGAGAAAAATGAGGAACTCCCTAGTTTAAAAAGCCATTAATGATTTGTGGCTTAATTAAAAATAACAACGGCTGGAAATGCAACTTGAATTTGTTTGTTCTTTATGGGTTCAAATTATGCTGTGCAGTGACCAAGACATTTCATGAGACTGAGTCCAATGAAGTTCACATTCCTGGGAGGATAGGCTTGCTGTGCATCCCTGGAAATCTTGTCAGAAGGAAGCTTCTTTTACAAAGGCCACGCTAATACACTACACTCCCAGCCTCCCACACTACAGAAAATTGAGTTGAGAGATCATTCAGTCCATCTGCCTCTCCTACCTCCTTGTGTTTCAATGGTATATATTTCACTGAGTTAACTGTTACTAATGATAATTTTTGAGGAACAATGGAAAGTTTGATGTAGGTAAAAAGAAGTATATTTTATCTTGTAAATTTAAAGAAAAAAAAACTGTCCAAACACAGATATTCTAGAGAGAAATAAGTATGCATTCTAGCAATGGAATTTTGAGCACACAACAGCCTCTAAGTAGGGGGTATGAAACAGCAAAGGCTTATTACTTCCACACCTTGCTACTGACATCCAACTCCACTGACAACTCTTAGGTTTGCAAACTTATTTGTCATCTGTTACTCTTGTTACCCTTCATATGCTTTCCACTGAATGGATATGAAGCTATTTGTTATTTCTGTTTCTTATTAGCTAGGGATTTATGTCACTGCATTAGAATGCTATTACAATGAATAAACTCATCTCCACCCTGAAAACAAAAACAACCAGGACAAAAGGAAGAAAATAAAAAGAAAACCCAGATGCACATCCAGAGAGAAAAGGGTTCTAAAGTTCTCTAAAAAAAATATATATTTTGGCCATGAACGTGTATCTTGGTGAGCCAATGTCCCAAATGTAAGGGCTTTGGCCCAAAAAGTAGAAGAATTTTTGAAACAGCCACTGACATATCCAATAGCAGAGATGTGCTTCAAAGAAAATTCAGTGAGTGAAAAGGAATATATGTTTGCCGTTGTGTGCTTAGAAGGAAGCAGCAGGATCTGCTGGTCTCAAGTTAACCCTGCCATCCTCTTCCATGTCATAAAAGAAAAGTGAAAATTTCCATTACTCTTATAAATATCACTGCCTTGACGAATATTTGACACAAGTCAAAAGTTCAGAGAAATCTTTATTTTTAACAAACAAACAAATAGAGCTGGCAGAAAAGTGTCTTAATAGTGAGAAAAATACAAGCATTTTTGACAAACATTGGCCTACTCAGCAGAAGTGTGACTAAATCTGCTTCAAGACCATCTCTGCTAAAGGAGTTCAGGAGCCCAAGATTTAAGAAAACAAAGTCACTGGTACCACAAAGATCACAAAACAATCAGGAAAACTAGCAAACTATTTCTGTCTTACAATGAGAACATAGTAAGAAGATGACTCTATACGAAATCAAACAATAAAACTTTCTCTATTCCTCTGAAATAAGGCCAGTTTCTAAGATTCAAAGAATTATGCCTTTCTGCCTTAAAATCTTGTTGTGAATCTTGATTCCCACTATTTTTCTATGGCTCAGCTAGAAGATGAAGTGTTGAACTCTCATGGGAAATGTGGCAGCAGCTCCCATGTCCTTGGAAGTGGTTGGTACTTCCTTAAGTTCTGTAATTTTCAGTTACTTTTTCAGATTCTTTCTCTGACTTGAACTGAAGCATGATGTCAGACACAGAGACAGTCAGTTATCAACACTGAGTCTTACACAGGGCTTGGTCCAAGCCCATTAGAGACCTCCCAAGTTTTTGTTCCTGAACACTCCAGGCTCCACACGCAGGGTCATGTGAACAGTTGCATCCCCCACATCAGGGCACTCACAGAGGGTAAGCAGGGGATGCAGCCAAGGACTTCTGCAAGGCAGTGTGCTTTCCAAAATGTACTCCGGAGCTCTTCCTAGGGTGAAATACCCTGGTCTCTACCCTGAAAGCCTATTTTTCCAGTGCAGCAGGCCAGTCAGTGGGTCCTGGTACACACCGCTTCAGAAAACTAGGACATGGAAGGAACTGATGTGACAGTGACAATACAAATGAATCATCAGTCTAAAACTATATGACTTATCAGGTATAGCATTAGTGGCAATAGAAAAACATCACAGAAAAAAACTGAAATTCAATAGAAAGCTTTGTTCTCAGTAGGTCAGGGAGACAGTGAAGTGATGCACACTTAGTCAAACAAAGTGACACTCAGGCCAGGCAGAGGAAGTCAGAAAGGGCTGAGTGCACTCAGAATGAGAGCTGGCCTTCAAATGTCTTGTATTTATCAGCAGCAAACTAAACCTTGACTATTCTGAGGCTCTCCCCATCAGTGTAACTGACTGAGCTGTAAAAATAGGCCACATACTACTGAAGTTTTAGATAAAGGTTCTCAGAACAAATGTTTCACAGAAGCTTCACTTGTTGCCTAACACTGAATGGGGAAATCATAAATCTTAGTTAGAAATATGCGGGTCTTTATGGGCTCATAATACATTTGTATCTGTTACAACTAGTATTAGTTGTAAAAGCTATACCTGCAGGCTAAATAATAGCAGGTTTAATTAATTTGTTAAAGCCATATAAAGTATTCAGCTTTCTAAGTACAACAATTCTATTCATCCAGACTGACTGGATACCAATAACTGCCTAACAGCAAATCCAGTCATGAGACAATGCAAGCATTCAAATTGCAAAACTTACATATAGCAATTAGCTAATATGCTTAAAATAACAAAGCAAGTGTTCATAGTGGAAAAGAAAGTGATAGAATATAGTATATAAAAGCAATAAAATACAGGTATTACAGCACTTGATAAATAAACATCTTTTCTGTCAAAATTATTTCCTTTCCCCTCAAGGGAAGCACATAGCCTCACAGCCATTGTCCAGGAAGAGCTCTAATGCTGCTCACTACATACATCTAAGGAAAAAGCAATGGAATTGACTTGCTTAATTTTGGAGGTTTTCGTCTTGAGTAGCAATAGCCTACTTGACCAGACTGAAGGACTCTTCTGTGACAAGACCAGCTGCTTTGCATGGAACTCTGTATCCTTTCTTTTGAAATTCCCTTAAGAGACAAGGATGTGGGATATTTATATGGATACTATTAATTTATTTTTAGTAGGTTCCACAAGGAAATCTGGTAGAAGGTCAGAAACTGGACCATTGTTTCCAAATAAACAGGTTTGTACTCTCAACCTTCTAACATGCCATTTTGAGTATTAGATTCACAAATTCAGGTCACACATACAAAGCAATTTAAAAAATAGTAACCAACAGCATGTAGTAAAACAGTAACATGCCATAACACCGCCCCCAGGATACCAAACCACTTTAATTAACTCTGAAAACATCCCAGAGAAGAGTGAACACAGTACAGAGAACACATCTCTCAACAACCAGCTCCAGGTTAAAGGGAACAGCTGTTTCACACCACATAGCAAACAACACTCAAGCTTGGGGATAAGAATAAAAGTGAATACCGAAGTCAAACAAAGCTTCAGGTGGAAGGTCAAACACAAAAGTCAGAGGCTTACAGTTTACACTGCTATATATGGGCTCACACTTTATGTCTAAGTCTTCAAGCATTACTAACTTGACCTCTGTTTAATATTTCACGTATGGGATAGCACCTCCAACAGCACAAAGCATGCAGCTTTATTCTGGCTGAAGCAATGGTCAGCCTCTGAAACACCAAACTGCAGCAGCAGCTGGGTGTGCCTGGGTACCAATCCAGCTCCCATTAACTCCACAGTCTCAAGGGCTGGTAGGATCCTTGGGCAAACCAGAGCAGCTGCAAAACCTAGCTGGAGTGATGTCTCAAGCTGTCTGTAATGCACATGAATTTGCTAAGCCTGGAAAAACAGACTGTACAATATTTACAGTAAAAATTTAACAAAGCTATGTTTTGACTTTGAAGACAAAGTTATATGGCTTTTCAGTATCTACTGGGAAACTTGTTAGTAATACTGGTCTATAGTTCATGTCACCCTCTAACTATACAGGTATAAAGATCTTGGCTGGTGTTCTTACTGTGCTAAGGCTGAAAGCAAGCAGCATTACAGAGATCAGTCTTCATGATGAACACTAATTAGCTAGTAATATGCTTAGGAAAACATGCATGCTACAAATATGTCAAAGGAGGGGGTTTCCCTCATTTAGTCTCTTGCTTTGTAAGAGGCACACTGGTATTCAGGTCAAAATGTGTGTGTATAAGCTGACAGTGCAGTTGGTAGTGGACCAGCACAACTTAGGGCAGAAATTTTTAAATGGTGTAACCCAGGCGTGTGGACACAGACTTCTAATTCACTGGCATGATCTGTAACTATTAACAAATATCTGGTGCTTCTCATTGTCAAAATAAAAGTTGAATCCTCACAAAGTCAGAGACCCAGATGTTTGGAAAAGGTTTTTTGGTCTTTTAAGTAAAACAAGGTCCACTCATCAGTCTTGAAAAACATCATGTCCTTGAAAACCTTTTTAAACCGTATTTCGGAAACAACGATGATGAAGAAGTAGCATATTTGTTATTATTCACTGCTCCTTTGTAAAGGAGAATTAGACCAAAAATAGCATATTAAACCTCCACAGCTACGGAGCACAGAGATCTCAAAATAATCTTGGGAATACTTTTGTTATTTCTCAGTGTCAGCAAAAAAGACAAACAAAGAGAAAACTGCACAAAGAAGCTAAAAAGTCTACTGTTGTGCACTTGACTGCATTGTAAATACATTCTACATTTGTGTTTTGAACTTCTTTAATATTTCATCAACACTGAGGAACACTGAATGATTTAATGGGCATGTGAGTTTTTTCTGTCATGTGCTTGTAACTGACCAAAGCTGTATTGCTTGGCAGTAAAATCAAGTATAATTCGCTTGGTCTGTAGAAATAGAAAATCTAATTGTCACCTGTCAGTCCTCTCTGATAGTCACAATACTTGCTAATTAACTGCTCAGAAAAGATCGAGGAAGGAGGCATCAGAAATGAGATTCCTGTGGTGAGGTCCTACGTATGACTCAGTTTGACCAAAAGAACTTACATCTGGACAAAATTAACAGTCATACTGCAGATTCTTTGAACTCTGAGATAGTGGCCAAAGTGGCTTGGATGTAAATATATGTATGTGTGTATATATAAACAGAGACGCACACGACTGAAAAGGACTGCCAACCAAGTTTTCTGTAGGGATAGCCACCAAGCCTTGTGAGGAGCCATGTCACATCTGTTAGTGCTACACTTGGGACATCAACCATAGGCAGAGAAAAAGCACACAGTGTGATTAAGTGGAAGATGCATATATGGAAACATAAAAAGGAAAAAAAAAGATGTGATCTTTGAGGGCACATTAAACAGTGAAGAGAACTGAGCATTCAGATGTAAAACACATGGCTAAGGCTTGTAATTTACAATACAGGAGTCTAAAAATGTAAAGAATCTCCTTATAGAAGCCAGGTTAAACATTTGAATTCCAACATGGAAAACTATTCTGTTGCTTTGATTCTGTTAACTCCTGTATGCCCATCTTGACTCAGAATTGCCAAGGCCACATACATCAAGTGGAAGAAGTCTTAAATATGTTCTTAAAGCAGTTTTCCACCAGTTGCACTAATATCTCACTGATTTTAAAATTTGCTTGCTGCCAAGGTTTAGAACTTCAATTAAATGCCCAATGTAAAAGAACACGTCTTCAACATTAGTGGAATAAAGCCAGAACAATTTAACATTGCTGCAAAACTGGCATGGTTTCACAGTAACTCTATATATCTTTCTAAATCCAAAATTTAGGTTTGCAACCGGCAAAAGACTTACTGGTAAAATGCTGGAACACATTTGTCACTTCTCATAAAAGTGCGCAAAGGAAGGACATATGTGACATGTGCTCGGATTTCTTGTTTCCGTACCCTTTCTTCAAAATATTCTTGCAAAATATGCCACCAACAGCACGATGCCAAGTGCCTTAAGGGTCACATTGGGCTTGCTTCAGAGGATACAATGATTATATCATGGTGGCGTTGAAATACAGCCATGTCCAAACAGCTGCTAAAGAGATGACAGGATACCATCTGTCAGGAAAAACCATGCCCAGCTGCTGTCTAAGCTGAAGATTACTTTGCTGACATGACACAGATGGCACAAAAAGCTTCATTACCAGGTTAGTTAACCAAGTCAAGAAATCCTATGTTACAATAGCAAAGGCCTTTCTACAGCTATGACAATGAGGCCTGAAGTAAATGATGTCCATACCAGGGCACAGCAGAAGGCATTGCAATCCCCAGACTGAAGAGGAAAGCTAACAAGATACAAAAATGATCTGACAGGCTCTGCTGTAAAGCTGCTAACACTCTCCGCCAGGACAACTTGTTCCTATAAACAAACCACGTCTGTCCTCTAAGTTTTTCCTCCTGTAAGGCTCCCCCATGATGCAGAGGCATTGTCATGGACCTCTGAGCAAGGAAACCAGTGGGTTCCTCAGTCCAGATAGCTGCCAGCAGGCACCTCCAGCACTGGCCCAAGGAGGAAACTTAATTCTGTGAGAGATCGGATCTCACTCAAATTGCACAAGAGAACATTCCCATAAGTAGCTTCATCCACCAGGTGAGCAAGAAAAAAGTTTTGTTTTCTGGAACATCACCTTTCTCCTTCTTGTTATTGAATTGGATTTAATTTTCTTCATTGCTCTGAACCTCCAAGGACTTCAAAGAGCACAGCTGCTGACATCAACAAGCCCCACTGCTTTTCTTTTTGCTGCTTCCAAGAAAAAAAATGTTTGCTGTAAGCAAAAAGATGCTAAAGTTCCCCTTCCAATATATTTATATCTTTGTATTACTACGATCTTATTTTCTTTGTGATTCACGCTGCCTGTCTGCTGATTGAAATAATTACACAGATTTCACTCCTGTAACATGAAAAGAATGAGAGGAATTTTCCATCCAAAGGATTTAGCAATACAGTACTTTCAGTAAGATTTGTCCTGTCAGGCCATAATTGCTCCTGAGTGCCCCACCCTCTGGTACTTTTAGAAAAGATAATGCCATTTCATAATACAAGCATACAGTAGACTGTGTTTCAAAAATATGCATGGTCCTGTAGTCTCTGCCAAAATTCATAAAATAAGGATAAGCAATGCCAAATGCAGAAAAGGAACTTTGTTTTAATCATGTGCTTAGCTTACAATTAGCAAATGTAGTAATTCCATTTAAGGTTGCAAACTGAAGATGCAGAACTCATAAAGAAGGGCACAGATAGTAAAGATAAGTAATGTCATCTTTTTATGATTTCCCATTACTTATGGAAGAGTTTTTAAACAAGGAATGCAGGGACAGTATCAAAGCAATTGCTTTACAGTCAGCAATTTTTAGAAGTCTTTCTCTAGAAATGGTGATAGGCTTATATGATATACTAATTAAATAAATGGTAAAGTGTTCCCTCTCTTCCAATACATTCTGTATAGCTCTAAAAAAGTTGTGCATGAGTATACAAGAACTTGCCTGAATAGTGATCAGCAAAATAAAGATTTAGAAGATGGAATTCCCTTTAGATGTTTATAAAAAGCATAAATACATAAGCCTTAAGATGAAAGTAAGTAATGGAAATGAAGCCTTGATTATGAACTCTCTGTGGACTGCACTGACCCAGACTCTGAATCCCTGTTGAAGGGACTCTAAGTCCAGCCATATATAATAATTAATGCTGCACTTGTTTTGTCTTACATGCCTATGGTTACCAAAATTCCTGTCAAATTTGTGTCTTTATTCTCATAGTATATCTGTGTTGTAACATCAAAACTGATACACTGCTGGGAAATTACAGACAGAAGACTAAGGTACTTGCTCAAAGCTTCTAAGCAGTAGGGAGGTGAACCACCACCTGCAAGAGGCACCACAGCTGCTTGGTCAGCCTTCTGCCAAAACACATCAAGGCAAAATTCGCAGAAATGCAATTTAGTTGCTTAAATATGAAAACGTGGATCAGGGTATGTAACACTTTCAGAAAAGCAGTGGGGGTGCTGTATCATGCTCATGCCCATGTCTGAAGGAGCAATATAGGCTCTCTTGGACAATTGAGATGACTGCTTTGTCCTACAGTTTATGGACTGAATCATGTGCCCTGCAAAGCTTTTTTGCTGCCTCCTTGAAAAACATTATTAAAATGCCAAATGTTATTATTGTTGCTACCATTCAAGTTTTTGAGTCAGTAGAACAGGTCTCAATATCTTACAAACAACCACTGTGTTGAAATTCTTTACATACTTTTGTCGTGTAGGCTGACTAAGCCCCTGTAAATGTAATGGTTTGGTTCACCCTTCTTTATAGAAATTGGGAAATTTTCAGCTACTTGGGGGAAATACATTTTTTCAAATCAGTGTTTTCCTAGTGAGGGGAAATATTAAACTGTAAAACATATAATAAGCTTTCCACTATGTTTTATATAAAAGCTAGAACTATTGCTTCATTCACATTTTAAATGCATGCTGCTTGTGCTGCTATTCTCAGTGAAAACTCTCTTTTCTAACACTGTTGTACTAACAAAATCTATCAAAAGGGAGAAACTGCACTTCCCAGCCAGCACTTGCTCCTTCGAAGTCCAGACAGTGTTCATTGTTGTCCCTGCAATATCCTAAACACAGGAATGAAAAGCTGCCAGTTGTTTTGGGGTTTGGGTTTTTTTTTTGGGGGGGGGGGGGGGTTTGTTTTTGTTTTGGGCTTTTTTTTTTTTTTTTTGTTCCCTCTGCATTTTACAAAGAAGCAGCAGCTCCAAGAACAACTCTCTGGCAGGGTGCTGTGCATGCTGACTTGGAAACTCATCTCTGACTCTAATCCAAACCAGCAGGCTGTGAACAAAACCATAGTCTCTGAAGTGCAGCAAACACTTCTCCCCACATCCCCAGTCTACTGAGACACAGTGTCATCAAATATTTTATTGTCTCAGCAGGTGGTGGTAACCTTGTAGTTACCTACTATTTCAATTACAAGTCAAACACGAGGCATTCTTATTTAAAAGGACTTTTTTTTTTTTTTTTTAAGGAATGAAAAGCATTCTGTACAGTTGCAAAGCTCTACCAAGTCATTCAGAGGGCAGAGAATCAGTGTGGCAGACCAGAAATGCATCTGCAGTCACAGGTATATTTTAGGAAGATTTCATCTTAGAGCTATAGAACAGAACAATTACGCAAACAAATGTTGAAGAAATATTTGATTCCACCCCCTGTAATGAAAACAGCTCTGAATTCCTAAGGCCATTGCTGCCATCCAGTAAATCAGTTTCAAATCCTTGCATGACCAGACAACCAGTTCTGTGTCAGTACATGCCCAGTACCATCTCCTTACACATTCTGCCAAGTAATTTTCCTTTCCAAAATATTACGTTGATATTTTAAATACTCTGTTGATAGACTTTTGTACATAACTTTACACTTAAAAGTCAGTAAGACAGAAAACATTACTTACCATATACCTAAGTGTATAGTATGTGGTATATCACCACATTATGATGTTTACGCTGCTTTTAAAAGCATTAACTCCCCTGGAAGTGCAAGGTCTGTACTCTGCTGCATGTTTGGTACAATAATGACCTGTGATATAATCTAGTAATCCTTAATTATTGATGGGAAAACCTTGTGTTTTGTTGAAGCATAGGAGAGGACTGAGGTATCAAAACAAAATAATAAAACGTACTGCTTTAAATATCTGAACACTCTCAAATAGAATCCCCTGGATTACAGGCTCTCCCTTTTCCTCCATATGTGTGACATCAGTCTACCACCTACATTAGAACTGTACAGCTAGTTCAGAGCTTCCCTATATTTTAGGGCTTTTTAGAGGTGCCCTCCATTCTCATTCCAGGATGCAACATGGAACCAAACTGTATATAAGACTTATAATGTAATCAGAAGTAAGGCTTTTAGGGTAGCTATAAGAGTTTCAGACAGTCAAATAAAAACATTCCCCCTAGGTCCCTAATATTTAATCATGAAAATATTAAGTAATTTTACAGCTAGAATTCCACCAGAAAATAGATACTGTATACATTCAGCACATTAAGTATTCATCATTCCTTGTGGGAGTAGTTGATAAGAAATGCTAACAGGCAAGTGGATTTATCATACATGTGAGGTAAGGCTGACCTTCACAAAAATGTGATTGGTGGAAAAAAGATGCATTCAGAGCTTACATTGGGGAAACCTCCCCTTTCTGCAGATCCAGCACTGTTTTTAACTCAGTCATGTTATAACCAGATGCAGTATTTACCTTACACTTCTACTAGCCAAACCCACACCATTATTATTAGTGCCTGGTGGCCTTTCTTACTCTTTATCAGCATAATGAATCACATCAATCCAACATGACAAACACATCTAGCTTCCAGTCTGCTGTGCTCACCTCAGGTGCGGTGGCTTGGGTCAGGATGGGTCAGTCCAAGCAAAACATTCATGCTGAACCTCAAATAAAAAGCAAACCCTAACTACAGACAATCAAAAGATCAAGTCATGACCTCAGCCAGAAGCTCTCACATCCTTCCTGTCCTTCCTTGAAACAAAGTATTGCTGCTCATGGACGAATGGTGGCCCACCTTGGCTCATTCAAAATCAGTTTCATCAGCTATTTATTCACTCCTCTGCATTTCTGTGAGGATATCACTAATTCAAACCAATCTTGCCCTAAAAAGTTGTAATTTTTTTAATTTAACATATGGGTGCAGTAACACTTCCTTCCACACAAATATATTCTGTATATATGTGAGTTAGGTTGGCTAAATGCCTCTTGTAGTATTTTAGTATTTCTCTTCAAATCTTGGCAGATCTAGGCTAGGCTAGCTTAGTTCTTGGTGGGGGAGGTCGTTTAGGTACTACTTGTAGGTGTTGAGACTTCATATGTAAGCAGTTGGTAAACACCAGCCCCACTTATATGGCCTTTCAAGGCAACTTTACTGAACCAAGTAAATAACTGGTTTTGTACATCCATATGTTTGATGCAATGTGCAGTCTAGTTTCACAAATCATTATATAGAAGAACTATTTATCATTACTACTGATTTTGTTTTGTAGAAGTGAACTCTTTAGACACTATCAAAATGCCATTACAGATCGTAGAATAAGAAATTCTTTCCCTGCATTTCTTGCTCATGATTTGTTTGTTTGAGGACCTAGTACATTGAGGCAAAAAAAAATTCTTTTAGTAGACTACACCAACACTAAGAGTCTTCTGGTTGTAGTTCTAGCTAAATAGGTGTTGCAATAACACAATCAAGGGTGAATGGGATAAATAACACAAAATTAAGCTATTTCTCCCTGCACTTCCCAGATTGAAACTGTGATCAATCCACTTAATTTACTGTACACAGAAGAGCATATTCAGTATGAAGCAAAATGAGGCTGCTTATTTACTCATTTGCAGAATACTGAAAATACACTGGGTAGGATCCAAAATCTGATAATGTTACTCATTTTAGGAAGCACTGTAGAATCCACAGGATTTCATGAACTTCAGCTCAAGCCAGGGTACACAATTTCCCTTTCTCCCTTTAGTACACTGCTTTATAACCTTTTAGCAGCAGTTCTTTTAATATGCTGCACTCTCTTCCTCCCCTGCCCTGTGTCACTGCATTTTTATTCACCCTCAAAGCCCTGTGGCGGCATTCTCACCAGCCCCCTTCTTCCTTTTCCCTCGGGGTGCTGGTGTCTGCTGTTGTGCTCAAAGCCTTTGCTCAGTGTGCCCAGAGAGCTTACAGGTCACTATACCCTGCTTCCTATACTGCAGGTGGGCTGGAACACTTTTACAAGTGCATGTATGGGAGTTCAATATTCACATTCATTTAATATTGATGACCAAAGGCACTCAAGAAGCACCGAGCAGCAACTTAAGGTGAGCGTACACTTCAGATCACAAACAATGCTCTAATGCACAAAATCAAGGTACAGAAGCATGAAACCAACAATTTCAGGTTTGCCACAGCAAAACCTATTGGCTTTAAGAATGGAGTTACATATTTCAGTTTACATTTATCCTTTATTTTCTTTACTTTTGGCTCGTTCCAATAGCTCGAGTTGTATTTTCTTTGAGTACACCTTACCATTCCATTTAAATTTCTGACTCAGTCAAAGTTTGGGTAAGAGCACGGGACACTTCTAGAAGGATTCCAAAAATGTTAACAGACATCTTCACTACANGGGGGGCGGGGAGGGGAAGGATGAAAAAAGTATGAAAGATGAATGAAAACTGTGGGAAATGACAGGCTTATGCACCACAACCCAAATGATGCCATCACTCATAGATGGCAGTCATCCCAGAGCTGTATCAGGAAACCTTGAATTCTGCAAAAGCAACTGAAAAGTGAAATTTGAAGCCACCTTCAGCCTATTAAAAATATCTGTCTTATTTCCACTGAAGCTGGTGGCAAAATATTGTCTGATTTTATGGATTTCAGGCAGAACATTCAGCTTTACTCATGTTAATTTCAAAAAATGATCCATAATAGAGCCAAAAATTATGAACACTAGTACATTTTTGAAGAAAATGGTTAATTTGTAAGTTTGTGTAGATGCTCACTTCTAGACATTTCAGTTTTTAATAAGCAGTCCATAAGCCCTAGCATACTGTGGTGGAGAGACCATGAAAATGAGATAAATTTATTATGGAAATATATGGGGAATACATGGATATAGAGAAATGTGTGAAAAAAGCAGTATTAGTTTCTGATATATGGAAAATATATAATTCATTAGCATCTAACACTGACATCTTGTCCTCCCACAAAACTAATGAAGAAGTAACAGTTTTCATTAAAAAAATGTTAAAAAGGTTATGGATTACTGCCAATTACTTGACTAATTTATATTTCAGCAAAGGCAAGAAATGTATGTTTTATTTATTATACCTTTCATATGGAAGCTAATGTAATGAACCAAATCAAAATGGAGAAGCAAAGCTGGTAAAGATCACAATTGTTACAGCACCCTGCTAAGCTGAAGAAGAATCAATATATGTAGATATTTTCACAGTGCTTTTTTCTGATAACTGTGCAATTCTCTGTGGACCATCACTACTATTCTTCCAACACAACCTATTTAAGTTTGCATGGGTGAAGCTTCTCTTAAGAAGCCACACTACAAATTAAGTCAATATCTTGTCCCCTGCGGATCTGGGGAACAACTGGTAAACCCTCATGGCTCTAAGTTTTGAACAGTACTGTTATCAAGGTCTCTTCTCCCAAATGATGAGTTCTCTCCTTTCCAGACTAAACAAACCCAGTTATTTCCAGCTTTCCTTGCAGGTCATATCTCTTGTACCTCTTATCAGCCCTGCTGCTGTCCTCCAGACTCCTCTGTCTATATCTTTGCTAACTGCAGTGACTAGAACTGCACTCTCAGTGTGAAGGAGAGTAGTTGCCTCCTGTACCTGAAACAGACATTTCCATGAATTTATGTGACACACTTAATATTATTAATTTCTTAATCTGCAAGGAAGCACACCTAACTCCAGTTCTGTAATATTGCTGCACAATCTTTCTCTTTTTCATTTGACCACTTAATTACTTCTCCCTAATTGCATGCACAGACTTTGCAGTTCTCCTTATTGAATTTCAGTTTATTGATTTCAGATCATTTTTCAATTCAGGGAGATTATTTTGAGCTCTGACCTTACAAAAAAATCTTGAAATTCCTCTCAGCTTAGTGTCATGTTCAAATGTGGAAATTCTATTCCATCATCCAAACTGCTGCTGAAAATGTGTAATAAAAACAGATTCCAGACTGACACTTTGTAATCACACTAGAGAAGTCTTTCCAGTTTGACATCAAAACAGTATTCTCAAATTATTTTCCACCCACTAAGCATACATTAAATTAATCTAGTCCTTAATTCCATATCTTACGTTAATGAATTTGAAATGGGGCAATGTTAAGTCAAGCTGTAACAGATACACTTCCTCACATCTATAAAAGCAGACACTCTATCAAAGAAGGAATTTGGATCAGACTAAAATCTACTTTAGTCATTATAAATCTACTTTCCTTGATTCTATTCACTTCACTATCCTTCCAATGCATTTAATCTGACTTTTACAGCATTTTAGTTAATTTGGAAGCTTTTTGTTCCCATATTATTGACATATCTGTACTTTTTTAAACCTCTGTTTATCTCCTTGCAAAGAACAGCCTCATCTTTGCAGATCCACCATGCTCTAATCTATTTGGACATTACCATCCTTGAAGGGCTCTTGAAAAAACTCACTGATGCTGAACTTAGCAAGTAAGAAAAAGTGAGTATTACATGAGTAACACTGAAGACACAAGTCTACAGTGTTGAACTGTAGTAACATGAGCCCGGCATTGCTTGGTAGCACTTTCCCAACCAAATACTGAATTCGGGTTAGGTATGGAAATTTGCAGGATGGATGATTACTAGCAAATGTCTGTAGCTTCCCTGTTTTGGGGACAAAGGTAATTTTTAGTGGAGACCTGGGCTGTTTCATGCCCCATGGCATCAGTACCCCGGAAAGTCCTAGAAAGTGATATTCGTTAGCAGAACCATAGCCTTGGAACTAGGGAACTTATACTTTCCTTAAATTTGTCTAGGATAAACTTAATCAACCTCTCACATTTGAAAACATCTAGTTTGTTCTTTTTGAATTATGATCAGTATTTCCTCCACACTAAACTGTTTTACTTGTAAACACAGTATTTTTGTTTGCTCTCTTTTCAGTAAGCTACAGAGTTGTACTTTTCTTTTGCATTTCTTACTCATATCAAGACCCACAGGATAAAAAAAAAAGTCTTTGCAGTAATTGCATAATCTCAAACTAGGCTTACAGTAAATCATCAACCTGTTCTAAAGTAACTCTTTTGAACAGCAGGAGTTCATCTGTTTTTCAACGATTTGTTGAGCAACAAGCAGTGTTTTTAGGTCAAAGTTAGAGTTTAGTGAATTTATTGCAGGAACATATATTTCAAAATAATTTTATATTCTTACTGAAGCTTTTCTTCCAGTTTGCTCAAAAGCACTGTAACACAGAAAGAACACAAAGGTCTATGTCACACACATCCCTTTGCACTCTTGGTCAATTAATTCATAGACCTTACCTAAATTAGTTACATAATCAGATTTTTCTATTAATTTAATAGCCAGAGATGACCACTCTATCAGTGTCTTACATGTCTTTTAGATTTTACAAAGCTACTCAACATTTTTGCTTTCAATTGCTTAACTGTAATTGTTTGGATTACATTTTTCTATTTTGGCTTTTTGCACCAGGCTGGAATCCTGGAATTTTTCAGCTACACATTTCCTCTCTTCTAAAAAAAGGAAGCTAAGGATAATATATCTTCTTGACCATACTCATGTAAATAACATAATAGAAAAGGTTTCAGCATCCCTTCAATGACTGTTCTAAAATTTTCCAAGGAAGTGTCCTCTACTGTCTTCTGGAAAAAGCAGCCATGCATGACCAAAATGAGCACTTCTGAGAAATGATACTTTGTGCCCAGCAGCGACATGTTCCAGCCTGAACCAAATTCTGCATGTCGGGCCAAGACACCAGACCAGAGAGAAAGGAACTTGTCTCAGACGTTGCCTTTCTTCCATAAACTCAAGTCTTACACCCTTTTACCTTACCTTCCAACATGAGGTCAGGTAGGATATGGAGGTAACCCCTTCTACCAAATACAGTGGGTAACACCAGGAGGGAGGCTGCACTATAGTTAAAAGTTACTTCTCCTCTAGGTTTTCATCAACAAATGTAATCTCACTGCCATTGCCACTTAAGTAGCGAGGACTGAACACCCTCAAAAATCATATATGGTTTATAATTTTTATGAGCAAGTGTATGATGGCAGAATTGCAGCAGAAGAGAAAGGAAGCACTCAGAATGCTTTTAAAGCACTGTTGTTAAGTTTTTTTATGAATTCATTCAGCTTTACTTTGAAAGAAAACTAACGCTGCAAATTCAAGCACTCAGGAGATGAAAAGTGCCTGAATAAAATTTAATTTGACCTCTATGTTATTGTGAATTATAATACTATGAATTATAACACATTTCTTAATTACATCAGCACGTTTTTCCTTAGTACTCCAATTAACTCTTTCAGTGTATTGAATCACATTGAAGCAATTAATTTTTTTTTCATCTTCATTCCTCATTGATAGGGTTCATTCGACCTCTCTTGGAAACACTATTCTTAATTCCTCCAGGGTTTTTAATGCTGTTCAGAGAATCATCTGAGTGTATTTAGAAGTGTTGACTAAATCACTACTATGACATCTGTTAACTTACAGATGGGAAAGTTAAAGTTTAAATATTTGTCACTTTTGCAATCAAACAGAAATCTCACCCCTGCTAAAAGCACTTTGTGACCATCTGAAAACTACTTAATTGTCTGGTCTAGAATTGTCAATGAAAACTGTGGAACAGACAAGAGGACTCAATTTCCTCAGAAACATTAAGTGGAAATGCTTTTCTTCCACTTCATACCTTTTGCAAATGACAGTAGAGATCCATGGCCAGGAATCCTATCTCAGGCCCTGATTAAATCCAAAGATGCAGGTAGCCTACAAAGAACTGGAATGACAATTTTACAATACATCACAAAACAGCTGAGTTGAATTTAGGCTGGTGATTTTCTAGTCTTTTAGTGATTGACTTGATCCTTCAGTAAAGCCCTCTTCACATGGTTGCATCTTTTGAAGACTTTTGTAATAAATCTAATTCTCACCCATGCTCACTCATCAGTTCTATTTCCAGGCTGATGTGAAGGGGGAGCTCTGTAAATAGCCAACCTAATATACTGAAAGGTTTCACATTTCACAAGTTCTAATGCTTTCTGATATTTGATAATATAGTTTGTCAGTTTTTCACTTTTCATCCAACCTGGGATCCTATCAGACATTTCTGACAGACTCCCTCTGAGGCAAGAGACTCCGTGGCAACATTTAGGTCATGGGAATCTTTCAACTGACTTTAAGGAAAAGTGGATCAGATTTTATAAAGATGCCAAAAGTGGGGTTTTCTCTGTATTTTACAGGGCTTCAGACCACTGTTCAAACCAAAGGCAACACACTAGTGCCTTGTGACATCAGCCTTAGTCTGCCAGGCTGATATGTGTATGTAGGAGTTCTTGACCTCCTCATACATTGCAAGAGAGATTCCACAGCTCAGAGCTAAGGTAACCAAAACCTTTGAAGTAGGCTATAAACATGCATAGTGCACAAATAACCTGGTGGTTTTGTTTCTTGCTAGAGGAAATTTTCAGTGTATTTATATTGTCCTTTGATGCTCCCTGCCGATTTGCAAACAAGAGGCCACATGTCCTTTCAGTGAAACTTCGCTTTTAAATATATGTAAAACAAGCTGCTGGAAGAGTTTTGAAGAGTTTGAAATAAACAAACAGAAAGAATTACCTGCACATAACCAAAGTACAGATTTTAAAAGCTCAACAAGGCAAGCTCTGGCTCCTGCAAGTTACAAATGGTTGTTAAATAGCTCTTTTTAGCTAGTTATTTAAACTAAGAACACCATGTCTGAACATGAGATTAAGATATACACTGGCTATGTGTTTCACCTCTTTTTAAATAAACCCCCACAAACTATGCACATTAGAATTAAACAGACACAATTAGGAATGACATTGTATTCTCCTGCACAAAATTTCACTCATTTTTAGAGCTGAACTCAAGCAAAATCTAACGTGTGGATCTGAACTATTCAGATAAGTCATCTTATCCTAAATAAGAGAAAAGGAGAGGAAACGACTGCCTTGAGACTTCGTATATTAGAGGGAAGCAAATCTAGAGAGGTAACTTATCTTGAAAAAGTATTGATGGAAATGAGAAGGGGGTTTCATAAAATGGGCTATGTAATACATGTCAAGTGAGAATCTAAACAGATGCCAGCTTAATCTGGAAGTCTGGATATCTTGTGGGTCACCATTCATAATAAGAGGACAGAAATCTTGTTTGACTTGATGAACTTGTATTTTCTAGCCAAAAACCCACTCTCATCCTTGATAACCAGAACACGTATTCCTGGTGAAAAATCACACTATGGTTATCCCAGGCAAGAGAAAGAAACTTGGCTCTGAGCATTACATTATAGCATATGAAAAGAAAGGAAACCTGCATACATCTTTAACAAGGTGCATGTCTGCAGTTTCTGAAAGAGGTAGTGATGGACTGCATTGGAAGAGTATTTTAACTGCTCTGAAAGACACTAGGGTATGATGTATTAGCAGGAGTGGTGTAAATAACCCTTCTGTAAAAGCAAGCAGGATGTCACTAATAACACTGTAAATGGCTTTGCAATGGCACACACATAAAAAATAGTTGTTTCAACAAACTCTGATGCATGTGACCTGCCATTGCTGCTCTCCACAACAAAACACAAAAAATATGAAAGTGAAATTCTTTTAAAAACCCCTTCATTTTATAGGCCTTTCACTTAGGCTTTCTCTTTTCAAAGTATACATTAAATGCAGGCCTTGATGATTTCTAGGTAGTTTTGTAAAAATCTATTCAGATTTTGTCAACGTATTTACAATTCTGGTTTTATGCAGACTTCTTCCAGTTTATCCAAGTCCAGAGGGTTTGATGCTCATGCATGAAAAAAGAAATAACCAATCTAAACTATGTTGTTTCATGACAGTTGGTAGGGTAGTGTCAGTCTCTACTTTACAAATGTGAAAACACATTGCAGAAAAAAAACATGGACTAGTTTACTTTGTATTCCTTGGTAGGATATCCAGAGTAGCAACTATAGACAGGCTGCTCATCAATGAACAAATTACCATTTTGATCAGCTTTTATAAACATTCATCTTTTGCTGCCCCAAACATTTGAATGAGACTAGGCAATCCTTTCATCTAAATGAGCTACTGTTGCACAGCGTACCATTAGCTTATATAAACCTGCTGCTGTAAGCATCCATTACCACAGCCTGGTAGTGACATATTGATTTTCAAGCTGGAACTACTTCCCTGGAGACTAGAGAGCATATGGCTGTTTGTTAGACCTGCTGGGTAAAACATGTTGATGGCTAGGAGGAAAAAGATGGCAAAAGTAGGTGTCAGTCCTAGTGATTTTTTTTTTTTTTTAATTATTAATTTTAAACCTTATTTTAATTCTTAAAATAAGAACAATAACTGAGTCTTAGAAACTGCCTTTTTTTTTTTTTTTTTTTTTTTAAGACTGAACGAGCTTCAGAATTGGGTCTTCTGCTCTGTTTATTATGGAGAGGAATTCATGAGCACTGGTCTTGCAGTCAATAGTGATATCAAGTTGACTCTATTAGATTTTGAGCTAAAACGAAGTATTGAAAGGAAGCATCAGGGACTATTGGTATATATATGTAACTGAGATCATAATTAAACACCTGTTGTACTCAGCTTGGCCAGACAGCTGGACAGCCGTACAATCTGGAAGAGTCTTCCTGTGAAATGCTTAATGGGCTTTATGTCAGAACACAAAGAAAGCTGGCTTATCTCGCACCAAAGGGCTGCTCTGTGTCTACCCCAAAATAGCTACAGGAGTGGAATATAATGGAAATGATTCTTCAAATGTTTACCCCAAAAAATGCCGCCACACAGGAATTTGATCAGTATTTTGTGTGTTAAATTTCTATATTTAGCCATTTAAGAAGTCATATTTATTGAAAATGTTTAGTCTGGACTTATCAGTTATATTAAGTGGCAAAGTTAAGCATTTCAAATATATTCAAGCTGAGGCACTCAGAAAACCTGTGCAGAGCAGAAACAGGTACAGTGGAAGAGCAGCACACAGGAAAACCTTCACAGGTGGTAACATGCATAGGAGGAAGGGTGGGTTGTCACAGAGGGGAAGCAAAAACCTTTTGTGAGAAGACAGCAGGCACTGTGTTGTTCCTCAAACTCTCCCCTCTCCATATATCTCTTCAAAATATGCTGTAATAACAAATCATGAGACAATTATGTTTCTGGACTGTTACATAAATGCTAAATCCCCTGGGAAGCCAGTGAGTCCCTCATGAAAAATACTTAGGAGCATTACAGAAAGAAAAGGTAGAACACTTGACGCAATAGGGAATTTTTATTCATCTTTAACATGACTTAATGAATACACAGTGCTTCCTTCCATGGAAGCTGGTAAGTGGCCCACTGAGTTTAACTAAATTAGACTCCATGACACACTAACCAAAGCTTTTCATTGCTTTTTTTCTAGTGGGGAAAAATAATTCTTTCCCACTTTAATTCAGCTCAGTACTTTCCAGCTGCTCTGCTCATTCTGAAGCAGAGTCCACTTCTGCTTTCCTCCTGCCATCCTTACTCTTCCTCTCACCCCTCCACTGCTGATCAGAGCTTGCTCCTGTGGCACACTCACTAATGGTGCTAATGCTTGCTCAGCCCACATTATTCCAGGACCAATTTCTGGAAAAAACTATATTCTTAAAACCTTTTATTAGAAACTTGAAAACTGCTTTAATAATTTTTTTAAAATGTTGAGGGTTTCTAATGAGCAGATGTAAATGCTGTCCATGAGGCAAGTGAAGCAAACTAACCTGCAGCTGCAAGCTCCATCCATTTAAACTGCATTGAGGACTGTCAAACTAAGTTTTACTAACACTGTCAGACCAGTGGGTTAGAAAGCAAGCACTCAAGTCCTCAGTGTCTCTTGAACTTTTCCTAACTACTTCTGGCACATCTTTAACTGTAAAGTTCAGAGACTTCCAAAAATACACCACAGGAGACGCAGCTGCCCACTGGCAGTGGCATCTCCGTCCGGTAAGGCTGCTCTGCCTGGGGGGACAGCCGTGACCCTGGACTGCCTTCCAGGGCAGCTCTGTCATCTGGGCAAAAAGTCAAGAGAGCTCAACCATGGCACGGGCAGCAGCACTGAGGAGCAGAGCCGGGAGTCCTGTCTGGCAGCGGCGGTCATGGGAAGTCATGCTGCTCTCATGGAGACATGGAGATTAGACAGGGACAGTCAGATATAGCCACACACCGCCCCAGTAAAATCCAATTCCCTGTTCGGACATGGGTACGTGTAAAATGTGAGAAGTGCAGGATCAAACCAGGCTTGGGAAGAATGATCACTAGAGTTGCTGCAGCATTACTGCACAAAAATGTGTATTTAATTGTGAAATGTAATAATGGAGATAAGCAGGAGAGAAAATGACACAAAATGTAACTGAAGATCAGATGGACTGAATTCTCTTATTTTCAGTTCTGATGTCTAGCTCATATTGAAAAGTGTTTTATTTTCCTACCAGTCCTACAGATTTGATGCCATTTCTGTAATTTACTCAGTGACTCCTCCACATAGACCCTCCTGATATGGCTAATATTGCACAATGTACTATCCAGGATTTTTGGCTTTTATGCAAAAACTCTTCACAGTAGGCAAAAAAACCAACAACTGCTTTAAAATCCAAGGACAAATTCTAATGATCCCCATCAAAAATATTAGCATTTTCTGCTTTATTTCATACTTGTTCTAATGTTGCTTGCAAATCTTTTCATACCTTCAAGGAAGTGATAAACTTAATGGGCTCGAAAGGTACAGCCTACATTGATTTACTCTACTTAAAGAACAGTAGTATCAAATTAATTAAACACCATTAATTGAACATCATTCTCTATTGCATACCTAAACACTTATGCACTTTAAACCTGTCTGCTGCATGGCACAGACATCTATTGATAAAGAAAGCAAAAGAATAAACCGGAAATTCTTCTTATTTTGCATATATCATACATTACAAACCTTTGAAGCCTATGCAAGTTAAAACTACCTCCAGACACCTTATGAATCTAGAAGGAAAAAAAAAAAAAAAAAAACACACAAAAATAAACAAAACCCCCACCCAGCCCATATAAGTTTAATTTATTTTGTTTGTTATATTTTCCTGGAACCTATTTTGTAAGGATACAATTGCTATAAAAGTAGTTTCTTAAGCATTAGGCTAAACTCAGTCTTTTCCTGAACATCATGGTGAGTCTTTCTTGTTTTACATCGTTCTTTAACAAAAGCCCCTTCAAGCTCCCCAAGCACTTGTTTCTCTACACGCCTTTTATCTTTCAGCTCAAGAAACTGTGGATCTGCTAAACTTTCTCTGCTTAAGACTGAAAACTCCTCAGCAATTCAACTTATTTTCTGTTACACAGTAAACAACAGGCATAAGGAAATGATTTTATATGCATATTGCACAAGAGCAGTAAAGACTCCACTGTTGAACTACATTTTCATCTCCTTTCCATCACTATTTTCTTTCAGGGCATGCAGAGGCCGCTTTCTGCAGAGTATATCTTGATGCTGTGAGGGGGCCAAGGAGGCAGCAGAATGCTAAGCTGTGCAATAAGGAGTGCTGGCAACAGTGACAATTATCTGAGTAAACAATGTTACACCAAACCTGAGGCTCACTTAAGACTTCAGACCTAAACATCCTTGTTGGTTAAGTACAAGGCTGTTCAGAGCAAGCCAAAATCCTGTTTTCAAATGAAACTATTAGCAGGAGAGATGTATTCATATACATGAAGAATGTACAGAGAAAGGGTTCAGCATTGGCAGCAAGTATCTGTTAGGAACAAACCTGATGAAATCTTTTTATTCTGGAATATTCTAACACCAGTAACAATACGGACAATATCAGTCACATAGTTAGAAACATGTTCCTCCATCACAAAGCCCCTATTCCAGAACTACAACACTCTGTGTGGATCTCTCTGCAACCAGCAGACTGCCCTCACACCTAAGTGCTAGAGGGTGAAGCCGGGAGACAAATTCCTGAGATAAGGCAGCCTAAAGCAGCATTGCTGCCTGCTCTTACCAGCATCCCAACTCCATATGGGTCTCCCCCATTCCACCTGACAAAGCAATCCTGTCTCAGGCACCAATAAGGAAATTCTCCAAGTGACCTACAAGTATGCGACTTCAGGTAGCATTTCCTTTCATAGGCAAAACCTGAGATTTCCATCTCCAGTCAAGCTGAATGGCAAAATCTAGGATGAATTAGTCTGAAAGCCTCTGGAACAACATACTCTCTAATTTATGCTTCTGTTCTACTGCACATGTAGTCTTTAGAAGGCAAGAATAGACTTGTGCCTGAATATATTAAAAAGTTGAGAGTGCAGCCCTATGCATTTGTACAGCTGGTGAGTCAATGGCAAAATGACAAGCTTCAGGAAACAGCAGGTACATAAATATGTAAATAGAGTTGTCCAAAGTCTTGCCTCTATTAGTTCACTAGCTCTGTGTCACTGCTGATATGTGAATATGCCTATGGACTTGGCTCACTGTATTTTATTTATCTAATCCCTTAATATACAATTAGGAAGGTGATGCATATTCACCAACTTCAAGGGAGTTAGTCTGGATTTGCACACATTAAATTACCATTAGAACAATGGTAGCATATGCACCTGCAAGAAATAAATTAAAAATGCACTGAATTGTATTTAGCATCACTTTGAAGCCTACCTAGAAGACTATCATAAAACAGCCCTTTACCACCCTGAGTTTATCCATGGAATAATGAAGTTTCTTGCTAAATTCTTCAATATTAGTAAGGTGAAAGTCAACTGACACAAGTTTGGAACACTGTAAGTATTCAAGAGACTAAAGAGACTGAATTATGAAGGAACACCAAGAAAACATGAACAACAAACAAACCCAAGCATGGCCAGCAAGGTCAAAAAATGATTGTAAAATAACATAGCAACAGTTTCGGTGTGAGTACTCTGTGCTCTAACAGGACAAGATTAGGATGGTCCACAAAAGTATAATTCACTGTTGCAAAGAGTTACAAAATAGAAAACAAAGACTCATAGTTAGAAAATAATTCTTCTTCATGAAATAACAGCTCAGAAAAAAAGTTTCTGTGCTTAGGACATTCATTACTGAACAAGAGAAAGCACTACAAAAATGTGCTGGAGCAAACACTTTTTCAATAAAATTAGGTGGATTAGAGGAGTTAAGAATTCTAGTAATTCTGTTTTTTACAGTTCCTATATTTATAATACAAGTCTTAAGACAGAGGTCTCACAGTGATCTTTTCTGCCTGTGTGTAAATGTGTGCATACACAGACAAAGGGACAGAACAGTGTGTGTACATATGTACATTAGGAAAGAGGGAGATTTAGATACCTTCCTTACCTGAGGCAAAAACTATAAAGTGTTCTGAATTCACAAGTATCTTGAATAGGTATCTATCCTGTTGCTTGAGGGAATGAGACATAAAAGCTCCAAGAAACAAGCAAAGTTAATGAAAGAGAGCCAAATCCTCTGCTGGTGTAATTTCATTAGAGGTAAATGCAGCTGCCCCCACATACACAGCTGAGAAGGCTACTTGAATGATGAAGAGAGCAAAGGGAGTCAGTCTAAATGTGCGGTTTCGAATTGTATTTTTCACTGTCAGCACAAATTCTAATTGCAACATAAGGCAATTTCTATTCATTACACACTTCAGAATTAGCTTATAAGTTACCCCGCATTTCGTGGTTTTTAAATGAGTATCATCAGTATTGTTCTGATACACATATTGACTACAATGTATGACTTATTTTGAAGAAATGTACTACTTTCACCCTGAGTAATTTTATTGCTTTTCTCCCCCTTTACTTCTTTAAAAATAATTTAGAAAACTAAATTCACAGTCTTCATCATTTTATAGTTGCTTTCAGTGCAGTAGTTTCCTTCAAGTCATAAAGTAAATTGTTCTTACAAAGTACCAAACGACAATTTAATTAACCTTATAAAGTTTTAAAGGAGTTATTCACCAGGGCTTAAATCCATTCCAGAACACAGGCATCTCTGTATGTCTGTATGCAGCATTTGGGGATCACTAGCATATACGACTGACAGATTTGTTCACTCCCAACAGCAAGAACTTAAAACCTCCAAGCACGTTTTGGCAACATGCACAGAATTAACTCAGTTTTGGCATCTGTGAGCCAGTCTAAAGCCAGGACAGAGTGTTACCAGCCTTCCAAAACTAGATGTTTCCCAACATTCAGCCTTGGAGATATAACACAAAAACTGACGTAAGAGGCCTAATCTGTGCAGAAGACAGTCAAAGAGAAGATTTTGGGACCAGGTGGCTAATGGTCCCTTCAGCAGGCTACAGGAATCATCTGGTGGATGTGAAGAATGGAACAGCAGTTGGCCGCAGCTCTGGTCTTCCACCATCCCAAAGGCTGTCCCAAAAGGAAAATTTCTCTGTTTTACAGAGCTACCTGTTGCTACAAAATTAGCCCTCACTTTGTAATATTGTCTGCATGCAGTCACTGTCTAGTGCATTGTGCATTCCAGCACTCAACATATAGCAAGAAGATTGCTGAAGCTCACCCAATATATACTAATATATATTAATAAGAAGTTTTCAGATATTAAGGTCAGAGACCTTTGTATGCGATTGTGTCACTGCATGTTAGCTTTTTTTTTTTTTTTTTTTTTTTTTTTTTTTTTTTTCAGATGATTTAATTT
>VXBX01009724.1:387954-437402 GCA_013400415.1 Scytalopus superciliaris | reverse complement strand
TTTGCTAGCGGAGAACTTAAGTTCTCAAACATCAACTCATCAGTTACCACAGGTATCTGTCACTCACCTACAATGATCCATCCTTTGTCTTAGAAACCTCCAAGCCTGGGAACGTGTTATGAGCATGTTTGGATGAGAATTTAATATTGTTACAGAAAGCTAATTCAGTCCAGGCATAAAATGCATTAACTCTTGTTGATTTTAAGCTGAGCTACTAGTGGATCTACCTAAACACATATTCTAGATCCTATTCTAATTTCTTGCTCTAAGGTAAATACTTTATAGGCATATATATTTAATGAGAGATATGTGTATTTCCACTGAGTGCTTAAATGCCTTAAAAAAGCTATGGTATGTACCTACTGTGCTTATATGGCATGTAAGGCAGACTGTGAAAAGGGATGGTATTCCTACCCAGTGGTTAAAGGCACAAAAGAGCCATGGGAACCTTGCTCTGGCCTTTATTTTTGGTTTAGTAAAACAAACCCTAATTCTTTATTTGCCAAATTACTATCTGTTACAGACTGAACTTTCCTCAAGCCTTAGTCTACTAATGAAGTTTAATCTACCTCTGGCTTGGAGCAAAAGAGCATTGTGTGTTTGTGTGTAGGCAGTGTGAATGTGATTTTGCAGAAAAGGAAGTCTTCTGAATGTTGGGGGCTAAAATCAATGGAAAATGGAAGTCAGCCTATTGCCCTTGTTTTTCCAGCTGTCAAATTTTACTCTTATAAAGCAGACAGTATTTCTTTACAACCTCATTAGTTTTTCCTAAGCAAACTGACAATACCATTCACTGTTCTGTGAACAGAATCTCCATAATTTATGCTATTCTTCTGTGAGAAATACTCTGAACACTTGTGTGTAGAAAAATGAACCTTTCAGCAATGTGTTCAGAGGCCCAAACATCTCTTCTACTTTATTTTACGTTTTAACTTGGACAGGGAACTAGATACAGAAGGGAGAAAATGTGAATCAAATTGGAGGCGACAGTAAGTGTGAAGAATTGCAAGGGCAATGCATATTTTACCCCAGCAAAATAATACGTATTCTCTTAAGGAGCATAGGCATAAGTAACAATAGAATTGACAGAAAGAGAAAGGCATTATAGAGATTGGTTCTCTGAAATCCTTCTTTAATTATACTATTCTAAAAGCAGACAAATTGGGGCAGGGTCCTTTGCAACATGAGACGACTTATGGTTTCACATTGGATCTTCATGTTTGACTTGTGTCTACACTGCAGATCATCTTTCTGCCCCATGGTTTTGTCATGTGTGAAAATTTCTCAAATGTGTTGCACCGGTTAAGATTCAGGAGGCCCAGCTATGAACAGGAGTCAACACCAGAGTAGGAAGAAAAACTTTGCACCTATTGAAAGCAACAGCTATTGAATCTGTATAATGAAACACAAACTGGCAAGGCTGGCATTTTGGGTTTGACTTTTGCCCTTCCTCTAAAGGTTTGAGATGCCGAGAGAAATGGTCCTACTCTCAGTCTGTTTCCAATGAATCTTATTATCATAATGGAAAAAAAGACAGCTTTAATCAGTTAGGTATGAGACATTTAATTGACTGCAGGAGAGACAGCAATGAATTATTGTTTCCCATCCACCCTCATATTTTTCTCACTGACTAAGATAAGCATTAGCATTGCCCTGCTGAAAATGAGAGCATTTTGGTTTTGATTTTGCCTTCTCTTTTGAACTGTAACGTTCCCTCAATCAGGAAAATTAAATATTCTCAAATGTGAAAATATTAACAAACTGTACAAGACAGCACAATTACAGAGAAGGTTTGTTTCTTCAACCTTTTTCTGAACTTGTAAATTACTGATTTCTTTTTGTGGTAGTTGCTTGACATGCTTCATTTCAGTTGCTGCCAGTTGTCATAAGATGGCAAAGTACACAAAAATCTTTAATTCTGCTTCCACCAGACAAACCTCAACAAAAAGCTTGGGTAAAGTCATGTTGGATAGTGGCTAAAGAGAAAAGCAAGAAAAAACAAAACTGCAAACCAACCCAGTCTCTATAAATAATACAAAGTGGCAATTACTGGTATGGGCAGTGAAAAAGCGACAGCAGCAAACGTGTGCCCTGTTCATCATTGCCAAGAGCAGCACCAAGGCCTGTCGAAGACGTGTAAGTACCACCTTGTTAATGCATCCCCACTTCCATGGGCTCCAAAACCTCTGAACTGGATAAACGCTTCATGCTGAAGTTTGGACATAAGAAAAAAAGTCACAAAAACATACAAATTGATTTTAATATATTATGTTTTCATTCTGACTTTCCTTTGAAAGTTGAATACACTCTTGCAGTGAAAGAAAATATTGAACATTGCCATGTATCACTGCACACCCTCTTTTAGGGTGGAAGTGATTTNTATTGAACATTGCCATGTATCACTATGTTCATAACTGCACACCCTCTTTTAGGATGGAAGTGATTAATTAGAGATTTCTAATTGAAATAGTGCACCCACTGAAAAACATGATCATAATCCAAAGTTCAGTAACATCAATGGACTTCAGAGGGAGATTTTTTTGTCCCCACAAAATGAAATGTATTTTTAGTTGTTGTTTCCTTTTGTTTTGCCAAAATCAAGTGGAAACATGTAAGACAGAGAAAGACTGCTGCAATACAACCAATATGCTGCACATAAACCTCTGTGGACCATTCTGAAATTAAAACACATCTGTTCAAAGTGAATGGAGACACAGACATGAATACATGCTTTTTTCCTTTAAATTTTGTGCCATAAGGTTTTGTAACAGGCAGTTCTGTAACACAATCTTACTTTAATTTGTGTGTAACATCCATAAAATTGAACTCAGAATGAAAGCTGAAATAAACATCCTTCCCATATCCTTTTTCTCCTTAAGAGTTTCCTTTGGTTTTGACATTTTGGCTTGCTCCTGTCTCCTACATTTTATGTAGAATGCCTGTGTTATGCTGGAGAAGCAGTTTCCAGTTGTTGCAACATTGACTTATCAAAAAAAAAAAAAAAAAAAAAAAAAAAAAAAACAAACAAACAAACAAAAAGCCAGAAAACATCCTAAAACGAAAACTTGCAAGACTTATTCCTGCGTTCTGGATCACCATTACATGTTACTAGCCAAAACCACACCAGAGGACTATGCTCTTCCCTGTGCTTAAATATGAGGGTACCATTCTTCTCATTTGGGGTATGCTCATGAAAGCAGGAAGTCTTAATCCTGTTAACACCATTTACATTAATTACGGTCTACAAACAAAGCAGCACTAAATGTTACTCCCTTTACCATGCTTTCAGCTTCTTTTCCTTACATACAGGAAGAGAGAAGGCAGAGGAGGTGTGGCAGCTGGGCAAATAGAGGCAGAGTATTTTGCTATGAACTGTGACCCCCAAATCCTAAGTAGCATTTGTGCAAAAGAACAATCTTGTTGGTACTTTATTCTATCAATAAAGAAATCATCAGAAGATTTTTTCCCCTAACTCAATTAAGAAAAAAACATTTTATTTGTTCTTCAGAAAAAAAAAGAAAAATCCTCAGCTTGTCTAGTCTTTTTTATCATTGGCATTTACTATAGCAGATAACAGCTGCTGGGAGCCTTCAATCATAGAGCTTCTCAAGGCTGATGGAAGCATCAAGCTAATATTTTCAATGGCTCTGGGATCTGAACCCGTATCTTCAGGATTAAAACAGATCAAATAGAAATGAATATCCCTTTACAGAAAAAAATCACCTATCCTTTACCACACAGAGAATTAATTCATCTGCAGAGAATCTAAAGAAATGAATTGAGATCTATACTATTTTATTCTTCATATACAAGAAATTTTGCTTCTGTTTGAGTATTACTAAATGATGCAATGCTTTGGCTTCCCCCAGTGACAAGAATTAATGTCCAAAATATAAATTAATAGGGAACTGGTAAATATGCTTTTCCTTTTAAACTGCATCTAGGAATTGAGGTATGTGAAGGACTCAAAAGGCATCCTCAGAAAATTATAGAGAAACTTATCTAGAAACGGCTGGCAGGTGAGTTCCTCATGGTATCGTGAAATTCAAGAAACACTCAACAACTGCCATGGGCACTCAAAACACTCACATTTGTTCACATTCTCTGGGGGAAAAAAAATAGCCCAATAGTTGACTTTAGCTGCACTTGGACCAACAAAATCGTCCTTTTTCTTACCCAAAACAACTTAATAGTCAGTAAGCATAAACACAGAGATATATATCATTCTGATTCTGACTCTACTCAGTTTTGAAGTGGCTGAATGATGAACTATTGTAATAAACACAAGAGTCAGACTCTGCTCATATTATATGCAGACATGAACCTGAAGAGGAATGAAGAGATGATGAGCAATTACTGAAGCAAGCACTTCACCATTAGAATGGAAGAACCATCTTCCAAGACTGAAAATAAGCCAAGGAACAAATAATGTTTCTGGACCACAAGGCACACATGTCAAAATGAGAGAACAGGGTTTTTTGTTTTAAGAAGTGAATTAAAAGAGGAAATCTTAGAATCAATCAGAATGGTTTGGGTTGGAAGGGACCTTAAAGATCATCTAGTTTCAACCCCCCTATCATGAGCAGGAACACCTTCCACTAAAACAGGTTGTTCAAAGCCTGATCCAGCCTGCCCTGGAACACTTCCAGGGATGGGGAATTACTCATCTTACTTCTGTGTAAAATGACCTGCTGGAAGGCTACCGAAGCCTTGATATTAAAGGGTGGGGTTTACACTATTGTAGTCATTCAAGTAGACATGTCTCAGAGCAAACTGACCTAATGAGACCTACTTTGAGCCTGATGTTGGCTGGAGGTCCCTCCCAAACCACACGATTCTGTGATTCTATGGAAGACAGGAACAATAGAGTGACTTTGATAAATAATTCCAGTCAGAGACGATCACAGCCTTGCAGAGAGGTTAAACAAACCTTCCCTAAGTCTGTACAACAAAACAGTCAATACAGTTCTAATGAATTTTTCAAATATTCAAAGTATTACAGTATAAATCACATGACTGAAAAAGGTTAACCTCAGAAGTATGTATCAGATTATTATTTTTTTCTGTGCTACATGTGCAAGTGTAAGTGTGCATACACATCACTAAAGATCAGAGCTTGAGCATGGAAGAAATTCAGCCACTGAAAGGAAAGAAAATGCAATAGTTTGGACAAATTTAGGATGCTATGCATTCAGAACAGGATGTGACCAGGTAATTTAGAATTTTTTACTCTGGACTTGCCATTTTAATATAATTTTTGCAAACACTTTTTGCTATGCACCTGCCATGCATCAGATAACATAAAGCTTGCCCAGAAGGAGACCCATATATCGCCCAAAACACAGCATGCACTATAGAAATCTGCTTTACCTGCTCTGTGTAACATTATACATATGTACAGATATGAACTTTGAAAATAAACTAGAACCAGAACAAGATCTAATATCTGTTCTGGCACCAAATGCACACTGTGAAATTCGGTCACAAATGTTATTTATATAATTTAGCCTTTATTCTGACTTGGTGATAAAAGAGTTCAATAGAATTTCAAAAATTAATAAATGATGCACCTGTAAATTTAGTTACATACTGCACACTCTACCATAACATGTTCTTATTTAGTCATCGTATTATGAATGAGCTCCGTTTAACAAGAAGGCAATCTCTTTTTCTTAAACAAGAAAACAAAGGAGATTATGTGCAGAAAATACAGGTAGAATCATCTGTCATTGCTTTCATATAATACCACTTAATGTTGCATATCTAGGATTTCTGCCATTCCATAGAAGAGGAATTGCTATATTTTACTGCACAACTACAGACAGACTCATATTTTTCTCTACCACACCAGGGAAATCTATTGTATTAAACTGTAAGAAAACAATTTACACAACATGCAAGGTTTCAATATTGGAAGCACACACTTCAGCCATAATAATTTGCAGTAGTCATCTAAATAAAACTCCTGATGTTGAGTGTTTATGGCTTTCACTGTGGACCCAGGCTGTCAGGTCATCTGAGTCATATTTCTGACCTTTCTGAGTAAAGTTAACTTTCTTCTTCAGAACTGCTTTAATAGATAAGCTGTGCTGAAAACGCTGCCAATGTAGATACCAACGTCTTAAGACTCACACCTGCTGATCACTGATAAAATCACAGAACCACAGAACATGCAGGCTGGAAAGGACATCTGAAGGTTGTGTCAGCTAAAATCCTGTTCAAAACAGGGCTACCTACTGAAGTGCGATGGCTTTGCACAGGACTTCATCTAGCTGAGTTTCAAATGCCCACAGCAGTGTTGTCTGTTGACTCCTTGCACAACCTATTTCAATGTCTCACCATGCTTATGGTAAAAACCCATCTAAACAGATGTAGCACTGCACTGCTGAGAACAGTCTGACTCTCCCCATCAGACAGCTGAAAACAGTGACAAGAAGAAACTCAGCTGTCATTTTCTCCTGGTTTATTACATGCTCCAGCACCTGTAACAGCCTGGTGGCCCTTCACTGGGGTCCTTCACCAGAATGTCTAGTCCAAAATGTGTCACAGCAATCTCTTTAACTGATCTTTCATCTCCACAAATAAAAACAAATAAATGTCATTGTTGCAGAAAATTTTAACATATAAGTGGCACAGTAGGCCAGAACCTGCAAAAAATCCCAGTATTTTGCCTCCTAAATGGGCCTAAGGAGAATACACAAGGACTTTCTTCAACATGAGAAGATCTAATATCAGATTTGAAGTCAGCTTCAAAGGAACTCAATATTGCTTCTGGAGCAGACACTAAGGCTGAATATTCTCACAGTACATGAGCTGTGCCTGTGAGTAGTATCTACAAGACCACCTATGTCACCCCCTCACTCTTGACTGATAAACAGTTGCTTTCTTGAAAGGGCCTTTTAGAGAAAAAATGCCCCACAAGCTGCTAGTTCTCTCTGACACATTTCCACATACGACTCATACCTATCAACTAAAAATTAGACCTATTTGGAACAAAACTAATTTTAAACTGCTCAGCAAACAGGTTGGGGTTATCACAGACACAGGGCTGGAAAAATAAGCAAAGGGAACAGTAAACAGTGAGTGGACACCTTGTTTATTCAGAGTGCTGTGGTTTATTGACATTACACACAATCTCAAGTTTAGTTGATCTCTTAGAAGTTACATGTTTTCTCTCACATCCAACGCAATCTGAAAGGGATCTCCAGCTGCCTAGGGATGCTTTCAACAGCTATAAGCAAGCCATAAACCCCTTCCAATGCCATTGTACCCTTGTGCAAAACAGAATAACCTTAAAGCAAAGGTCCTTCACAGTCACCACACAGAGTGAAAAGAATAAACTCAGCTGCTTGCCTCTTGAACAAGTCCAGGCAGAATTCTTTCACCTCTTTAAGGACAAATAAGAGAGGAACTGAGCATACAAGGAGGACAGGCTGCCTCATAACCAGCATTCAATGTTTGCCCCCAGTACCAATACTAATACCAATACCAAAATACCATTACCAATAAAAACATACTTAATAGAAGCACAAATACAATAGCAATGGAACCCCATCACTGTACTGCAGTGCTGCATGTATCTGGAGTATTTCTATAAAGGAAAAGTTCTTTGGCAATGACACCCTGAGAATCTGGAATAACTTTTTTTTTCTTTTCTTTTTCTTTTTTTTTTGAAAGAGCAAATGGAAATTAAGTCATCATTTGAGGCAGATTCCTGTATCTGCAAAAAAATCTTACTCAAGAAAGATTGGCTAGTTTGGGTTTTTTAAATTAATTGTATTAGATCATCTGTGTGTGTTCCCCCTCTCCCCCCCACAAACATCTCTGTAAATTACCACAGTAGGTATGAAACCTGCCCCAGTATTGATTCAGCTGGCACAACCTTCCTCTATAAAACTCCCTTCAGAGCCCCTGCATCAGGGTGGTCTGCTTTCCCCAGCTGCCGGGGAGATGCTGAATTCCTGTGTTTACCCCTCTCCCCCAGCGCCTGCTCTAACTAGTCCAGGGACATCTACACACACAAAAAAAAAGCAGCAAGACTCACATTCTTTCTTTTCTATAAGTGCCATGCTAGTGCTTCATGAACCCACTGCTTGTCTTCTGGGTGCTGGGGAGGAAGACTTCATAAGCTAAGGAAGCACATACTGTGCAAGCATTTTCTCCCACGTCTCAAAGGAAAAAAAATGGGACCAGATAAAAGTCTGTGGTTTGTTGGACCTGGCTGATGGGCCAAACTACGCGGGCCGTTTGTGGGTCTTCTCTTAGCACCACTTTCTGAGCACTGCTAGTGCAGACCATGGTATATCTGACTAAATCTGAAAGTTTCAAATTATTTTTGCAATTTTATGCAGTTTAGCCTTTAAGGACACACTTTTTCAGCTGTTGGTGTGAACTTAAGAACATGTTTACCTGAGATCAGGAAATGCTACAGAAAGGGAGTTTGAAGGAACATTCAATGAAATAAAAATCACTGACAAATGATACTTTTCTTACTCTACTTTTGAAAAATTTGCTTGAAAAAATCTTATGTTTGCAAATATCCATAAATAAAACAGTGTTTCTACTAGAGAAATGAATGACACTCTTCTCATTTTAAAGGGACTTACAAAAGCTAGAAAGATGATAAGTTATTAAATCAGAGGTAATGGCTTTACAGGCATATTCATTTTCATATTTAGCAGCCATGTATGCATAGTTTTAATTTCCTCATGCAAATCACAATGAGACACCTCATGATGGCTTTAAACTCTTTTGTCTTTGCTGTAGGTTTGTCTGCTTTAGGAAAATAAAATAAAATAAAATTATAGTGCATTATTTTCAACAGTGGCAGGAAGTGGGTTTTCAGTCAAATCAGCTTAAAAAATTCCAGCTGTGTTCACGTTGAAGTCATCGAAAAGTCTAAGCCTGGGATCTTTTCTACATGCCAACTAAATCCTTTTCAGGCCTTAAGAAGTAAATTTTTGAAAAAATGCCAAGCCTCTCCTTGAAAATAACATCTTAATTGGTTGATATTAAAAAAACAGAAAGTGCCATTCCGAAAATGCAAGTGCTCACATTTTTGTGTACTAATTTGATACTGTGCCTTGTAAGAGCACTCAAGATACTAACACAGAGACTGTCTCAGAAAACTGAAATGAGAGGCATGCAGGCTGGTTATTCCAGACAAGGAGGAATTTCTAAGAACGTAAAAACTAGATGTGTTATGATGTGTATCCTGTGCCATTGTAATGCACCAGAAAGGCCAAAGAAGTGACAGTGTTGGCCCCAAGGAAAACAGTGTTTCCTTGCCTGGCTGGTTATGGTTCAGTGGGTATCTCAGAGGATAAGGAAAATCCT
Source organism: Scytalopus superciliaris (assembly GCA_013400415.1). Classification (NCBI taxonomy): domain Eukaryota; kingdom Metazoa; phylum Chordata; class Aves; order Passeriformes; family Rhinocryptidae; genus Scytalopus; species Scytalopus superciliaris. The sequence continues at coordinate 428,066 of VXBX01009724.1, read as the reverse complement.
CTTTCAGTGGATCAGTAGTTGTTCTCAAGGAGTTTCTATATCAGTGTTAGGTTCACACCTAGTAAAATGCTTACAATTAACAAACAGAAAACACAGATTTACATACTGATGTACCTCTGGCACAGTGTTTTGAATACACATACCTCTGCATTAAAAATAAATCATTGCAGCATTATGAATACATCTACCATTACTCTCTTTCCCTTCTTGTTTCCTCTTACACTATCAGCTCTGGTGTACATATATAACATGGTACTTACCTTCTCCTTCTGATGTTCAAAACCTGGCACTCATGAGAAGGAAAGGAAATGAACCCCATCATTCCCAGCCACTGAAATGAATGAGGATCAGACCCTTGCCTTGCATATTTCCCTTATCCCTGTAAATTTAACTTTGCATCTCCTTTAAGCTGGGAGACTGAGAGATATAGTCTGATTCACACAGATGTTAAAAGAAGACAAATGTTTGCACAATTTAATTGAATCTGAGCTAACATAAATTGATTTATTCTGCATAACTTAAAACTTTTAAAACTAATCATATTTTTCATCAAGAATGATATTAAGCAAGAGAAAAAAAATATTCTAAGAAACAACAACAAATGATCAGGATAACAGGTGACTGAGAAAGCCTATTATTCTCAGGGAAGGATTTACCAGACCCTGTGTTTTTCAGTTGCATTTCAAATCAATGTAGAAACTGTGAAATTGAAAAAGAAATTCTAAAAGGAGACAATAGTTGAAAATTATTTTTAATCCATCACACATTTACTGTGTAGTTCTAAACCAAGCTTCTTTTTTTTTTTTTTTTGAATGCCAGTCTGACCTTCTTAATGGCTGATAGCAGTGCCTGTAACTAAAACAATTTGGGTTCAGTTTAATTTTGGTTTTTTTGGTTTTTTTTTAATAAAAGTAACTGCCAATACACATTTCTTTTCCATTAGGCAACTTGTCAGTCCTGGCTGATTGTGATGTCTCCTCATCCACATTCTAGAAGATAATTTTGGCAAGTCAATCATTTATTTCAGAGCAGTGAGTAAAGTTAAGCAGAACCATTCAGAAGTCTGGGTATTCAATCCATACTATTACTAAATGTTGCATTTCACAAAATCATATTTACATTTGAAATTTTTACTGGAAGTAAAACGTTCTCATAAAAAGATGGTGTATTTTATATGCAGTCCTTACTTACAGCCTCCAAAGGAAAAACAAAACAAAACAAACAAAAAAAACAGCAAACAACAAAAAACCCCAACCCCTTAAAAAAACAAACCACACCCCCAACCAAAAACACCACACAAATGACCCCCCAAGCCATTCCATTCAATGTCATTAAAGAATTCATAAAATGTCATATAACACTTGGGAGATGATGGTCAAATTAAAAACTAAGAGCTCAGCCCTGCAAGGTGCTCACAGACCAGTCTCTAAGCTCATGGTGATTTGAGGGCATTCCTACACCAGATCCGAAATTCACTTTCTCTCCCTAACAAAACAGAGAGTTCCTAATAGACTCCCTAATAGAACCCACTGGAGTTGTGTACTGGTCAAATGCTGTTCCAGAGATGTTTTCTATCTAAGTTGTTCAATGGAGACTTCCAGATTTTTTTTTTATTTTTTTAACTGATAATGATGAAATACCATGGAATACAATTTCTTGAAGATAAGATATAAGATGGCAGCAGGACATGTCTTCAAAATGCTGTCTTGGAATGTAAGATAAGCATTCTAAAATTATTAGTTAAAACTATTTGTACTGTGTTTCTGAGGAAAAAAATCTATGCTTAATCTGGGGTAATCGAGCAGCCTTTGTAGCACTCACTTTTGCATAACTGATTAGTTAGGTGAGAGCAGCAGTTGGGAATACCACAAATACTGCCATACAATGGAACAGGAAACAAAACCTCCACCAACCTTCCCCACGCAAGAAGGAAGAAACGTCTCCTCGAGGAGAAATAGCCTTATATTCACAAGGATAGATGAAGAGCTGAATTCTCTAAAGGGCATGATGGTCCCACCTCCACAGTTGTTTCATGGGAGAGGCATTCCTTATCTTCTTTCCATTGTGGTATCAGTGTGATACCAGAATCTGAGCTTCAGTAAACCACTTACCAGGTTTTCTGCTTCCAGGAAGATGCCATATCAATGGCAGATGAAGTAATAATGCAAATGTAATTGTACTAAGTTTGCATTGAGTAAGGATGGAGGTATAAAGGGAAGGGAGGAAAGACAAATGGTGTAAACCCTCTGTTAATCACAATCATTCTCTTCATTAATGAATTTGCACACTTTCCAGTAAGAGAGGAGATCCAACATCACCCTGATTCACACAGGTAACAGAGCACTCAGTTGCATCCCTGATACCCCAGCTCTCTAATTAAATGATCAGGGGAAAACACACAACCTTTTTTTAAAATCGTGTCTGCTAAGATTGTCATATAGATGTAATATGAGACAAGATAAGCTGAGAAGGTGCACTGTGAATCAGTAACCTGCATCCCTAAGACAAATACCTTTCCCTGAGAAACAATGTCTAGTCTTTTCATTAAGGAGTGTTATTGAGAACACTGAAAAGTCAGCACCAAAAAGAACAAAATACACATGTTGAGGAAACAGCCAGCTCAACTGACAGGGTAAGTTCTTGGTCACTGTATTTATTCATGGTAGGATCTCAGTCAACACACTTCAATAAAATAAGTAATTATTGTGAGTCACATCACTAATTATATATGATACACTAAAAGCCTTATGCAGCACCACATATCAAAGTGCACTGTGAGCTCATCCAGTATGGAAAAGGCTCACAGAGGAGCTCTTGTTAGTGGTACCCGAACAATCCAATGTCTATGCCATTTTTCTCTCATCACAGTTTTTTAAACACAAAAAAAAGATGTGTTGTACAGTAATGACAATATAAGTGCCTACGTAGGGACTTCAGCATTTGCTTGGACAGGCAACACAAGGAAGAATTGTAATGGCAGAGCAGTGGAACTGGCCAAGATAAGCTGCTTTCTTCTATGACAAGCAGAGAGCACCAAGATGTGTAGAATCTGTCAAAATGTTCTCAGATAAAGTTTGATTTTTCCATACCAAAATAAAAAAAAAAAAAAACAAAACAACCAACCAAACAGGAAAAAAAAAACAAACCCAAAAAACCCCCACATCCATGAGCTGGTTCAGATACAGGTCAAAATGAGTTGGGGAACAAAAAGAGATTAAAGGAAGTAAATAATCTCTTAGATAAGAGATCTACTTATTATCGTGCAAGAAACAAACAAGTCTCAAATTTTGTCAAATTTGGATGAGTTACTCATCCAAGAGTAGGTTTTCCACCTAAAGTTATTGCCTGATCATTAACTACCTTGAGGACACGTATTTATTTGTGTTTTCTCATAAGGCTACCTAACAGTAACTGTAGAGAACAAACATAGAGCTGGACCCTGTGATTTCAGCTTTATTGCATGACCATTTTCATAACTGAAATCAAATGACATGGCAGAATTTAACTAATTACAGGAACAACACATTAAATTCTACTCTCCTGTACACTTATGTCAACAATAATGACAGTGAAGCCAACTCAGCGACACTACCCCTGAACATGAGTGTGAAAACAAGCAGATTCAACGTCATATGGCACATGTGGAACATCTACAAATGAAGCTGTAGAAAGAATACTGCGGTTCTTACATAAGGTTTCCTTTAAAATGTTTGATTTTTGTTGTTGTTTTGTTTTTACATTTCATTCACAGCCTATGCAAGCAATTCAATTTCTGTAGAAGTAAGATTTATTGCACTAAGCCTCTGTTTACTTCAACACCAGAGGAAAAAAAGAAAAATAAACAACAAAGCAAGGAAAGAAATATACAGAGAACGTAAAAGTCTAAAAATGACCCCCAAAGACTACAATTTTTAAAAGACTATAATATGTAAATTAGGCATTAATCTTTAGGAACAACCAAAGCTGACGATTCCAACACCCCATCTGGAGTACTGCATACAGTTCTGATGTCCCCAGCATAAGGACATGGAACTGTGGGAACAAGTCCAGAAGAGGCCACAAAACTGGTAAGAGGACTGGAACACCTTCCCTATGAAGTCAGGCTGAGAAATTTGGGACTGTTCAGCCTGGAGAAGAGAAGGTTGTGTGGAGACCTTATAGCAAATTTCTAGTATTTGAAGGGAACCTAGAAGGAAGCTGGAAAGAGACTCTTTATCAGGAACTGTAGTGACAGGATAAGGAAAAATGGATACAGATTGAAAGATGGGAAATTTAGGTTAGATATTAGGAAAATATTTTTTACTGTGAGGGTGGTGAGACACCAGAACAGGTTGCCCAGGGGAGTTGTGGATGCCCCAACCCTGGCAGTGTTCAATGCCAGATCGGATGGGACTCTGAGCTATCTGGTCTAGTGGGAGATATCCTTGCCCATAGTGGGGGTGGGGACTTGGGACTACATGATCTTTAAGGTCCATTACAACCCCTTAATATTCTCTAATTCTGTGACCAAATGTAAAAACATAATCTTCATTATTAAAGACAAAAACAAATTTTAGTTTTAGTTGACAATATTCAGAAAGTTTTCAGATCTCCAGTGACAGACAATTAAATTGGAAATGTTTTCACATGATTGATGTTCAACACTTTACAAATTAGCATTAAAATCCATGAAGCTGTGAAAGCCACAAATCACTTATTTTTGAGAAAATATGACCCATAATTTGCTGAAAATTAAGCAACTATATGAACATTTGAGTTTTGCATATAAACAAAAATAAAACCATGGCCCTTTTCTCCCTCTTTCTCTTATTTTTCTTTTAATGCTTTACTTCTACTTTGTTTTGCAAGTAGCTTTCATTCTATGGACACCAAAAAAAAAGCAATCAACTATTCGAACATAAACCTTTCCCTACTAGACTGTCATCAGCACAAAGTCCCCCAAATAATAAATGAACTTTTTATTAACTGTGGTAACATTAACATTACAATGAGGGATTGTTTAAAAACAAGTTGTACTGCTGTTGCTCAAGAGCTCAAAGAAAATGGTTCTCAGTTCCTTTATTTTTCCTTTAGGGTAACCACAGGGGTTGCATTAAATCTTTTAAAATATGTTGACAGTTGAATAAGTGCTGCTGTTGCTCTGGTGACATTTTATGCTTTTTAATTGTCATTAATGAAGCTGACTGATACTTTCTTAAAAGTCCTTTACGTGTTCTAGTAATTTTATGACAAAGACAGGAACAATACCGTCTGCAAATTAGCCTTGATCCACTTCTCATATGGAATTTTCACTGGAGACAATGGGAGAGTCTGCATGGGAAATATCTGCTAGACCAGACATTTGAGTAGGAATGCATTAAATGTTCCCAGTAAATTGTGAAATTATCACTTGGTTGTGAATCTCCACATAAATTTAAATCTCAAAGAAGGTTTGAGTGTATTTTAAAAAGTAACTACTAGATCTGTTTTATCAATTCAGAATTTGATATTAAAATGGTATGGCCCAACATTTTAGGGTTGCAGTAAAATCCACAAAGTAAATGTGAGTTGGAATGAAACAAAGTCAGATGCCTAACCTGGAGTGTAATAATTCCTTCACTGATTTTAGAAAGGTTTTTGTCCTGAAAGGACTGAAGGATATAGCTCTCAATTATCTGTTCAGGAACATGCAGTAACAAGGAGAAATGCCTGTAGCTGGAGAAACCACAGGCACCACACTTGATAGTTCATAAACAGATTAGTCTTCTGCTATGGAGAGAAAATAAACTACGGTGCTTTCGATTATGATAGGTAATTTAAGTAGATTAAGAAAGATCGGTTCTGAGGACAAGGAGCCAGAAGAGGTAGGAGGAGCGGGAATAGTACACTATAGTACTAATAGTACACAATAGCATAGGGAAACATGCTGAATTCCTTACTTCCCCCATCCCAGGTTCCCTCACTCCTGCATGCTCCATGGTAACACAGCAGATGATATCCCAACACTGCTGCACCACAGGCTTCCCATCTTTGCAATTTCAGACTCAGAAAAAGCTGGAGACATCTTTCTTCTTTGATGCAGTGGCTCTTCAAGTGCAGATGTTGTACAAATATTGATGGTTTGAGCCATCACCACAGAACAGGACAATTAGGTCATGACAAATTATTCCAAGCAAACTGAGAGCCCCTTTGCCTGATTCTCCGTAGGCCCAATGCCATGTATAACCATGTACACCTGTGCATAGCAAGCAGTTCAGCTCCAGCCTGACCTTTTTTTTCAGCCAAGCAAATGGCTATACAAGGTGCAAAGCAATAGAAATCAGGCCCCGGGGTTCTGTATATCACTGCAATTTTCAAGGCACTCAGGGTGCAGACAGCAGTAAATTCCACACTCACGTCACACACACAGTTAACAATCTCAGCTAAGTCATGAACTACATTTTAATTAGACAAGGGGCCAGGCTTTTGATTTCAAAAATAGAAGTTAGGGCTGCAGTCCTTCATCCATTGAAGTTAATTGCAAAATCCCTATTATCAGGCTCTTGAGGTATTACCCAGGCGTACTTTTTAATTACATTTGATTCTTAATGAAGTAGATGGCAAAGAGAAAAGCAGCCCGTGATTCAAATGATTCGCATTTTTATCTTTCCTGATGAAAAACAGAATAGGTCAAGATACTTGCTGAATTTTCCCATGAGAAATGCTTTGGTGTGAATAAGCTCAATTGACTTGATTCTGAAGGAGAAGGTTAGCTCTGAAAAGCATCACTCTTTTTCTCCTCCTGTATACATTTTACCCCCAAAACTTATGTAATTGTAGACACCAAACCAAATCCAATTCAGAACTTGAAAAATATCATGCAAGTACCCTAAGCTTGAATGACTTGTCTTTATTGTCTAATGCAATTTAAAACATAAGGAGACCTAATTATAGTTTTATTTTCAAATTATGCACTTCAAAAGAGTGACAATTCTCCATAAAATCTGACAGCTTCTCAGGGCAGGGAGACGGCCAGTAACTTGATGTTGCTACATGATTTAAAAACAATAATCTATGAAGCAGGTTGCGAAGAAAGAATGTGTTATCACACTTATCTAGAGATTAATACAAAGTTTCACCTTTTTCTCTTTTATCAACACTCATGTAAATAAACAGAGATTCATAGAACATAAATTCATGCTACAGGTGAGGCCATAACCATGTTATACACAATAACGTGCAAGCTCTTTTCATGTAATGAAAATTGTTTCTTACCATCTGGAAATCAGGTTTAAAAATGAAACTACCATTGATGTACTATACAAGAAACTTAGCTTTTTATTTCATACATACTTCTCATATTATAAAACATATAATAAACTTCTTACTTGTATGACTTTGAAAGATGCATTAGAAAATTAGGACTTCAAAATGTTTTGGTTTTAGTTGGGTTTTTTTTTTTTTTTTTTTTTTTTTTTAAGTTGACTGTTAAGTATTAGGGAAACTAAAATGTCAGTTTTAAGATGACCAGATAGTATTCCAAGGCTCTGGTGACACTTACTTTAACTTTCACCGAGGCTAGAGACTCATTTTTACCCACGCAAAGCATCACTTTAAAAATCAAGGAAAGGACATAGGACAGTCATTTACTGTCCATAATATTGCAGAAGCAGCTCTAACCAAGGCAGCCAAGCAGGATTACACAGGAACCAGTGAAGTGAACCTGCATCCCCAGGGCCAGCACAGGGTAGCAGAGCTTTTGATGACAAAGAAGCTCACCAGACAAAGGGTCACTGCAACATAAAGTTGTCATAGCCGCTTTTAAATGAAGGAGGGACAACCTCTTTCAGAGAGGGACAGAGAAACTAAGGTTTCAGTTCAGTGTTTTCTTTAAATCCCTAAATATGGGGTCTTTTCCCTATGGCTGCTTTCATGTTTCAGATTTGCAGAATACCTGTGATGAAAAACAAATCTCTTGAGTCCATGTTAAAACCATTTGCCCCTCACTACAATTCTTTCCCATTCACAAGGTTGAATACCACAAAACCTGAACATGATCATACCAGAGATAAGGGGAAGCCTAGATTACTATCAAGGCCACCAAGGAGATGATGTGGAAATCCAAATCAGTCTGTTCTGCATAACTGAGGCAAACCTGAAGTGCAACACACAACCATCGTCAAACTTGCTTCTATGCCATGTTGTGCTGAAACAGTATCATCTACACCAGAGTCAGTGCTACCCAAGTGAGGAAAAGAAATTCCCACCTCTACTTCTTCATTTGGCAGTTCCCTCTTGGTATTCAATCCCTACTATTGCTTTTACTGTAACTATGCCATTTTACACCTAGTATGTATTGCACTCATCAGTTTATGGCCCTATACTCTATAATATACAACACCTTGTAATTGTTCAGTCTCTGGTATTTGTGGAAGGTCTAACTTGACATGTCTCCTGGAGGTCTCTCAGTCTCATGATTACATAGTTATGATCATTGTGGCAAGTAGCAGTTTGAGATACTTACTAGCTACGATTATTTTTCAAGTGATTCTTAAAGACTGTTGAGAGCACACAGAATATTCCCATGCCAGTTGCAGGGCACCCCTGCATTAATGAATCACACAAGCCATTCTAATGCAGACAGTATCAGGTGCAGGGAGTAGCAAGTCCTTATGCCTCAAAGACAATCACAGAAAAGGCAGAGGGCTGAAGAAAGTCAACATCCCTAAAGTGACAGAAAATTTCAGCCCAAATTTAACAGACACTGTAAGCTAAAGAAAACACACATTCTGAAGTGGTTGCTAAAATCAACATTTAAGACAGGGATTAATAGTGGAAGAATAAATTGCTTTACTATTAAATGCAATACTGGGGTAATTTCAGCAATAAGGTACTGCTCAGAACTTCAGAAGTAAAAGCAACTTTCTTTTGAAAATAGTAATTTTGATTGCTTGTCTACAGTATGCAGGCATCAGTGATTGCTACATGCTGCATACATCCTACACATTGTACAAAGTACACAAGGAATGACACTTTTTCAGAGGACTCTGTGCTTGGCTAACTACTTTGGTAAACCTTCAGGCAGCCTCATTTACAGAATATAAAGTGTCCCAGTTGGGCATTGAATGAAAGGAACTCAAATCACTAATAATTTCCACTACATGTCACGTGCTATCATCTTTCCACAAAGAAAATTAACAATAAAAAATAAAACCTTTAGTTGTTAGTAGTCAAAATAACTTAAAACAAATAGAGAGTCTTATTAATTATGCATCTATAGCTATAGGTAGGCTCAGGTTAAAAAAAAAAATCAAAAACAAATTTAGGCTGACAGGTACCTCTTACCGACACAAACAAAAAATAATAATTGTGAACGCATATCAAAAAGCCAGCTTCTACTCAGTTACTGAAGTTAAGGGGAAGAAGAAAATGTTCAATCATAACATTTGCTTAAGAATGTTTATCTTCTTTCTTACCATTGAATGTCAGGAACACTCTTGCTTGAGGTTGGGAAGACCCTTTTACACTGGTAGAATAAATAAATATCCCAATCAACACGTGCACTGCAAGAAAGGCCATCTCTTCAGATTTGCAACTTAATATCCAAGAAATGAAACCTGAAAGACAGAGATATCACATTACTCTTCTTATACAATTTTGCGGAGCAAAAACAATGGTATGGAAAGATCTACGTTCAAAAGTTCTTCCAGCTGAAGCCATAACAACTGATGTGAAGGAGGTACAGCACTTCTGGTTTTTCTATGTATATCTGAAAGTAGCTTTCCCCAGTAGTCTTGTATGGTGGCACAAAAGGCGCTCTCTGCCCGCTAGCAGGAACCAATAGAGCCCAAGTTTTTGGTAGGGTGGACTACAGCATTAGATTCAGTTTATTTAAAATAAGGACAATTCCACCTGTTGGAAATGTAATTATACTAAATGTCAAGGCAGAGCAAAGCAAGGACAGGAGATAAAGTTTCATGAATAAAAAGCTGGCTGGTATTTTTAGACATGTCCCCTTCATGTTCAGAGGGGGAGGTTTGGGTTATTGGTTGTTTCGTTTTTTCTTTTAAGATTTGAAATCAAAGGTGCTTGGAAATGAGCTTTAAGTTCTAGTAAGCTGAGATTTCTAATAGCTCTCTAGTTCTTCTTTTAAGAAATCCTGACTATGTACGTCATTAATTTCAAAACCACTGAAACCAAAAGTGTTTCAACATGCTTGAAACTTAGTCAACATTTGTTTTTTGGGCTAGCTCCTTTCAGGATACTTATCTGTTCTCATAGACTTCTACAGAGCACTAAGAGTCCTCAAGTTGGACAGTGCATTACACTTGATACCTCTGCTATTCCTGCACATCTGCTGAGTCTACATTCATTTTAGCTGCTGAGCAGCCTGAGCTTCTCAGAGAATCAGAAAATGCTCAAAAACTCTGCATCATCTCTTAGCTTAGGAAGGACTTGAGCTCACTGGAATCAGTGGCACTTTCCTAACAATTCTAATGGACTTTGGACCAGATCCATAAAACTCAGCAGACACAAGAAGCTGAATATTGCATATCTATATCATATCTGCTCCTAAACTGCATCTCTCCAAAAACTGAAATGCAAATTTCATTTCACCTATCTTAACAACCTTGTCAGCTCAGTTTCAAAGGTGAGTTCAAAACCCCTTCATTTTAGGTCCATTATACTTCACTGCTTGTACTCTTTTCTTTTTGGTGTAAACAGCCCTTCTACTAGGGCTTAACTTATTAGTTAATCAATCAGGTGATATACTTGATTCTATGGAAACTGGAACCACTTTGGAAGATACAACCCCTACAGCTAGAAGGTAGTATTAGAAGCTATATATCTATTTCACAAAGAGATCTGGTGCCTGTGCAGTCATCTCACATTTTACCTCAGCTCTGCTCCGGCACTATAGTCCCCCCAGTGGAAACCAATATTCCTATGCGATTGTTCATTCGGCCCCTCTGATGTTCACACCTGTCCTTAAAGAACCAGCTGTAACCACCACGTCACGGCAGGAATGAGCTGTCAAGCAGGAATACTTTAAGTCATCACTAGTCTGGGCTGGTTCCACACCACTGACTTAGCAGTAAAAGCCCCATATCTCATTACTACCTCTGCCATTCCCCATCCACTCACTGTAAATCGCTCTGAAAGGCTTCTGTCTGCATGAGGACCTCATATAAAGTGGGGGGTGGGATGGAGAGCATGCAAGTCAGTGCACAGCTCTGCAGCCCACACTCTAACTCCCGTTCATGATTTGCTCTTGAATACTGAGAAATGCACAAAGATCAAGTAATTCTACAACTCTGCTAATTGACAAAGACACCTGTGTCAGAAATTTGCCAGCTACAGATTGGGTCTGTAGGAGAAATATAGCCATTCTGGCACAGTTCCAAATTATCTCTAAGGGTATGTTAACTAATAAAACGATAGTTACAGAGTTTTTGCCAAGAATAATTTTCAAACAGGCTGCACGAACTCTAGTACTAATGCTGCTTTGTGGGCTTTAAATTTAAAACCTTGTGACTAGCCCATGGGATATCCTTTTACTTACCCCTCTTCTAAGAGAGAAATGGCATTAAAGCCCGATAAAATTTCTTTGTGAGGCCAAAACAAATAGCCAATCATACAGAACATATGATTTAACAGATGCAATGGGATTAGTATTTTACAGTAGTAGCACTATGCTTTCTTTGCAATAAAGATAAAAAGTCAAAGAGGAACAAGTGTGTGGCTTTCCCTCTTCCTTTAAATAATATTGTAGGAAATAATAATAGAAAGAAACCCCTTTCAGCACTCTTTCCCTCCCACTCTCGTGCCTCCTGCCAATTCTAATGCAATCCGTTACAGGAGTGAAACATTGCTACATTTCATTGCTCAAATTGCAGCTCTTCACCATTAACACAGAAGTGACAGACAAATATAAGATTCAAATGCTGAGCAGCATGGTTCCTACCCAGCTGTTAGACACATAAATAATAAATGCACACTGTGCCAAAAAACGTACCTCAGGGTGTCAGACATGCGAGTTACCTAATGGAAATAGGTTTAATTTCAGAGATTTACAGACCTGGTAACTGAACAGAACTCATTGCAGGTTTGACTCTTGCCTTGGGCTTATATCCCAGTTCTGAATTTATCTCAGTAAGTCATGATACTATATTCAGCATGTCCTGTGCACATGATCCCTGCTGACAACCCACAGACCTAAAACCTTGCAAGTACTTTTAAAGAATCTTACAGGACAGACAAAAAGCAGTGTCTAATTACATTTCTGCTCTTACACCCCATTCCAACCGTAAACAAACAGACAAACCACTACTCAAGTGAAGTGGTGAAGTTTCCCTGCCACGGAGGTCACTTGCACCATGTGTACTGCTTTTGGAAAATACAGTAGGGATTTGCTATGAAGTGCTGTGCAGGTGTCATGTGCTACAGGCTGGGTCCTACCCTTAAATCCTGTAAGGAAAATCATTCGGCAGAGGAAAGACAAGAAATAAAGGAGAAAAAAAAATCCCTGCCAAAGACAGACTATGCCAATCGGGAAAACATTGCTTTAACTATCTGTGAACAGCAGGAAAATTCAACCATCAGAGACATTTCACATCTTATTACAGCAAAGAAAGAGAACTTTAAGTTATGCTTACCCGGCTATTAGAGGCACCAGTATACCGATTTCTATCTGTTTTCTATCAGTTTATAGACTCCACTCCTGCTACCAGAACATTTTAGTTCCAAACCTGGCTCATTGTGGAGGGNAAAAAAAAAAAAAGAAAAGTCTCTCTTCGTGGTGATTGCAAGGGTACTCCCGGCTCCTCTGTACAATAATCCCGGCAGCTGGACTCCTAAAGCACCGGGAGCGCCTCTCCCCCGCCCGCTGTTACGCACCTAGGAGTGAATGGAGCGGCCGCGCGGTGCCGGTGCCGGTTTCCAGTTACAGGCGCTGCCCTGCCCTGGCCGCCGCCGCACTGGCGAGGCGAGGCTCCGTGGCCGCCGGTGCATCATTAGCTGAGCAAATAGGGGCTGGAGCTCATAAATAATGCCGAGGCCACACCCCGCCCTGCGCGCCGGCGGCTGCTGCGTGGCCCGTCCGCCCGAGGCAGCGCCGCGGGGCTGCTGGCACCGCGGATGGGGCGGAGTGGGTGGAAAGGGGGGAGTACGGTACAGTGAAGGGCTGCTTAGGGGCACAGCCCGGCCCTGGGGGCTCAGCGCCAGACAGCCCTATCCGTGCCCTGTGCGCGCCCGCGGGGCGGGAAGGGAAACTCGCCGGGAAAGTTTGTGTCGTGCCGGGCGGGTCGTGCCGGGGCTTCCCCCGCACCTCGACCGCTGCAAAGATGGGGTGGGCTCCGGTTCGGGGCCGCCGGGCAGGAGCGGGGCAGGAGCGGGAGAGCGGCCCCGGGCGGAGGGTGCGGGCACCGGGAGGGACGGAGGGAGGAAAGGAGGCCGGTAGGTGTCACTGTGAGGAGGGAATGAGCCCGGGCTGCGGCGAGGGGCGAGCCGGGTGGCAGCCAGACCCCGTCAGAGAGGGTTCTTGTCACCCTCCTTCACACGAATTGTGTCATAGATTTAAGGCTTTAGAAGAAAATGAGCAAAGAGGAGTGAGAGGGCAGAATTAAAGCGCTGTTTAGATTGGGAGTTCAGTTTCAGAGTTGCTCCAGAAGTTTTAGCCCAGCTTTCAGAAGCTCCTTTGCAGTGTGGGAGACTGGGAGCTCTATTTGCTCTATTTTTTCCCACCCTAGATATACCGAGCAATCTTTGCCATTTGGTGAGACTTGTGCTCTTGTGGCAGTGGGACAACATTGAATACTTTACCCAAGGTGTCTTGAAAATGTGAACTGCAGCGCAGCTCCATTAAAGCCACAAGGACTTTTCTGAACAGCATCGTTTGCGTTAGGTTTTCCTAAGTTGTCTTGCAAGCATATTCTGTTCTGCTCTGACCTGCTGGGTGCAACTTCTTTTGAATCAAGATTTCCACCTTTGCAGAGAGAGATGGTCTCTGATCCAGCTGAGGCAGTGCAGACCACTCAGCAGGGTAATGCCAAAGCCATATGTCCAGGGAGCACATCTCATGATACACTTGGAGCCATCTCCCACAGCCAGAAATATGTTAACAAGTAAACAAGTATCCACAATGAATCAGTGCACAAGCTTGAGTTACAGTTTTGTTTCCAACTATTAACATGCTCTGTCCATACTAACCAAAGCAGTCAGTAATACTGATGCATTATAGCCAGGGAGAACCTGAATACAGATCCTTGACTACGTGTGACTGCCTTTATGGCCTGTTTCTCCCCAGGCTTCAGTGCCAGCCTAGTAAAGTTAGTGCTTTCTTGAAGCAAGAAATTCCAGTATTATATGGTGCTTGTTATCCCTGAGAAGACAGAAATATGGAATGCTCCTTTCTCAGATTTGCAGCTGATGCCAAAAAAGAAATGGACTCGGAATTTTTAAAAGCTTGACCCACCTCAGATCTTATCTTAAGGATTAATTGGCTGATGCCATCAGATGAACTGAACTCTCCAGATCATGAATCCTTAAAAATATTGATGCTCTTCTAGTTCACCTCCTTAACACAAATAAACTATGCAGAAATGTGTGAACATCTGCTGTCCTAGAGAGCAGTTAAACTAAGCCATTAGAGAGCTCGTTCTCTCCTTAGGCAGGCACAGTGTGGCTGTGAACATGATGCTGCTCATCCCTGAAATGTGGTGATGTTCAAATGCCTCTGTCTGACAGCAGCGCCCTTGCAAAAGGAAAAGTCACTTGTCTGCTTTGGAAAATCCCCACAACTAAGTGCAATTAGAGATCACCACACCAAGCAACATAAGTGAATCAGCTAATTCCATGTTCTGCCTCTTATTGTGATCTATGCAGAGTGATTCAGAGGAAACTGCAAAGAAAATGGGAGGTCAAATACAAAATAACTTCTCCTTTAGGAGACTCTGGGGACATGTGAAATGGATGGCAAATACCAGTCAAAGAAAAAGAAGAATGTTACCATGGAATACCAACACTAGGAGTTAAGATGGTTCTGTTCTCCCCAAATAATTTTACTTTAATTTAAAAAAAAAAAAAAAAAGTTCTACTTTTGTCCTTAAAATTATAGTAATAATTTTCTAGGTAAGATAACAATCACCTGCTCCTAATAATATAGCATTAGAAAAAAGACAATAAAAAGAATATGCTCAAGCATGAGTCAACTTCAGCATTAGTTAAAGTCACTTGTGTTTGTCAGTATGGACACCAGGGAGCCATCTGGATATCTGCATTTCTTTTTCAAAATGATAGCTACAAAAGGTTATATGGAACTTTGAGGGAAAGTATGGGGCTTTCCGACACTCCCTTAAGGACTCTGGATTTATAAAATAGCAAATGAACTACAAAGAGACAAATGCAAAACTTTAATATGTGAGATACCATCACTCTCGTATATCTGATAGGCAAAGCAAGAGTATGCTAATTTTAAAAACAAAAAGCAAATTGAAACAAGAATAAGCTTGCCATATTGATTTATTTGTATTTAACATGTGCATATGTGCAGGTCAGAGCATGATAATTAACTTTAAAAAGCAGTTTGAACTTCACAGCTGGGCTAAGAGAAATGGTTAAAGTTTTACTTTAGGTGTTTTGTAATAGCATGTATTAGCTTCAAGCAAAACTCATGGAATGGAAATTACTTCTCCCAATTATGAGGTGGGGTTTCAGCCTTTACTGGCATGAATCAGCCCTGTGAGTGAAACAAAAAGTATGCAAGACACTTTCTTTCCAGGCCGCATATTTTACAGCCTAAGATGGGGATGAGGACAAATAAGTTGGACTCTGCTTTGCAGCTGATTTTTAATCATTCCTCTATTATACAAAGCATACAATGTGTTGTACAGTTTGCTTCTAGTTCTGATTTGTTGCATGTGAAATTTATAACTAAG
Organism: Scytalopus superciliaris; assembly: GCA_013400415.1. Lineage (NCBI taxonomy): Eukaryota > Metazoa > Chordata > Aves > Passeriformes > Rhinocryptidae > Scytalopus > Scytalopus superciliaris. The sequence goes on along the minus strand of VXBX01009724.1, from coordinate 412,173 downwards.
GGCAGTTATTCCAGGTCACATCACGTGTGAGGACAAAGTCAGTCCCTGTCTCTCAGCTTCAGAGATGGAGCAGTTCTGATTCTTGCAATGTGATCTGAGCAAGCAAATCCCCCTTGCCAAAACAAACAGAGCCTATTTTGTTGTATCTGTGCATGGTGTTTGCTTCTTACCCAAACAAGTCATCCTAATGGACCCAGGCCTAGCTTTAGACCTAAACACTAACTGAAGCCAGGAACAAGAAAGACAAGAATGAATTTAGGCATTTATGTAACAGTTGGGGTTGGGGCTTAGCCTTTTTGTTTTGGTTTGGTTTGGTTTGTTTCTCCTCACTTAGATTTCAAGCTCCTGAAGAAGTGAACAGATTAGAGAAGGCATTAGGACCAGAAGGAGCACAGGTTTAAAAGAAGCAAACAGGAGGCAGGAAAGTAAGAATGATGAAGATGGCAGAGGAGAAAATCATTTCCTGAGAAGCAGTTGGATGGTCAAAGGAACCACAGTGGAATTAAAAGCAAATAATTTAACTGGATTGGCAACAACTAGACATTATGAAGATCAACAGACTTGATAATCAGATTCTGCTTTGAACACAAGAACAGATCAAGACAAGATCAAATGCCAGCTATTATTAAAAAAAAATAAAATGTAGTAAGGCCATGATAAAGTGACCATCAAATGGAATTAATTTGTTCCTTAAAAATCAGAGGGAGGGTGTATACAGTAAGTGTCCAGATTTCACGTGATGAGAGAAAATGCAATTAACTTCTATTTCCTCTGTCCTCATGTATGAGTGTCAAATCACCTTAAAGAAATGCAGAGTCACTGGGCAATCCAATTAATTCATCTTTGTTTATTTCCTTTTAACAGTTACAAGAACTGGGGAAAGTATGAAATATATCAACATCTTATTGTGGGAAAGCTATTAGGTGTTTGTTTTGAAGGTGTGCTAATATGAATAGGAATTCATATTCTTTTTCATAACAAATAGTTCAAAGATTCAAGAGATAGTAAAGATAAAGCTACTGGTAACACCACTGTGTGATCAGAGATAATGTAAGGTCTTAGGACATATTGTGCCCTAACCTGTCATTTGGCTTATTCAGATGGGTCAGTGTCAGACTGCGCATGAAGAGTGAAGCTTCTTCACCAAGGTCAAAGCCTTATAAAACTACTGGCATGTAACTAACAATGAGCTGTCAAACTGAATTAATCAGTTTGCTTTTTACTGTTTAAAGTTTTCTGAAAGTCCATTTGCAGGAGATAATTTGTCTTTTCACAGTTTAAGAAAAATTAGGTGCTTAGGATCAGGATGGGTGTAACCACATTAATAAAGTACTATTACCTGTATGGGAAGAAAACATTATGTTCTTAGCTTGATAAAATTCCAGTCATCTCATCAAATAGTTCCAGCACTGAACGGCTTCCCTGGAAGTCAGTGAGCCAGCACTTCATAGTGACCCCTGCCCTTGAAAAGACTGATTTTGGCAAGGTTGCCATCAAGTAAGTCCTTCTGTGTCTGTACAGAAGATGTAAGCATATTCGTGGTATGCCACCAGGCCTTCATGCTTACCCTTTTCAGTAAGGCAACCACATTATTGCTGTTTCTAGGAGAAATACAGTGTTTTGGTCAGATTTTCCACTTTTTAGTGACTGTGACTAAATGAGGTCAGTGATACAACCAGAGTCACTGTTCTTGCACAAAGCTGGGTTTGAGTTTTTAACAAATCATACAAGTCATCATTATTTTGCAAGCTGATGAGTAAGAATATGTATAATGAAGACTTGAATGAAAAGGGGTGGGTTGTTTATGTGCCAAAGACAGTTTCAGGCCAAGCAGGCTACAAATAGAAGGCAGCACAAATGCATAGAGAATGCAACAATGTGTAATCTGTGCATTGGAAGTACTTTAGATGAAGATTCTATTGTGTAAGAAGTTCTACAAACACACAGGGAAGTAAAGCGGGAATGATCATGGAGAAGCTTTTTATCCAAACAGACAAATAGAGGTAGGAGGGGAGGGGAGGCAAGAAGATTACTGTGGAGAGAGGGGGCAGTGACATGGGGCATTATGGCCATTTCCAGCACAACATGCCACTCTCCAGCCTGGTGCTTGATCCATTCCTACATCTACAGGGCTCACATCACTCAAGGGAGTCCTCTCATTCTATTGGAAGAAAGTCTTGGAAAGGTGGCTTTTTGCCATTGATTGCAGTGTTTAGAGAGCATTATGTGAATCACTGGTTTAAAAAAATACATAAAATACAAAAGAAGGTTTATGATTTTTTCCTCTTCATCATAGGTTTGAAACACACTTCTAGAAGCCTGATTATATAAAACTAGCCACCCCCTAGTCTGATCCCAGATAATATACCAGCAGAGTCCTATTTCCCACCATTGTTCATCTTCAAATGAAGAGTAATGACTGCATATCTTACAGTCTTTGATTTGTGTTTTTTTTCTCTGTAAGTACAGACTAAGCATTACTGATGATATTTGCCAGCTAATTGCTCACTACATGTTGTTTGCATTCTGCAGGCTGTTACTTTAGAAGAGAAACAGAAGGACAATTCTGCATATGCCTTCTCCTTCCCTAAGCATGTCCCTTTTACTCTCCCGAAGGAAGTTTTTTCCACACAGAAGAAATAAAAGTTTAAGAATTTGTGTCTCCAGATTAAAGAAGAGCAAAACTACCAAAAATCTTTGTAAAAGCATGTGTGCCAAGTGAAGCATTGCCTGAAGCAATCTGAATAACGCCCGCTGTCTCCTGGAGATGTCAGGGGTCTGTGCAGGGGTCTGTGGACCAGACAATGACAAGGAATGGAATAGGCCCCAGAGATGTCTCCTTTCCTACTAATCAAGCCTGATCTTTTTAACTTATGTCATAGCTGTCACTGGAGTTGAGAGTTTAAAAGACATCTCTCAAGTACCCAAGTATGATCATTCTTACCTTTTCTTGAGGAAACTGAAATAGCTTTTGCAATTTTAACGTAAATCCAAAGTACCCTATAATTCCCCCAACGTGGAAAACATTGAGATACTGTAGAATTCAACTCCTAATTCTTTATTACAGTGTTAAGTGTTAAGGAATACAGTCTTGCTTCCAGCAAAGTGTTATTCTCCATTTCTGAAACAGTGTGATGTTGTCAGCTTTGAAACAAGGTTTGTCTCTGGAATCATCATGGTACAGGTGGTGTTGTACCAATGTTTTAGTTCTAATACTGATCACTTCAGTCCTTTGTTGTATAGATACCACTGCATTCCTCTAAGGCCCTAAAGAAGACATAATTGAAACTGTGCTCTTGATTGTGCCCTGTGAACTCTCAGGGAGCATGACGTTTGTCAAGGCAGAAACCTTTGCTTGTGATTCACAGGGACAGGAGCTCTGTTTTCCTTTTTTTCACAGGCAGTGCTCTAAAAATGCTTTTTATAGTATATTAATTTATCAGATTTCAGTAATCAAAACTCTTCTTGAAAATTACCCCACTGTATTCATTCAAACTTGGTGCATGAAAAGCATTAGCAAACACTTGGCCTGGAGAGCGACAGCCTGTGAAGGCAGTGTTTGTTTGGTAGGGTTTGAGAGGCTCCTGATTTCTTTGTAAAGATTTTTGGGCTTGGAACAATCAGGATGTGGGTTAATTTAAAATAACATTAAGTCATCAGCTTAAAATCAAATTTTATTAGTTAAAAAAGGACTTAGACATAGTTGTAGACTGTGACCTATGTATTTATTGGCTATGACATATTGAGAATCCACTTTATGCCTATTATTTTATTAATTGCCCACTCAAAGTTAGCACAGGCTTCATGGAAGCACTTGGTGCAGCCAAAGTTCAACTTAACATCTAACATTGTGAACCAAGCCTCAGAATTTGCTACTGTACTGAAAAATTTCTGTTGCTTTAATTTGGTTCTTGACTTTTTGTTGAAAGAACTGCAATTTGAAGTAAGCCTACATTTAGATTTTTCTTGAGCACCATAAACATTCCACTAAATATTTATCTTTTTTTATACGACTCTCTCCAGAACATCTGTTAATCGAATCTTTATTTGAATCAGCAGTAGTTTGTTTTAAGCCAAGAAGACAAAAAAAAAAAAAAAATTAAAATATATAGTTTGGACAGCAGCCAGAAGACAGTATCATCTCCAAAACTACACCTTTCTAACTTAAATTCTATTTGTTCATTGCCCATTTTGCAAGGGCTGTTAGAAGGAAGAAAAGTCAAAAGAAGAACACTGAATTGATACAAAATATTTATTAAAAGTTTTATTATTTGCCATTTTCCTATTGCTGACGTTTAAAACACTTAACTTTTACTGCTGCATACAAACTTATCTTAATGTACTTTCAAAGTATTGTGAAATCGGAGATAAACATTTTCAGTAATATTTCAATGCAGTCTTCCTGTTTATTCCTTACAGTTTATTCATATTACAAACACTTCCAGAAATCAGTTAAATCCTTTGTTTTCAATAGCAATAAACATATGTATAATACATACTTGGTCTTTGCTTTATATGCACTCAGTTTAATTTACCAATTGGCAAAGAAGACTCATTAAAATGTTCTAAAAATTAGTTCCTTATCATAATTGTTAAAAAAGTGCTTTTCCTTTCAAATATTAGGGAAGAAAAGGAAGTATAAAGAAGAAAAATGTTAGTATGACACATTATGACTGTAATATCATGCACAACATATTTTCCCTTATGATTATTTTTTCCTCCCAGGATAAGTAGTTTGATTTTTTTTTTGTTTGGTTGGTTTTTTTTTGTTTGTTTGTTTGTTTGTTTGTTTGTTTTTGTTTTTGTTTTTTTTCCTGAATGTTAATTTATCATGTAAATAACCTTAGACCAAATTAATTTTGGGGAATCCCTAAATTTTGCCATAAGAGGGCATTATTCATGCACTTAGTCTAGAAAATGCATCTCAGTATAAACACTCATGCACCAATAGAATAAAAAATATTAATACTTCTGAAATCAGGAGTACCTTAAATGAGTTACTGGGACTGGGATAGTTCACTGTCTTGTGTTTTCTTACTGGAGAGTCTGAAGTTATGAGGGAAGACAAAGAAGAGGCAAAGGAGTGCTTTTGCAGTTTGGAAATTACCACAGAAGATGACAAAGCCAAAAGTTGGTGGTTTGACCTATGGACACAATTCAGAAGGTATGCCTAGGCAGGGTTAACATTAAGTATTTGTTTATGCTCTCTATGCAAATGGAAGTTTAAGAATTAGAACATGGTGAGATAAAGGACATGAATTCTTAAGTTTGTACTGTGAGTCAAAAAAAAAAACCCAAACAAAACAAAAACTTAATCCTAAACTTCTAACATTTTTTTATGAGTGATACAAATTGTGAGAATGGGAGGAATACGGAGATGTGCTGTATCAAAATGTGAACCTGAGAAACCTTTGAAACGGAAAAAAGATTCTCTTCTCCTCTCCCCCCAGAAAAATTCAGTGTAGAAGTTAGATCCCAAAACATAATGTAATGGCTTCTGCTAATGTTGGTGAATGTTGGACTGCTTCCCAGAAAGATAGGAAACCTTCGTTCTGGAACAAGAAACAAAACAAAACAAAAAAATACTCACTGTGTGGGATTTTCAGAGCCCTGAAAGGTGGTTACCATGTAAGCTGCATTTCTGCTCTTTGTGAACAGAGGTGGACTCAGGACTGCACGTGCTGGATGTCTTGGGCAGGGATTGTCAGTGTCTCACCCTGTACCTGTTCTGTCAGGTATTGCAAATGTCTCTAGACAAGGATTTTCTTGCATTATCCTTATCCACCCCAATGAGCAATGGACTCTTTCAATTGTGAGTCTCTCAAAACATAATTTTCTGAGATTTATTATTTAGCATATACCAAGGATGTATTTCAGTGTCCTGTTTCCTGGAATTATGTAAGTTATCACTTGATTTCTACCTTTAAATCCCTTTCACTGAAAATTGCAAGAAAAAACAATTTGACAAGCAGAATACAAATTGCTTTCAGATATGTCTTGGATATTCTCCAGCATGTCAGTTCTTATTCTTTTTTCTTTTTTTTTTCCCCTTTGGTGTATACCAGAAATGCACAGAGAGGTTTTGTTATTTGCAGAAACTGTTAGTTGAAATGAAGAGCTGAATTTGGTATTTTTCTCATCTGTGTAGTTTCATGAAGAATTATTAATTAATATTAAAAGAATCCTATAGAGGAAAGATTTATAGGGGTGAATTTCAACCTACTTCATCATTGTATGAACATTACCTTGAGAGTTGAAAAGCCAAAACTGTGGCTGGCACAAAAAATACTTTTCTGGTGAAGCCAGTAAGTCCACTGAGTTATGAACTGATAAATAATTTATGTTAGGACCTGCATATCTTTCTAACTTGATACATTCCCCAAGGCAGTAATTCCTCAATATCTATACTAGAATCCCTGCTGTTAGAGATGAAAATTCTATTAATCAGATTAACATCAGATTTTTCACCTTCTTTCTGTTTTAGGAAAAATGACAGGATTTTTGTTAAATTTAGGAGATAACAAATACTTGGAATGAAGGACTACAACCCAGCTAAATTCCAACAGACAAATTGGTGTCTTTATTTGGAACAGGTTCAAATCAGATGACTCTGTGAATGTCTGCTTTTGGTAGGGCTGTGATTGTTCCACTTATGTAATGACTAGTAGGGTTGCATGTATAGTTTTAGATATATGCCTGAACAAAACTGTAAGATTTTTATTTGTCAAACATACCAACTACTGCTCCTCCAGAATTCTTTTTGAAATTTTTCTTTAATCTCTGTTGATATCACTGTGATTCTAATTGTTACCTACATACTTGAAGACCTGAAGCAACAAATGGCAGGTGGAAGTTTGCAGTTAAATGTAATTTGGGAAATTATAGTCACTAGTAAAGAATTGTACTGACTGTTGGGCCTTTTACGTGCAGCAAAGTCTTATGGCTCCTAGAAAGGCAGGAACTTCCATCAAGAGTATCTATCCCATCCTTGACACTCAGCTGGAGATGGGCATACAGGAGTGTTTGTACCTGTTTGGGAGCAAGAAGCCTTCTGCTAGGCAATCTTTATATTCCTACCAGACTTACATTGTCTTTTAATAGTAATAATTAGAATAAAATGTCAGTGTACCTTCTCTGCTGTTTTAGTTTTCTCTATTTAGCAGAAACATTGTATATCCTGGGAACACACATTAGATACAGGTTTGAGGGGTTTTCAGTACTTTTCCAGCAGAGGCTTCAAGGTTTTTCAGTCCTTTTTCAGTACCTTTAAACACCAATTGCTTCATGAAATGTTATTTTAGGTAGTTCATTAGAGTTGTTTTGGAAACAGGCAGGGTATTCATATATGAAAGATCTATTACTACTACTTTCTTAGCAGAAAATATCTGTTATCACTTCAAAAGTCATTGGCTTCCCTAGGCCAGTAGATATACTTTTCTTCACTTTCTTCATTGTCATTGCTCTAAAGGAAAGATGCAGCCTTCTACATGATTTAAACTTTTACTCGGCTGTTTCATTCTTCAGTTTCTACCTGGTTTCTGGGATGAGTTTTATTGAGTTTGGGCCTGGTAAAAAAACAATTGAGACAATAAAGAAGGATTTTAGATTCACTGCTACAGGCTCTGAATTAAAAGCCAGCAAATAAAAAAATACAAATAAACAAACTTTCCCTCAACCCACACCTTGTCAAAAACCTGATACAAAATTTCTGTGTGCCACAACTCACCTCTATTCCTATGTGCCTTGACTTTGCCTTGCACAGAAACAGAGATAAGGAGACTCTCTTGCCACATTCTTTCTCCAGCTTCTCTATTTGACTAGGAAACTTTTCAGAAAGGATCTGTCTCTCAGTGCCTTCTTCACCTGATGCCTTTAGGTGGATTCTTAAAACTAATCCATTATGACTCAAAGAAAACACTGAAATGCTTTCAGGAAGCTTTCAGCAATATCCAGTAACACCAGAGCATACCTGCATTTTTGATGTTGTACAAATCTGCTTTGTCAGAGATAGTGTCACACATTTGTTGTATTTGTATGAGACATCCTTTCAAGTCCAGAGAGGGCATGAAGTTAGCAACCTAGCTAAATCTGAAAGGAATCACTGCAGAAAAAAAAACCAAAAAAACCCATTTACCAAGATTGTTTCCTATCATCTTTCAATCTCTGTCTTTGAGCGTTCAAAGAACAACTCTGATATGCAAAAAGCCTCAAATCTTTTAAAGTGCAGATGAATATTTGTGAGCCACCTCAAACAGCCTCAGGACTCACTCCTGCTTATCTTCATCTTTGGGTAATGACTGGTTAAAATATTTTTGAATAATGAAGGCATTGTCAAAAATCAAGTCTATTCACAGAAGTGCATAAAAATATGTTGTTCAAGTTGTTGAATAAATTTTTCATTCTGAATAGACTATTTACATCTTATAGAGGATGTTGATTTCCTAGTTTTAAAATACACATTCACTTTGTAAATATTTAAAAATGCTAATTTTATTTTCCTATCATGGAAACTAATTTTGGACAATAATCTTTTAAAGCATCTTTGTTAATGAGGAGGTGTTTTGAAACTTGCTGGTGACTACTTCATGCCTTGTTTGGTTGTTTACACAGGTGCAGGGTGATGTAAGTTGCAATCAAAAGGTAGTGATTTAATTTTGGATTTTATATTTATGTTCCCTTTACACAATTGCAGTGAGTGAAAAACATGATTTCCAAAAATGGCGTCATGATTGCTTATGTTACACAAACAGATAATTTGTACATAAATCATCTTTCAGTGAGCAGATGACCCCCTGTACAAAGTCTAAACAAAAGTAGTTTTTATATGTGATGTAGCAGTATGAGAGAAACAATCAAATTTCATTTTGGTGGATTTTTGGTTGTGGGGTTTTTTTGTTTGTTTGTTGTTTGGGTTTTTTTTTTGATGGGTGGGGGGTGTGGGAGGGTGTTGGGTTTTTTTGTATCACTTAGATTCCTTTTGGAGGTTATATTGTCTTAGCTGTTATTATTAAAAATAAAATACAAATAATGTCATCAAAGGGAATTCAGAGTAAAAGTTCACTTTGAAAAAATCACAAATATAGCATCTAGTTATTATCATAAGCTCTAGAGAATTATAAATAAAGTATGTTTTACTGGAATTTGCAGATCTAAAAGCTTTTATTTTCAAATCTCTAATAAAAAGATTTTGAAATCCTTTGGTATTTAAAATATACAGAAGATACCAGACACTAAGATGTTCAATTGTTTTAATACCATTTCATGTCCCTGTTCTTTAAGGTCAACATTTTCATTAGAATTTTTTCTCTGAGGATCAAGCAAAATCTTCAAAGCTATCAAAGCTGTTGTTCTATGTCAGTAGACTTGTATTCTATAGCAAATTGCTAAAGGTGGTTTTTTCTTTCTTCATGTCTGCCTAAATTGTAGGTTTTATCAGAGCATCACATAAAAACTAGGCTGTCCTCTGTTGGGGGTTGCTTAAATGAAAAAAAAATTATACTATATATTACATCATCATATCATTCCATATTAAAATATATCATACATAATGTAATCCATCACAAAGGAGTGCATGAGTTTCATGGTAAATTATATTCGTGTTAGCACAGTATTACTTACCTGCAGTCACTGAAATTATCTTTTTGACACTTTTGTCACCTGAAAAATTAATTCAATTGAACTGCAGAATCACAGCATGATCTAGATTTGCAAGGATATAATCTCATTCATTCCCCTTGCAGAGCAGGACTAACTCTGAAGTTAAACTGAGCCTCAAAGTAAGATCACATTCCTCCTTATCCCATCGGGTCTTGAAAATCTCCAAGGATTGACGTTCAGTCACCTCCCTGAGCAACCTGCTTGGGGAGGTGCCCATGGGCACTCTTATAGCGGAGAATTTTTCCTCCCCTCTAAACTGGAGTTTCCTCATGTCAGTTTTAGTCCATCTTTTCCTTGATCACCCCTTGTTCTTTGTGCTCACAGAAGAAAAATCCGTCTCTGCCTTTGCATCTCCCTTTTATATAGTCAAGCCTGCTATTTGATCCCCTTTTTCTGTCCTATTTTCTGGTTCTGTTTGCTCTTCTTTGCCTTTAAGCTAGGATTTGGATGTCAAACTTCAGTTAATTCTGAGCATGAGCTAGTGGCCATGAGGTGAAGCTTAGGACAGAGTGTGGGGCAGAGGGGAGAAGATTTGTCTTCCATATACAAACAGCAGAAGGGGATTTCTGAATCTATGACTAAGTGGGTATGAAGCAGGAGAGAAAGAGCCAACACAGTTGCCCAATCTGTGCACAAAAGGACAGCTGCAGCAGAGAGTTAAACTTTCTGAGACTCATTTATAAAGGGAAAATTTAATAATCAATGTTGGTTTCAAGAACCGTTTGTACGAGCTGAAACTGCCTCAGCACATCCTTGATCTGAGCAATGATATATATTTCAATTTATAATTGAGGGCTGCTGTTTATAGCACAAGAGTATGTATGAGTAGTATATGAATGAATACCTCACTGGCAATCTGGCCAACTTTGTGTAAGGGAAGTGAACTGATGAATATATACCATATGTTTAGATCGTGTAAGTGGAGGCAATCCTCAGTGACTTCAGAGAAGTTGTCCTTGTTTACACCAGCCAGGAGCTAGCCTTGTGCATATAATTTTCAGCTGAATAAATGCAGATGTTAGCATTATACAAAACTTACATAGTTTCAGGTTACCTTTCTTAAACAAGGCATCTAGCCCACAAGTTTGGAGTTGGCAGCATTGCACTGCACTGCTGTCTGAGACATAGGTTTGGAAGTGAATGTGACATTTTTGAGCCTTTGGAAAAAACAAATGTTCATATATCCTACTGTACTAGAAATCTTCCAGGTTAGAAAAAATAAGAAAGTTACAAGGAGGCTGTATGGAACCTGAAACAGTGAAATATGACAGGATACCTGAAACTTTGCACTTTGCATGTCCACTTTTTGCCAAAATACACATCAGCAACTGCATCAGATATAGCACTGGCATCCTAAAGATGCTCAAGGGTTTTCTTCAAGTCTGCGTTAAATTTCTTTACAGAGTGTGGGGCAGACACAGGGCTTCCTGAAGATACTGCCATTATCAAATGACAGATGCCATAACAAAATTTTGGTTTGTGATTAATAGCTCCAGCAATCATCCTGAAGTCAGTAGAAAGGCTCACATGATTTGAGCACTGCCCAACAAGGAAAAAGAGTTGCAAGGAGCAAATAGTTACTTAACAGCACTAGCAAAATTTTAAAGCCCTTGAAAGCATGTCAATTAGGCACGAAAAAAATACTTGGCATGATATATTTTATTTCATTATGAGAATATATGGTGTATTAAACTTGACTGACTTTTTCAGCAGTGTTTGCAAACAAAGCTTCTGGGATAAACAACAAGTGAACAATACTAGTGACAACAATCTACTAGGCAAATGTCTTTTGGTACAAACTAACACAGAAAATTTGCTGTTGGTACATCTGTACTGTAGCACCCACGAGTGGTTTCCTATTTCTGTGCAAAGGAAAGTTGGATACTTGGCATAAAAGCAAAACAGTGCATGTCTGTGTGCCAGCTTGAATGATTGATGGATCAGCATCCCAAGGTTCATTGTAACTTCAGAAAAAAGTTGAAGGTACAACCTGTATCTTTACTGTCATGTATATGCTGATCAGTATAGTATCATTGCTTGAAGACTGTATGATTCATTCTCTACTGTTTGTTTGCTGTTTCACATGTTTATTTATTAGTAATATCTGTATATGCAATCAACTCAACCATAAAGCTTATAAAGAAGCAAAATCTGGTTTTGTTTCAGTATATTGTGAGACTAAATTTGTAGTCCTCATGTTATGACTCTGCATAGAGAGATTAAATAAAAATCCCAAGGCCTATGCCCTACAGAAGGTTAGAGCAGCTGGCAGGGTGAATCCTCCAGGCTTTTTGTTCTATGATCATACTGATCTAAAAATTATTGTGGAAAAAAGTAATTATTCCACAATGCAAGAGACCTTGCCAAAGAAATTTTACATGACTGGGGAAAAATAATCTCTCTTAAGCAGTCAACAGATTTTTTTTGCAGTATCAAGTGCTTCTTTTCCCACTTGCCCCTTCATTTACTGTAAGGTTTGCTCAATCATTTATGCACTGGAATAAATTTACTGGGTTGACAAGATTCATTAATGAAGATAAAGACATCCAGATCTGCAAAGCATATTATGGTTTCTCTCTCTACTTTTCCTACACTTCCAGCCTGAGTTACAGGATTACAGACAGCTCTGAATGCCAAGCAGGGACATGCTGTATTCATTTGTGTTTTTAGATAATTGCACTATGTCTTTGACTTTAGTTGCCTTGACTGTAGTTTCCTGTGCTGGTAGCCAGCACACCCTACAATTTCTGCAAGTCTGTCTCTTTGATCTTCTGTTCAAACTACACCTTATTCTGGTTTTCTGTCTAAGGCTAGCTATCCAACTGGCATCCTTGCTCTTTCTTACTGTACTTTAAAAGCATTCACCCTTGATTTAAATGCTGGCTTTAATAAGCCAATGTAAATTGCTCTTTGCAGCTATTTTATTTTTACAGTACTCTGAACTTCTTCCTCCTTTGGAAAAAAAAAAATCTACATTTTGCCTTTTCGTATTTTCAGGACTGTATTCTGTGTCCCTGAATAAAAGTCTTTACAATATGTATTATAACAGCTACACTATTAGCTGTAAAATCAGGAAGTATATGATCAGTATCCATCCTGGGTTCCTTTTAAACCAAACTGAATCAACAGGACCTAATGAGCAGTGATACCATTGCATACCCTATGCATGGGAAAAGGAATTCCTGCCAAAAGATCTTGTTGGAACTTTGGAGGAGCTGTATCAAGCAGAACTAAAAGCAGGGTAGTGAACTATTCAGATAATTCAGGTATTATCTCAATTCTCCCTTACAGCAAAACAAAGTATTTACCCTCTGTCCTCAATTCTAATTGAAAAGACAAATGTATATGATAGACAGCATAGATTTATGCCTTTGTTATCTAAATAATAATAAAAAAGGGATATATGAGCTTAAAATGAGATTTTGGCACTGGGTGTGCTGTTTGGTGCAAGAGTGTGTCAGTGGTCAAAGCAAATAAAATATGAAGAATTGTTAGGAAAAGAAATAGAAAGAGAAAAAACATCACAATTAAGCTAGAGTATGATTTTTTTTTTCACAATCTGTTTATCTTCCTATCTCAAAAGAAAGGAACAAGGGGGAATAAGGTTGAATAAAGATGTAGAGTAACTTTCACATAATCAACAGGTGAGTAGATTCGACCTCCTTAGTCTACAAAAGAGAAAGTTTATGAGTATGATAAAGATCAACAAAATAATGAGTGCCACAGAGAAGGTAGATAGGGATCAATTAATGGGTTTTTTTCAGTACAAGATCCACCGGATTGTCCTACTCTACTATCGTCTTGGAGTAGAGAATTTCCAAACAAACAAAAAGAAGTGATTCTTCATGCAAAAGGGTTTATGACTGTGGAGGTCTTTGCCAAAAGATGCTGTGTTTGCAAAACATTTATATGGGTTAACAGGCAGACTGAAGGAGCACTTAGAAAATAAATCTGAAAGTAGATGGAGGCAAACAGAATCTTATGGGTGAAATATCATACCTGCATGCTCTGATCCACTTTTTCCTGATACTTCCACAGATGGACACTTCTGGAGACATTACTGAGCTAGAAGGACTTTCAGAGCAGTGTGGCTGGTTTTATATGTGATGAAAACTATCACAAAAGATGTGTCTTAGAAGTACCTACCTGCAGTGATCAAAGAATGCGGGTTTCCTAGTCATCTGGAATTTAGAGAAAAAGAGGAGGTGTAAAGTGGGGATAATATTTTGTGTCTAAACACGTGTGACCAGAAAATTTTTGGCATGGAAAGGGATCACTTTTCTTGCATTTCATTTTGTTGTCTTAAGAAGACCAATTTAATGCAGAAGTTTAGCATGACATGCCTGGGGATATTGACTCATACAAAAGGCAGACATATAGGAGCTCTAAAACTGAGGATTAATAAGTAAGTCTTCTTCAGACTTTGTAATTAAATTGATCTTACTCTCTTCTGGTAATTTGGTGATGATCCATAAAGCTGGATGAGACATAGAGCTGACCATGTGCCATTCTTAAATACCCCATAATTTATTTAAGGTCTGATCTTGAGAAGTGGAAACACTCCTGCAACATCTGAAGACTTGCAAAATTGCAGGGCTTAGCACTTACCCAAACTGGTGATCAGCAAGAATAGAAATGTTAGCTCTATGGTCCTTGGCAAATTCCATCTAATTGAAAGTACTGTGTATAGTGGTGCCTACGTTTTTTTTTTTGTTGTTGTTGTTTTTAATATGGATACAGTATTTTTCAAACATCCTCCAGATGTATGCTAAGTTAGAAAAATTCATGCTTCATGCTCTGTATGTGGATGTATTCCAACAAAGCAGAAATCCTGAGAATGATTGCAGAAGTGAGTTCTTCCAGATAACTATTAAGTGTAATGCGCTGACTTTGTAAAAGGGATCCAAGCATAGGAATTTTTTCTCATGTATATAATATATAGACAGATAATTAGGTTTCACTGAATGGCTTAAAGTCAGTCTATGACAATAGTCTGTGCATTTTGAGTATGAAAGAATAAGAACAACCCTTTTTTATACAGCTCATAAAAATTCTTCATGAGCTTTTGGTGAGGAAACATTGGAACAAAGTTCTGTTATGAATGATTAGGAATCTTCACATCAAAATCAAGATCACTTATTGAATATTCCTGTAATTGTAGAAGAAAAAGAATTAAATTACTTCTCCTCCCCCCCATGTAGTAGCAGATTTTTTCTATATGCTTATAAAAGTATGTATAATATTTGCAGATGATGGGTTATATGTCCCATATTGGCAGCTCTGAACATCTTGACTGTAGACAGTGCAGTCAGCTAGTTCAGTAGGATGATGTCAGTTTACTCTTGAAGTCTGTGTATGATGTTTAGAGCCTTTGAAATCTGTCTGGACTGTGGACACAGCCATATATTTCACATGATATCTGAATATCTTAAAAAAACTCCTCTGGATAAACACTGCCCTGATATAATAAAAATTAGGAGATGGCTGCAGTTATTAAAAATGTACCCTTCTTTAGAAGCCATCTCTAGAATCTTGTGACTACCACAATAAGTTCTAAGATCTTTCAGGCCAAAACTTCTCAGCAAGCCCAGGTACAGGCCTAATCATCGCATCAAAGACAGAGGGATGGATGTGGATTTCCGCTGGCGCAGGAGAAGAGGACATGTCCCATGTGACTGTGAGAACAGCCCAGCAGCTTTCCCCTGCCTGAATCAGCACAGGTTTCCATGGCACTGTGGGCTCCAGCACCGGGAATGCTGGGTGTGAACAAAAAGGAGCAGATTTACATTACCCCATTAGTCCACTGCTGCAACGCTCACATTCCTCACTTCTGCATGTTGGCAGCAAGCATTGATATAAGTTTGAGCTTTCAAGTTTGAATTGTTTTTATAACAAAGTTGTTCTCTGTACCAGGCAGTTCTTAGGGGGAAAAAAGAATTATAATTTTACTTAATCAATTCCTATCTCTCTGGCAGAGATGCAAAAGATTGTGAGATGTTTTATCATACACCTGTATGCTTTACCATGTGAATTCTTCAAAGTGTTTGGCAGCAATGTGTCTGTTGATTGCCAAAACCCCATTTCTGCTTGGTGGTTGTGTTTGGTTCACTATGACAAATCACAGTGATAACTTGAAGCTTAAAGGTCATTGATGGTTCCTGTGTTTTGCTACAGATTTAATTTTCGCTGAATCCCTTTCTCTTACAGAAGTAGATTATTAATTCTACTGAAACACCCTCCACCACCACCCTCCACCCTCAGTCTTGAACAGTTGATAGAGAACAAAAATGTATCTCTTTTTGTTATACTTTTGCAGCATTTTATGGTTCTGAGCATAGTCTGGTCACATTGGATTGATATGAATAAACTGTGTACTATTTGACTTTCCTAGAATCATAGATTCATAGACTGGTTGGGTTAGAAAAGACCTTAAAGATCATTCTTAAAGACCTTAAATTTCCAAACACCCTGCCATGGGCAGGGACTCCTTCCACTAGACCAGTCTGTTCAAAACCACATCTAAACTCATCTATGAGGCATCCACAACTTCTCTGGATAACCTGTTGAGTGTCTTGCCACCCTCACCATGAAGAATCTCTTCTGTATATCTAATCTATTCCTGCCCTCTTTCAGTTTGTGGCCATTCCCCCTTTCCCTGTTACTACATGCCTTTGCAAAAAGTTTGTCTCCAGCTCTCTTGTAGCCCCTTTAGGTATTGGAAGGTGCTCCCAGGTCTCCCTGGAACCTTCTCTTCTCCAGACTGAACAACCCCAACTCTCTCAGTCTGTCTTCATAGGAGAGGTGCTCCCACTTTCTGATTGCCTTTCACTGGGATTAGATTTTTATGCTCTTATGTCTTTGAGACAGTAATTTCAAGATTTTTTTTAAGGAAGGTGACACATTTCTTCCTTTTCATAAATGAAATATATATTTTTATAAGTTGGCATGGCATGTCCGTTATCCTCAGTAACATTGCACATGTGTATCTGAGGATGTACTATGAAGGCAATGGGGTCATGCAGGTGTAAGCAGAGGAAACATGTAAGGGTAATAGACAAAGAGGAATTTGTCTGCTGAATATTTATGAGTATTGGTAATGTGAAAATGAAGAAGAACAAGAATTAAAGATGCAGGGCATTAGCTGAGACTTGGAGACGAGAGTGAGAAATAGCTGAGAAATTTGATTTGACAACAGTGAAGACCTTCACAAGTTAAAATAAAATGATATTTCAAAGAAAAAAATAGTAATTAAAAATCAGTTTGAATATCTGAAGCATTGGTATATGCTCAGATGAAAATTAGTACTGATCATTACATTGGCAACATAGTCTAAATTAGTCACTTCCTGTGCTTTTTACAGCATCTTTATTTGTAGTCAGTAACACAGTTTCCAGTATAAAGGAGTGAGATTTTTGAACTCTCTTAGCTCACAGACCTATTATTTGCATAAATGTTGCTGGGATTTTCTCTCCTCCTTTCCTAGTACAATAATTGCATTTGTTTAAAAGCTACACAGAACTTCAAAAACTTACACACTGAGCAAAATGTAAATGGTTCCATGACCCTGTTAACCCACTTCAGCTGATGTCTGTTATTACCAGCTCTCCTTATGCTTAAGCGAAATTGCTGCTTTTTTTTCCTCTGCAAAGAGTTGTTGCATATTGGGTCAATCCAGCTGTTCAGTGTCCAAATAAAGAGGAAGCCTGATTTTATGGCATGAGTCATAGATCTTATGATGCAAGTGATGTGTTTTTATTTGGGCTGGGAATTTCGAAGGGTAGAGACTGAGCCCAGCATCAAACTGTGTATCCAGTAAATGCGTGGGGATATTGGCCATGACACAGATAGGAAAGACCGGTGACATCTCTGCTGAAATTTTCCACTGATCATGGAAAAAATGCCGTGCTGCTTTTTCTAATAGGACTTAGGATCACAATAAATCTCTGTTACTGTGTTGAACTTTGTCATATCAGCTAAGTTTAATGAATATTTATCAGACTTGTAAAAATATTGAAAGTGCTTCAATGTTTTGGTGTTTCCATTTTGGATTGGTTTTACTTTTGGGAATATAGTGCATCATTTTATATCTGAAATGTGAGATTTTTAGTGTCATTACAAACTCTTAAAATGTTTTGGGTTTTTTCCATATTTCTCTTATATTCTTGTTCCTGAATGATATAGAAACTGTGATGAGAACTGTAATCCTTTGTCATCTGCTATCTTCTGTTTTCTGATTGATGATTTAGCTGAGAGTTATAGTTTCGAATGCTATGTAGACATGCAGAGCTACTAGCAAGGTACCTAATGGGATTTTCAGAAGTTTCTGACTTATCCTGATTTCACTGGGATATAGGACCATCCTGCTAGACATCTGTAGGTCACCAGGCACTGATTTTTTTTCACATTCCCCTGCCAAAAATGTGTTATAAACCTTGGCCCTTGATCCTTACTACTATAAGTATTTAATCTAATTATGTTTATACACTATTGTGCAGGGAATCTGGATCAAATCTCTCTCCTGAGAGACTACTCTTTAATTAATTCTTCAATTTATTCTTCATGTTCCTCTAGTCTTCGTCCATGTACTTTTCTTGGCTTATTAGTGGCTGTTAAGCCTGTTGACAAGTCTGGGGCATATCATAAAGTTATCTTCTTTTGTTCTCTGACACTAATTGCCCTTTTGCCTTATCTTTTCCAGGTAATCAATAAGGTGAGGTGATAAGAGTGATTCCCCTGGCCTTTCTCAGCAGAGGAAGACCAAAAACTAACATGTTAAGTGACCTAAGCATCATCAAGGAGTAAGCAGAAGAGCTCTTCTGGGCATTTTTCCAAGGACCAAGAAGAAATTCTGAGGCAGCCAAGGAATTACACCTAGATCTGGTGAGAATCTACTGTGTAGGTGACCAAAAGGTTGGGTCTTCCTGCCTCTCTGCTCATATTCCCCCTCCTCCTAGCTCACAGTGCTATATCTTCCTCTGAGCAAATTGCCAAAGAGAGAATCTTCTTTAAAAGAGAAATATGGACTTCTTCCTCCTCTTCTCCCTGCACTTCTGCTGGTTAGGGATGTTCTCAGAAACTCTGAATGTCCCAGCACTTCCAAAGCCTGTCTAAGGGCTTTGTCTCCCATGGAGCTTTGCTATGCTCCACAGTATCTGCAACCTTACTGCAGAAGTGCTGCTGTAGGTGTTTAATACCAGTCTTGTAATAGAGGAATTTCCTTTTTTTTTTTTTTTTGCCCTTACAGTTGTGCTCCCACAGACAAACCATTTGCTCCAATCAAGGCTAATCCCTAATCTTTGCAATTTCCAATTCATCATATGCAAAAATATGCTAAAGTCTATAAAGTTTGCCTGAATTACTTTGCTGCCTCCTTCATAGGAGATAATGGTAGGGTGATTAAAGGTGAGGTAAGGGTGCTGATATGGAATTTTTTATCTTATTATAAAGCAGCTGACAAGACAGCAGATTATTCTGGCTCTTTTGACATACCCAGCTGTGAGCAGCCAGTTCATACTCACTCAGCAGTGACCTGGGTATATTTTCTTTCTCATGGCCATATCCCAGAAATCGTAAGAACTGGAATGTGTTGCTTCTATCACACATATAATGTGTGCAAACTGTTGGTGTTTGAGCTGCTTTGAGCTTCTTAGTGCCACCAATGTGCCAAAGAAAGGAAAAGTCGAAAAAAGAAGTTAAAAAAAATGCAAGAAAAAACAAGCCCTCTACTACAATTCATTTTTTTATTGCAAGAAGTACTTTAATAATAAAATTTTGACACTAAACCCTGAATATTCTCCAAATCTTTACTGATGTGTCCAGAACCCTGATTTTTTTCATAGTATTCAGTATCTAAAGTACTCCCTCAGCTCATATTGATAAATGTTAGAAAAGGTGTGTCTGCCTCCCATCTTCAGTAGCAACTCAGTGTCTCACAGGATTAATCCATAATTCAAGCTGTCTTTCTTCCTGTGTTATTACTTAAGTAGAAGGACCTACAACAGGAATAAAAAAAGTAGCACTGTGATGTTTCTAAGTTGTAATGCACACTGTCAGACAGAAAGAACCATTATGGTTGAATATAAAAACAAATGTTCAAGTCTCTCCTTTTTGATCTGATAGTTCATTTAATTCCTGACTGTTTTTGTTTGTTGGGTTGGTTTGTTTGGGTTGGGGTTTTTTTAATTTATTTTTTATCTCTTAGCAGTGATGTAAACACTCTCCAGAAATCTTCTGTTCCCAGAATTAACAAAAAAGTGATTTATCAATGATATGCTAAATTTCTTTAAGACTAAAAACAAGTTGGCTTAATTTCCAAGAAAAGCCTCTATCATAGCCTCTGGACTTCAACATGCAGAATGGTTGTTAGAATCTGTTGTAGAGGACAGCTAAGGTAAGGTACATGTAAAAGAAGTGTTCAGGCAAGTTTTTCTGATTATGAAGAATACAGAATAGAAAACATAGTACCTGTTCTCCAGCTAGGTTATAGAGGCAGCCTGTAATAGTTCAGTAGAGTAGCTGAATCTAAATCAGTCCTGACTTACTGAATGTCTTGCAATGGTGTTGTCTTTTGTTTGTGTTGTGTTGCTTAGAAAACGATTGCCAAGTCAGAGGTCTGGAGCTTATTATAGTTGTGTGTATGATATATAGAATAAAAGAGTAGCTGATTGAAATCTTAACCAAAAACAAGAAGCAAAAATGCCTTGATGATCACAGACATAGCAAGAAGTAACAGACAGCTCTTTGTGTAACCAGTGTCTTTGAAAATGACTTTTTACATTTGTCATTACCCTTTTACACAAGGTTGTGAGTTGCTAATTTTTTCTTAAGAACCTGCTTTTAGAAACAGTCAGTGTTCTGACAAAGAAGTCTTTCAGATCTGCACTGTGCCTTTGGTGGATATTTAAGCTTTTTCTTCCAGGAGTGGCAAAAGAGAAATAGTGTTGATTCCTCTTTTTATAAATGTTCCTTTATACAATGAGTGGTGTATATATAGTTCTAACGATTTACACTTGCAAACCTGGCAAGACCAGTTAGACAACACACTTATAGAACACGGTCTAAAATCTTGTTTATTGAAAGAAAAAAAAAAAAGAAAAAAAAATCACCGAAACTGTGAGAGAGGACAAAGTAAAAAAAGTCAATAAAACATTTTAAAACCATTTGGTTGTTTTTGCTTTTACCCTACTCCTGGTAACTCTTGATGTTGTAAACCTTGAGAAGTACATTTTTTATTTTTAAGATTTTTCCTTGATATTTGCAAATCTCTGTGGATTATAAATTATGTCCAGCAGTGTATGGAATTCCATTTTGGTTGGAACTACAGGTGATAAATCTTGATATAATTTCTAGAAAATTTGGAAATGTTATTTGCAAATTATTACAACTTCAAACCCCTTCAACTTCATGAGAAAATATAACCCTTGTTATATGATATCAAATCACTATATTAAACAAATATATCATGTTATGAAGCAATCAAATTACTAGCTTTTCAACTCATAAAAAACTTTTGAATTGATGCAAGGACATAGAGACTATATTGACCAATTCTTGCAGTAAATTTTTTGTACCCAGGTATTGCACTGAATGTAATTGACTGTTCCTGAGAGCAAAATCTTTACCAAGGAACAATAACTGCCTTATTGAATTAGGCCTCAATGAGCTACATTTATGCCATAATCATAGGATGGTTTGGGTTGGAAGACACATTAAAGATCATCTGCTCTTGGCAGGGACAGCTTTCACTTTGATCAGGCTAATCAAAGCCACATCCAACCTGGCATTGAACTCTCCCAGGGATGGGACATCCATGACTTCTCTGGGCAACCTATTCTAGTTTCTTACAGTAAAGAATTTCTTCCTTATCACCAGTCTAAATCTACTCTCTTTAGATTTAAAACCTTTTTGCCTTATTCTTCCACTAAAGACTCTGGTAAAATAGTCTCCCTCCATTTTTCTTATAAACCTCCTTATATATTAAGGGCTGCTCTAAGGTCTCTCCAGAGCCTTCTCTTCTCCATTATGAACAAGCCCAAGTCTCTCAACCTGTCTCCAAAGGAGAGGTGCTCTAGCCCTCTGATAATTTTTATAGTTCTCATCTGGACCTGCTCTCTAATAGGTCCATGTTTTTCTTGTGCTGGGACCCCAGAACTGATTGCAGTACTTCAGGTGGGTTCTTACAGGAACAGACTAGAGGGGCATAATTTTGGACCCTGTATGAACCCTCACGCAACACCTCTGGTTACTGATCTCCATTTGGACATAGACCCATTGACTGCAACTCTTTGAATGTGGCCCTGCAGCCAATTCCTTATCCATCTAATAGTCTACTCATCAAACCCATGTCTCTCCTATTTAGAAGAATGTTTTGGAGGACCATACCAGGGGACTTGCAAAAGTCCAGGTAACCAACATTAGTTGCTCTTCCCTTGTCCACTGATTCAGTCTCTTATAGAATCATGGACTCATAGAATCATTTTGATTGGAAAAGATCTCTAATATGATCAAATCCAACCCTTCACCCAACACTGCCAAGTTCGCTACTAAACCATGTCTTTGAGTGCCACGTCTACACCTCTTTTAAACACTTGCAGGCTTGTTGACTCAACCATTTCCCTGTGCAGCCTGTCTCAGTCCTTGACAACAGTTTCTTTGAAGAAATTTTTCCTAATATACAATCTAGACCTGGTTCTTTCCTGTTGTCCTGCCACTTGTTAACTGGGAGAAGAGACTGACCCCCACCTGACTACAACCTTCTTTCAGGTAGTTGTTGAGATTAGTAAGGTCCCCCTGAGCCTCCTTTTCTCCTGGCTAAACACTCACAGCTCCCTCAGCTGCTCCTCATCAGACCTGTGCTGATCTTTTTCAATTAGTCCAGGTGGCATTTTTGTCCAGTGGCAGTACCAAAAGGTAATGGAAAGCCAAGCACTTAATACAGGAGAGTTTTAGGTTCCTATTTTCAGTCAATAATAGATCTTCATCTTGCCTTCACCATTCAGAGCCAAAGAAGAACATCAGTTTTAATTTAACCCCTCGGCCTTGGAAAACAGGTGCTTTCTCTGAGCATCTGCAGGTGACTGCTGACTTTGCCAATCCTGGCATTGTCACACAGCTTTCTTAAGTTCTGAACTAGGAAAAACAATGAGATGGTTTCAGTTAAACTTTCATGGACTGAAAACTTTTCCCAGTTACAGGATTTTTTGGTGGTGCATAAGATTTTTGTTAGACTTTGTGAAACAATGATGCATCAGTTTCAAGTGCATTTTTTCCATAAAATACTTCACTTAAAACCATGTCAAAGGAGTTTGACTGTGCTCACATTTTTAATGTTAAAAGAAAACTCTCAGGAAGGGGGAAATCCTGTAGTTTTAAATTTGACCAATTTTAATCCATCAGACTAATGGAAATGTAATTTGTGTTACTGAAAAAAAAAAAAAGCAAGCACATGCAGGAGGAAAGTCCTTAGTTCTGTTGCTAAATAAAATTTTTGTTCTCCAAAGTGAAAATTTTAGTGTTGTAAAGTAACATGACAAATAAGGCAAGGGGAAATTAATAACATTATGTGTGTTTTAATGCATTTGCCTAGATGATAAACAGTATGTTTTAATCTTTCCAGTCACAAACGACACGTAAGATAACCCTGTTTCTCTTCTCCCCTGAATGTACCATATATCTTGGCTGACTTCAAGGGAGTTACTATTCTGTCAGAAAAGTATCCCTAGCATGGGTTTGGTGTTTGTCTCAGGCAAGTTCTGGAGGGGGTTACTATTAATGTGTGCCAAGGTTACAAGAACATAATGTAAGAAATGGTAAATATGAAATCAGAGTGAAAACATTTAGATTTTCTCCATGTAGCACTTACTATTCTAATAGTTCTGTCTTTGTGTATAATTATTTTTTACATGTGAAGATGTATGTCAAAATTTTAGATGCATTGATAAACATTAGGCTCTTCTAGTAATTGTATGTTCTTCTGAAGCTGGTCTTAATAAAATTTCACTGAATTCACACTTGTTAAAGCAAAGATAGCTTTTAAGCAAGCCAAACAAGGATAAATTAGTGTATGTTTCTTTTACAGATGCCATTTTGTTTGTCTTTCTTGTGGTAATATAAATAATATTATTTTTCTTTGCATTTAGTTTAAATTGGCTGGAAAATTTAAAGCTGAAACCAAGAAGTTAACCTGAAATTCATTAAAATTGTATATAAAATCTGTTTATTATAAATTCTACCATTACAGTGAATAAAATTGAATTCACAAAGATGAGGCACACAAAGCTAAATTGTTAACAGATTTTCCTTCCTACCTGAAATTAATAAAATTGTAGTGTTCAGATGGGGGAAAGTATGGAACCAAATACATGTGCCCATTGCCTTGGTTTTCTTTCCCCCTTCCAGCAAATATTTTCTCCTTTTCACAGCTGGCTGACTTAAGGAAGGCTCAAGGACTGATGTAGGAATCATATACTGAAGGATTATCTGTGCCATTTAGCACTGGTTCCCTGCATAGGGAAGTGCAGCTCCATACTTCTCTGAAAGGCAAACTTGCACAACTCTCTGGAT
>VXBX01009724.1:323725-379010 GCA_013400415.1 Scytalopus superciliaris | reverse complement strand
TTTTTTTTTTTTTTTGAGTAATTAAAATCTACTGAGTTTTATTAAGGGAATGTGTTCCCTCACAAAGCGCTTGACAGACACCTCAGTTTATTTCTGAACAAGGCTCTACTGTTTGACTGCTGGCTTTATATCTGAAATAATGTCTTATAACTATGGTACCTGTCATATATCATGTGAGCTAGTACGTGTAGCTTTTTTAAATAAATATATAGAAAATCTAGAGATTGTCCCACATATGACAGCTTCAAAACAGCAAATCCTTATTGTCTGTCTTCCATCTTTCTCTGGGAAAAATGCTCAGTCCAAAAGGTTTCAATGGCACCACTTATTACAAGTCACTGAGATATAAACAAATTATTAAAATGAGGCATATGCGTCATTTAAGAGAACAAGAGAAGGGCAATCTGTCTTCATCCCCTGCAAGAAGAAAAGGCTGTTTTGTTTAAAAAGGAATGCAAGGCATTAGAAATCACTTGCTATTTACTAGAGCTGTAGCTATAAAATATCACACAATGTTGAAAGCTAGGCTTTTAAAATAATTTCAGTGCCAAACTCTGAGGTCAAGGTCTACAGTAATTGCCCAAGTAACACAACTAATAGCTACAATTCTTGAAACTAGACACCTAGGTTTTAAACCAGCAAGAAAATTAAGAATAACCAGTGTGGCTGAGACTGAGACATCTCTGAAGACTACTTCCTGAGCAAGACATCATCCTAAGCTACCCAACAGGATGCACTAAGAATAGCCATGTTTCTGAAATTCCCCTTCCCTTTTTATCTCAAACATCAGGTCTTACGTGGTAAGTGTATTTCATTTTAAAAAGCTGTAGGAAAAGAAACAGAAATTGTTTCAAGTACTTGTTCAGATACTTCTTTTCCTACAGGCATTTGCCTGGATGCTGTCATTCGTCGGATCCCTAGGTCCTGCATCACTGGTTGTGTAGTGTCCCAGCTTCAACAAATCAGAAAAGTTTTCTTCCCAAAATTTCTACATACCTTCATTTTCTATTAGTGCAAAAGCTCAAATATTCGTAACAGCATGTCTCTTAGAACAATTTTCAGAAAATGTAAGAGTGGATTTGAATTCCCTCAGGGAGAACCATAGTTCTTCATAGACATGCAAATGTGGATATTTGCATTAAAACAATTTAACCAACTGAGACAAAAAGTCTTCTGTACTAACATTTCTAAATAAAAATGGTGCTATGTAGTCAAGTGATCAGAACATACAGAGATTTGCTTTGGACACACTCATTCCAGCACGATCAAAAGGGTGAGACACTACGAAGCCCACCTTGATGTTTCAGTAATTTGCAAATCATTTATTTCACAGTAGCTGAAATGCAGCAATGGTATAAAATACTTTTGCATTAAGCCAAGTTTTCTTGGAGATTACAAAAGGGAACAGCAACAAAATACTTAAACTTGGTTTTCAGATTTAAACACCTACCTAACTTACAAACATAAAGTCATGCTAATATTTGCTGGAAATAAGTTGACTTTGAACAAGTGAACAAGATACTACAAATCAGGGCAAGGTGTGCAGTCTGAGGTATTTTTTTAATAAGAGAAGGTGTCATCACTGGGGGATAAAAAAGTTGAGAATGTTTGTTCTGGGATTTATTTAATTTTTTCATTCAATGGGATAGAAAGGCAGTTGGTTCCTGTGGATCAGAAGGGAAAGATAACAAAGCCATTACATTTGTCTTGTGGGGAGAGGAGAGGAGAGGAGAGGAGTAGAGTAAATGTTTTTAAAAATTCAATATAATTTCATTTTGCAAGTGATACTCTAAAATTTTCTCTTGCTCATAGCAGTATGTGCTCACAACCTGTGGGAATGAGCTGAAACCATAGCCACTGATTTCAGTGGGCTTTATTGGCACAATTACATCATTAGGTTGCCTCTGCATGGCAAATTGTTTCAGGAAGAAGAAAGATACAGAAAATCTTGGAGAAAAGGTACTCTGAATCACTTTCTTTTGGGAGGTCATAATTCCATGGGATGCTGAGTGACATTTCTCACTGTGGTTCAGTTTTGAGTGACATGAAATGAAGTGAAACACACTGGACTTATATAGCTTTTCCCATATTTAATTCCTTTCATTGTTTTTGGAATAGTTCTGGTTTCTTTTTCTATCTGAATCATAAGAGTGCCTCAAGAAATATACCAGAGATGGGCTTTTTATTTTGGGAAAAATATTTGTTTTCCCCATATCCAAATAACCCAGTCATATAAAACAGATTGCAGGTGCTGCTCATCCTCTTCTCTTCAAAGGTTGGACTTAACCCAGGTCAAAATTCAGACTACATGAACTCAGTGAGAAAACTCCCCCAGACTCCGCTGAGGTCAGGAAGGATAACATTAGATAATTGTCACTCTTCAGTCTTCCTTTTGGCCCCCATAAAATAGGTTAAAACGGTTCTAACTCAGATTTACAGATGCACAGTTTTCAAGTGCAAAAAGTTGTTGAATGAAAGCCGAGACACGTATCCTTTAAATGACTGTAGCATGTTTGGGATACAGTTAAGTTACAGGGTGTGTACAGTAGGGGAAAATACTGTGTAGATTAAGAATTGTTTACTCTGCAAATCCTAGACAACATCCCCCATTTTTAGAGTTATATGTGAGAGACACAGGATTTCTCCAAACTAATGAGATATAAATCTAATAATCTCAAGAAGGTGTGTAGAAATACATTATTAACACATCTTTCTAAGTTGTAAGGATTTTTTTCTCATTTATTTGAATGGATAAGTTACTATGTACATTATCACTGGCACTAATGTAGAATTGAGATTCTAATTGTGTTGGCTGCTGAACCAGATACAGAGTAATCAAGCAAAGAAGGAGGAAATATAGACAGCCTGGCTAAAAGTTGGGGTGTCAGACAACATCATACAGACAGGTAGGGACAAAACAGAACTAGTGCTAGGGACTACAAGTACTGTGTCCTAGAGACTATGCAGATGTTAACATATAAAGAAATTCAAGTCTTACACTAAAGTACATTGACATACATTAGGTATGAAGTGGTGCAATTTTTTCAATGAAAAACTTTTCAATTCAAATAACATAGATTGGCTGAATTTAAGATAAACAAGATTTTGAATGTACTGTCAGGTATTTAGCAAGCAGTTTTCTGACTAGGTAAATCAAACGATACCTGATTTTACATTAATTTTAGGTTTTCTGTTCCTGCTTGTGTTGATGAATGATGGTTTTCATCTATCCAGAGGTTTGGTCTCATAAGAGAACAGAGTTTTGGTGAAGGATGCTCAAATAAAATAAAAAAAAACCAAAACCAAAAATTTAATCTGAATCATTGAAAGAATAGGATTGTATTAAATAGCTGTTAAGGGAAACAAAAACAAAAGAAAGGTCTTTTTGTGTAGCAGTCTGGAGTAACAATATCCCCTTGGAAAATGCACTTTACATAGAAAAAAGGCATAGCTAAATTCTCAAATAACAAGATAGAAAATACAGAAATCAACTTTTATAAAGGAATAGCTATAAGAAATCTATGTATCTGGGCACCAGACCAGAGCAATTTGTGTGCCATCATTTGAATGCAAAAACAATATACAACTCTAATTGAAGGAAGGCCCATAGAGTCATTTCTTACTAGACAAAACAGAGATTTAAGAAAATATAGATTTGTCTTTATGATAATTTGTAGTTTTGGAATAAATCAAGGAGTGAGTGCTCTGTTTAGATTAGTTTTTGCTGAATGCCCCTGTTTACTTGTACTAAGTGCTGCTCAAGAAATAGAAGAAGACATAGACCAGACATTCTATAATTTAAACAGTCTGATAACAGAAAACACACAGTATGCTAAGGGGAAGTGTCTGTTGATTTTGATTTACTTTTCATTCATTTACTAATTTAAATAGATTTTTAAGCCACCTGCATAAATTTGAGCATACTTGACTAAGAGTTGGACAAAGACCAGAATAGTTGCAGAAGCAGTACAAGAGAGGGGAAGTCCTGCTATAGAGCCAGAAATAAGATGAACTTTAGCAGTACAAATGAACCCATGAAGATCTTAGGCTAAGAAAGATGAAGTCCCTGGCACAGGAACTGCTTAATCAGGAATTTTACATATGGCCTGCATAAGTGATGAATAAAAGCATATGGCATAGGGTGCAGATGAGGCATCTACAAGTAAGGTAGCATGGTTCCATGAAGAGTGTCAGCCTGGCCCTCAGACATGCAAAAATTGTGAAAGAAACTCACTGACTCCAGTCACAGCATGGAGAGAGTTAGAGATATCAGGTTGATGACCCAGAACTTGTTCTTAAGCAAAAATGTATTTAGTGCAGGGCTGAAGCTGCACTCCCCCTTCATCTCTGAAAGATTCAGATGCAGATCGAGGCCTCCCTGTCTGCTCAGCACCCAGGGGCCAGAATCTTCTTATGGGTCATATGGCAAAGGCAATGTTTAGAACAGATACCTGCTGAAAGTGAAGGATCAAAGCGTAGCCAAAACCAGATAGCTTAAGAGAAAGTGTGACTATACTCAGTGTTTAAGGTACGGAACTTGGTAGTTTAACTAAGTACAAAACTTTCCTAGTTATGGTACTGAGCTGACCTGGGCTGCGATCCCAGATGCTGGGACTGCAGCCTGGAAGGAGAGTTGCATTCCACCCACACCCTGTGATAGCGCAAACATTAGCAGAGGGACTGTGTTTCTCCAAGGTTAATGCCTTACCACGGGAATACAATCTGTTTTCCATCTGCCTCTCTGACCTCTTCTCCCTCTACCAGTGAATTCTGGAGCAATTCAGCAGTAGGCATGTGGAGTGTACTTCCTTTCCTGAACCACAGAGTGATTAGGGCACTCTGCTGAGAGGTATGGGTTTGAATCCCTATAAGCAGGTTAAAATATTATTACAGTCCATTTTCATCCAAGTCCTGGAATTGAAAGCCAAAAGTAACATCAAAGCAGTATCATTTCCTTCCTATGCTTAGAAAACTTTTAGTAACATGGTGGGTATACTGTGCTCGTACAGTGCTCGGTTTGATCTTGTTGCCAGTGAGGAAGATGTATGGTAATTGTAGTGGATTCAGTTGTCTGTCACTCAAAATTACTTATTTTGTGCAGAATGCGGAAAAAAAATGGTCCCTCGGGAATTTTTTTACTTACTTCTTTCCTGAATGGATTATATAGGAAATAATATTATTCAGTGTTGTCCCAGATTAGGAAACATAGTATTCTCTTCTTTTCTGGCTTCACAACGCCCTCCAGCCCCATTCCACGCTGTTGTCCTGACCTCTTTCATTTTTGAAACATTTTTCTTCTTGTACTGAACTCCATGTGTTAATGCTCTCCCTGTTGCAGCGCACTGGTGGAACGTACAGTCCTGTTCCAGATACAAATGTTTGGCATGATGTTCCCAGCTTGGAGTCAACTGTTTATGACTTTCCTCAGCAGCATGACAGCACTCTGTGATTAAATATGTTCAGATTTCTCTCTGTTCTGCTTTAGTTTATGTTGACCAAAAATATGACAATTAAGTTCACCTACTTGGAACCTCACTAAAATGAATCATTACTATTTTGTTTGAAGTTGTTAACAGAACAAGCACTCAGAACAAGCCAGTAAACCCCTAAGAAAACAAAGCTCCTAAGGAAAAAAGTAATAGACAAGAATCTTTCTACATGCAAAATGAAGGTAGAATCAAAGAGGAGTACAAGACTAGGCTGATATTGTGTTCATGTGCTGCAAAAGTAATTTCAGTTTTTACCAACAAACTATCACTCTCTACAAGTACCTGAAAGGAAGTTATAGCAAGGTGGGAGTTGGTATCTTCTCCCAAGTAACAACATAGGACAAGAGGAATGGCCTCAAGTTGCACCAGGACAGATTTAGGTTGGATATTAGGAAAAAGAATTCTTCAGCAAAAGGACTGTCAAGCTCTGGATCAGGCTGCCCTGGAAAGTGGTTGAATCACCATCCCAGGAGGTATTTAAAAGAGGTGTAGAGGTGGCACTTAGGGACTTGGTTTAGTGGTGACTTGGCAGAGCTGGGTTAACTGTTAGACTTGATCTTAAGGGTGTTTTCTAACCTGACTAATTCTATGTCAATTGCAAAAAGATTATTCTCAGTTGTGTGAATTGGTTCACCCTGAAGTTAATTGCTACAAAATATGATTTAAACTATTTCAGTTCTATCCACAGACTGTCTAACATTTTTAGCATTTTCAAATAGTTTTGTAGAATAAAAGGTGGAGAGAAGAAGGAAAGGGAAAGGAAAAGAAGAAAATCCCCTTTATTCTCTAAGTCAGGTTATAAAATAGTCACAGTATTGCTAAATTTATCTGAAAGTATTTCCATGGATAAAAAAGCTTCTGTTTTCTCAGGAATGTCTCTATTTATCATGTTACAGTGTACATAGCAGTGGAGCTGACAGAGCTTTTCATTTTGGTATTGAGCATTCAGATACACAGAAATTATAACATAATGATTTTGTTACTGGATGGTGGTTTGGACACTGATGCAGTGCGTAGGAATCTGGCTTCCTTCCTTTAGCTTAGGGAAATGGGTTTGTTTGTACAAAGTATAACTGTAGCAAAGTAAAACATTTTCAATCAATGAAAATTTATCTGGAAAAACAAAAAAATATTTCAGTAGAGGTTACTGTAGGAGAATAATGAAGTAACTGTTCTTCAGCTGCATAACACACAGTACCACTCATAGAACAGGCTGCCCTATAAACAAGCACCAGCTGCTATCTATTCTTTTACTTTAATTATAAACTTTGTAAGGACAGTGCGTGACATCATGGGGTCCCAAAATCTTTTAATTTTGTGCTGGTTTTAAGTCAAGTTCTGGTTTATTTGGATACAGTTCATTTGACTGGGCTTATAAGATGAATCTTTCAGTTTTCTTTCTAAAGTGTTTGAGATTCAAGATTGAGAGGAGGAGGTAGTAGCATGATCTAGCAGTAAAAACCTGAAAACCAGGGCATATAAACTCAGATTTTAACGGTTTATGATTTTCAGACATTCCTCTCTGGGAAATATTTCAGAGTGACTATCCAAAAGTTAACTGTCACACTCCTGAAAGACTTTTCTCTGGTTTCTTGTCCCAAGCTTCATATTACTGCTGTTAAAGTTTAATTTGAAAACCTGATCGTTTGCTACTTCTCTTCCCCAATGAAAATTACTGAAGTAGGCCAAAACCCCCTTAGATAATTGCTATTTACAAAATGTGTCCTTTATTAAGGCAGTTTGTGTAATAGCAAACTGCAAATATAAGAAATTTCTTTAGTTTTAGAATTGATATTACAATCAGGCTGATATGAAAACAGGAACACCTGCAAGAAGGTCTAAGAACAAAGCTTTAGCTAGGAAGCTTATTTGAAAGTCTGTACAGATCTTGCAGTGTCTCAGGATAGACAAATGAAGCCTGTTTCACACTAAGACTTTTTAAGATCTAATCTCAAGTTTCAGTTCTTTCCTGTCCTGCTCCACAGGCTGCTGCTGGTTTGATCCAAACTGCAGAAGATGAAAGTTAAAGAAAATGGCACCAAGGGTTGGATCTCCTGTGGCAACATCCCCAGTGCCAGCTGTGCAATCAGGCTGCTTTTTCTGCTCTTTGTCCTGAGCTATTTCCCACACGGCAACACCCACCAGCACTTTGGGGTATGGCTTGTAGCCCTTTCCTGGAAAGTTAAACAGGTCCTCCTGGAAAACCTAAGAGATGTTCCTATACATTAGTAAGAGAAGAAAAAAGAAAACACACCACCTATCCTTACTGACTTCTTGGGAAAACACCACAACTAATAGATTGTTACAAGGGCAAGGAAATTCTTTTCTCTTGATATAGTCCTAGGCCAGCATTTCAGGGAAAAATAATAATAAAAAACCCCCTGCCAGATGGAAGAGCTTGGGAACAGAAACACCTCATTGTGGTTCTGGGATTTAAAAAAGTCTCATGTTTTACCTTGGTCTGGGTAACTAGAGGACCATGTTAAGTTGAAAATCTCACAGGACTCACTGTTTTGGCATCACTTTCCACATCCAGCACAGAGGGATTCTGGGCACCTGAGATTTGTTACTCCATATAAAGGGATTGGAGTCATGTTGGGGCTTGACCTTTGAATCTTTCTCCTTCCTTTTTTGGCCTAATAGAACTTACAGAGGTTCAAAATTTTGACCTGTCAAGTAGATTCTGTAAAGCAAGAGAAAGTGATACAGCTATCAACTTCATGACAAATGACAGTGATTATATCTTAGCATGCCATCTGTAACTAATTTATGGCATCACAGGTGCACAGAAGGCAGGGGTAAGTGAGGCAGTTCAGAAGGGAAAGTACCTGTAACAGTGTCTCCATAGGGACTTCAAAGGTTAATTGATTAGGGAAAGGAAAAATTATACAGATGGTAATGGAGGTTTTATATAAAAATTTAAAAAAAATGCTTAGAGGAAGGAAGGAAAATTAAACTATAAATGACAAGTATTTTTGTCTTTCAACTATCACACTGTTTCCTTGTTTAAAATGTTTAAAAAAGACAAAGACATTTTCAGTGAAAATATTTTCTTCCATTACAATAACCAGTAGGAAAACATTGAACAGCTGTTACAGCTATAGTGTAATACACCCTGTAGCAGGCAAAATAGGTACTTGAAATGAGCACTGGACAGCAAGCGCAGCCTGACCCAATTTAACAGGGAACACCTAAATGAACTATAGTCAAGCTCCCTTTTCCATGAGAGTTAACACTGCCTTCAAGAGGAAGTCTGCCTGCCTGCTTCTGCCCTGAAAGAAGTGGATTAAATTTGCTCTGTAAGTGGAAGGATGTGAAGCAGCAGTCTGATCTTTGATCTAACTCCAGCCCATCAAAGCAAGGGCCAGGAGCTGCTCAAGCCAAACTTCACCAGTGGGATAGTTCTTGAGATGAAGGCATCATGTCTGGCTGCCTCTGACTCCTCAAGCAGAGACCTCTTAATATCTGGGGGTAATGTTGGGAGAATATTTGGAACGATGCAAATTTTTGATTCCATGGCATCTTAATGATTCTTCTGTAATGCTGCTGGTTCACTTGCATGATTTCTTCAATGACAAAACCTGCATAATATTAACAGAAAAAAATAAGAAATCAAATTTTAATGCTTGCTATATTCTGGAATCTTGAAAAATAAATTTCTGCTTCAATTATCTGTAATATATGCCTAACAAGAGCTTTATTATGTAAACCATCTTGCTTAAATGCTAATTTTAAAACAGATAAATGCTGATATATAGATTTTGTCCTATAAATTTTAAATACTTTACACTGATTTTGTTAAAAGATGGTACAGCTTTGTTTATGTAGGCCTTTAAAATTCAAATATGTAATATTGTTTTACATTACTGAAGATTTAGTCAATAGTATTTTAAAAAGAATTCTGAAGGTAACAAAGCCCAATTTAAAAAAAAAAAAAAAAAGGCCGAAAGGAGTTTCAGCAGTATTATTTTGGTTGCCTGCTGCATTGGTTTATTTATTTTTCTATGATCATTAAATTTTCTTGGAATAGTGAGTGTGTTCATTTAAAAATAATTTTCTTAAACACTGCTTAGTGTGCCTCTCAGATCCTTAAGCATGAATCAGAAACATATTTCATATAAAATATGACTGTAATGAAGAGTAAAAATAATGACAACTGTCATTGTTAATTCTTTTGGTTGCTTACTGGCCAGAAAAAAAAACATTTATTCAAACAAGTGTCCAAAATCTAAATTCATTCTGTTAGCGTACATTGTACCCAGAAAACTGGATTGTGAGTGAGGGCAAAAATTCAAGAAAGGCCCATCTCATAGTCCTGGAAAAGAGGTTTGTTAATAGGTGTCCTCGTAATGATCATCTAGTAACTAGTGAACTTGTCCAAAATATGACACCTTTATCGCAGAGTCAGTGTGTGTCTAAGTAAGGGCGTTAATAAGAAGTAGGTGCTCTAATCTGTCTCTCTCTGTTTCTGTTTTGTCAGTTTCCATAGACAAACAGACCATAATCCTGAAGTAAAAGTCAGACAGATTGACCCAACTTCATGCTGATGAAAAACCACATTCCTCCTCTACAATCCTAAGATTGTAAGATTGTCTCATCAGTCAATAAATGCATGCTAAGAGCAAAAAAAACCAAAAACCAAAAAAACCCTACAAACAAACAAACCCCAAAAAACTCCACCAACCACAAAACCCACTCTTCCAAAATTCTATTGGTTTATAAGTTTTAAATTTTGTATTTCCCTGTTTTTCACATTCAGGAAAAACTGAAAGATTTTGACTAAGAAATTACACTGAAGACGTCATCCTAATGTAATTGGTTGTTTCAAAATATTGAGGCACAAGAGAAATGTTCTGTATTATCTTAAACATAGAGTAGTTATTGTCATTGCTACATCAAATACAAGCATCAAAAGAGCAAATTATAAACCAGAGAAGTAGAGATTCAGTTGTTTGTGTGTGAAAATTCAAAAAGGACATCTTAGGTATTCACATCTTTACTTTGTCCTCAGTAAAAATTTAATTACTTCACTATGATATTATTATATTTTTATTTATTGGTTTGGTTTGGGGCTTTTTTGCATATAAAAGGCTCTTTTTCTTGGAGCTTCTCTTTGCCACATGTGAGGTGCGTGTTTAAGGTGATCATTGATTCTTGCTCCCTGACTGGCTGAGCTGCTCTGATTTAATTGCAAAATAGGTAAAAGCCTTTATTTTTTTCCCTTGGTAGTAAATGATCTGGTTGAAATACTGATTTTTTTCACAGGCAAGTAAATTCCATAGGAAAAATACTTTTTCACAGAGAGGATTCAAGGAACTCTAAAGATGGTGTTTAGGAAATTAATATCTTTTGGAGTAGCATTTTCCCCAAGGTGTGGGTTGGTCCAGGAAAGTATTTGCTTTCTTGATAAGAAGCTTTTGGACATTTTCCCAGGCAGTGGAACTAATTCATATGATACATTTGTATATTGTTGCAATCAAATTTTGATATCTTAACCTAATTTAAAAAAAAAAAAAAAGTATTTCTGAGTTAAAGTTGCACTCCTTGGCCTGCAGGTGAAATTAATTTCATTATCCTTTCTACTATGGCAGATCCTAGAGGATCTATCATCTCCTGGGGGACTTTTTCATTGCAAAAGTATTTGAAAATAACCTTTTTACAAACTAACAAGTAGAGAATAAACAGCACTATTTGAAATTTAATCTTCAGGTACTTTTTAAAGAAACTAAAAGCAAATGCATTTCTAACATAATATTTTACTTATTTACATTCAAAACAGATTTAGGTCGATGAGGTTTTCCAGTGATGCACATTGGAGAAAGTATTGTTTCCCTGCGTATGGATCCTGTTACACTAAACAATAAATATGACTCTGAAGATCAGAATAGCAGGTTTATAGATACACAAAAGAGGTAATAGGCTCACTAGCATTGATCTGCTTGTGCTTATCCAATTTTCCTGCTGGAGGGGAAAAATAAAGGAGAAAAAATTTCTGCTTACACAGTATTGATAAATACAGAATTTATTGCGTAGGCACATACTCAGTTAGTCTCGGCCTGGGTAGACTGCTGGTCATAAACCAGGTATTTAGTTCCTTTCTTTGTCTTCTTCCCGAATTATAGGTTAACAAATCATGTTTTTGGCCTGCAGACTGTATGCTATCTGCTTTCACTGTTGCCTCACTCTTCCTTCTCTGTGCTGCTTCACTGGTCTATGTTTCAAAAACATGCTCTGCTCAGGTATTTTTCTCTAGGATGTCTCAAAAATTGTTCTAATGCAAATTGTCTTGCAACACACATTTTAAAGTAGATAATTTTAAAGTGTCATACCAGAAATCCAGAAAAAAATTTGTTTTCATAGTTTGTTAAAAACCAGTAGAGTGATTGTGAAAGGTCAACCCAAATTCCTGGGTTGCATCATGAATTCTGGACCAGCATGGCAAAAATAAAGAAAACCACATGATGTGGTTCCTTCATCTTCAAATCTTAGAGAAACAGAGATCAAAAGAGGACTGTAGAGGCATTCAGGGTATATAGGGTACATAGAAATAAATTTAAAAAGAAAGTTAATACCTGGCAAAAATGAAAGACAGAAAGTAAATTCTGAAATAAATTTTGGGTCGCTCCTCCATTTCTTTCAAGCTTAAACTCATGGTGTTTTTTCTTGTTCCTGACTTTGTATTTGGGCATTAAAATTAGTGCTGTAAGCTGAGGTCTGAATTTATATAGCCCACAAATTTCAAACTAGCACTCGGCATATGCAGACATTTGGGCTTCTAGACATTTGAAAGAACAGACCTTGAAGACTCATTGCTCAAATCAGAGTTTCTTAATTAGGCAGTCAGAAGCAAAATTGCTTTTATTCAAGCTACAGAGCACTGCTAAAGCTCTGTTTTAGACCTCACATTTGCCTCAATTAGTGTGGCTGAAGAGTGTGGTTAGGGAAAAGGGGATACAGAGAAGAAGTTTTCTCCTCTAAGGGCAGTCAGTGTCAAGTCAGCTCTTTCTATATGCAACATAAAGCAATATTCAGCTGTTTGGACTGTTTTGGGTTTTTTTTATTTAATTAAAAAACCAACCAAACAAAACAAAACAAAACCTTTTAAGTGGATCCTGTGATTTAATAAATCATCTGTAAAAACTTGCATATTCCTCTTCCCTTTTGTTGACCATCAATTGCTTCTGACATGCACTTGATAAACACAGCAGAAAGTGTTGACATATTGTAAACCAGATCAGGGCCAGCTGATACAATGAACATTCCCTGTATTGTGAATTCCAGTTGCATGGAGCAACCGCTTTAGGGGTTCAGGGGTTATGTCTCACTGTCCAAATTATGGATGGAACATATGAAACAGGTGAAGTGCCTTTGTACAATGACTCAAGTAGAGCATGACAAATAACTGAATATTTTACATTTAACATCCTATCCATAAAAAACACCAAAACTCAAATAAACAAAGAAAAACCCGCACACACAGCTCCCCCCCCAAAAAAAAAAAAAAAAAAAAAAAAAAAAAAAAAAACCCCCAAAAAAACCCAAAACCAAAAAACAACAAAAAAAAAAAAAAGGAAAAGTAATGTGACTTTGATATTTAGGGAGGTAGAAGTCAATGCTCATAGCAGTATAATTTCCTTGAACGGTATTTCTCACATAGCTTAATGGCTTAATTAATGTTATCTGTCATTGTGGGCTGCAGTTGTTTAAAAGTATTTGGGTTGATTTGGAGTGACAGGTTTTATTGTGGTTAGAAATTTAAATAAATGGTTGTAATTGAACATCAAAGTAGCGACAGGTATTACAGAAAGGGTGATGAGTGAAGAAGACAAAAAGGAAAGTCAGGAAACAAGTCCCCCATCAAGAAAGACAAACAGAACAGAGAATTAAGTGAAGGGAAGAACCAGACAATGTTAGCAAGGGCAACCAAGAATATGAGGCCAAGCAATGAAATTTGTTGTTTGGTTACTTCTGAATCTTTACTTGTGGAAACAGAATTAGTTATTTCACTAAAATCAGTTAGTTTAGGATTCAGACCAGAGACCAGAAACAGTTGTGGCCTCAATTATGACAAGTTGTTGGGCAAAAGGGTAAGTGTGTAAGCTGGTAACAGGGCAATGAAGGCAACTCGTTTATAGAAGTGAAATTGGCACAAGAAAAAGAATCAACAGCACAGTTAACAGGAAGGAACGTTCCTTTATACTAAGGAAATGAGAAAAACGCCACAAAACCAGATCCAGCTATGTTGGCATGTTTTTATGCATCCATATTCCAATAGTAATATATTTCTAGGGCAGGCTTCAGGCAGAGAGAAAGCAGGCAGCTCCTTAGGCAGGTAGAGGTGGGAAAGGCAAAGTTTTATCTTTCCTTGGGAGAAGATGCTGTCTGGGCATATTCCAGGTATAAGGAAGAGTTATAGGTAAAGCCAAGGCAAGCTGCTTTCTTTTCAGCACCTTTCTCTTGAGCACTTAAGCTGAGCTATGATGGTAACTATGACTGTGTGATCACAGCAAATTTGGTTGCTGCCCTTCAGCTCTGGCAAGAAGGGAAGAGGCAAAGGCAAGCACTGAACTTAGCCAGGCACGTGGGCAGCACCATCTCAGCAGCCAACACCTCTTGGTCATTTTGCCAAGCCGCAAAATTGAATGTTAATACTACAAGGATTAAAACAAAATCCCTTGGGACAGTAGTACAGTTTTACAGATGCTGGTGAGAAACACTGAGTCAGGACTGTATCTTACAGTTAAAATTTCATGTGACTGCTGTCTGTGGAAACACTAATGAAAACATCATAATTGCTGAAGTTTCACTGAGAAATGTGCATGAGTTTGGGTTTTTTTTTTCTCTCCAAATGCTATAGATAACAAAAAGTCACAACACAATTGCAAAATGTATATCTTTTTAAAAGGCAGCAGGAAGTGGGCTCAGAAATAAATTGTTATGTGATTAGGAAAAAAAAGACAACCAAACAATGAAAGAGTCCACCCAACTGCTGCAGGAGAGATCAAAAAGTGTGTTTCAATATCTCTCTAAGAACATCTTGGCAAAAAAGAAAAAGTTTGGGATTATTTTTTCCCCTGAATGGAAAAAGCAGAAACATTCCTGTTCAGTGACCTCCCCTTTCAAGATACTCAGTATATATCTGGTCTTTCCTGCTACATATAATTATATTGAAATTAGATAATGGAGACATTTGCTTTCATTTTTGACTCTACCTCCAGAAGACAATTACTCAAGTTTTAAGAAGTGAAGATTACTGATCTTTGCCTGTGAAGCAATCCAGTCTTCCACTGTTCCAAATTTTGTGAGATCCTTCTTTATATGTTTGTATTGTGTGCTCTTTGTTATGTCTGCATTATTTTTCATCCAAGATAAAAGCAGGAAGATAAGAATTTATATCTGGAAGCAGAGTTTATACGAGCATTTCAGAGAACAAAGCCAGTAAAAATTCTAATTAGCCAAGTAAACGAAAGGGATTTCTGCTTTGTGGGTACAAAAGACCTGAGGAAAGTCTGTTTTCACTAAAACACAGGTATCAATAATATAATTCAAAGAGTAACTTTCCAGTGGTATTACTGAATACTTGCTATATACATAATGTGGAAGAACAAAGACTGGGAACCACATTTTGATATTATTCTTAATATTGCAATTTTTGCTTGGGCTGTATCTGTTTTCTTAGGATACCAAACTGTGAGCAAGCAGAAAGAAGAGCACAGAAACATTCAAGGATGCACTTAGTGGAAGGAAAGTGTGCTGTGTATTCCCTAATTTCACAAGAAAAAACCCTTGTAAAACTCTGTGAAATGGGAGTGGTCATGGCAGTAGATGTAACGTCACTACTTGACGTTCCCTTTGAAAGTAACTTTACATTGTACTTCTGTCGCAGGTAACACAACACTAATTACTCTCCTAGAAAGTGATGTCCCAACCATTTGATGGTGGTCCAACCAATATAATAATAATATTGCACAGGATTTTTCAAAGGAGCTACCTGAAGAGCAGAAAGTTCCAATTTGTTTTAATATGGTGGAAAAATTCCAGATACATGACAGCTGGAACAGAATTTTGGCCAGAAATTCTCAGAAACTGTAAGATGGAAAATATCCCCTTTTAATGGAAGGGGAAAAAAAAAAAAAAAAAGGAGAAACAACACTTGTATATTACTGTAAGCCAATATATGAGGACTAATTAGCACCCCAATAAGGTGACATTAGTTAATGTAATCCCACCAAATGGGCCATAAGAGATGCACAGTTACTTCTCCACACTTGTTTAATACACCAGCTTTTCTTGGGTGAAGTAATGGAGAAGCTGTGCAAGCACAAAAGACAAAAAATGTGGGGTTTAAAAGCCCCAAGAATCCAACACACCTCCTCAAGACCCTGAACACACTTTACATTTGACCCAACCTGGAGAGCCAGCAGATAGAGCGTCAATACATTCCACGAAAAAGGGAAGATGCAATGTTACAGAAGGAATGTGGAAACTTGAAAACAGACTTGGCAACAAGTGGAGAACTGAAGCTGATGACCAAATGATGGATGGGTAATATGAAGTGACAATGAAAATTATTTCCCTGGAGGGCAGGGCTTTTTGGGCTTGTATCTATTGCCTATAATTTATTTTTACATGTGATTAATCATTTAATCCTGAGGCATCCTCGTCAATTTGTGAGGCCTTTTCATGCATGTGAGGGATTTCCATATAGATTTCATGGAACTTTCATGGCATTTTTCCTTCTCCTGATGTTTGCACCACATTAAGAGCTAAGTCTTGCTTGTTACAGAGGTGTACAAAGGATATCTTGCAAGTTTCAGCTTCTCTGTCTTAAGTTACTGATTCTCACAAACCAAATCCACAGCCTATATATCAAAAACATTTTGAAAAAGATTGTTTTATTGTTTCTGTGGATTTTATAACTGGAGGAGGACAGGAGGGCCTTGAAAGAAAAGATTTTCCAATCAAATTTGGCTTCTTCAATTATTTTGACATCCAAATTTATCACTAAAATACAGAATATTTTGAAAACTGTTCTTGCACTTGAATTCTTCTTGAAGTGTAGTTTTGGACGTGATTATTCACTCCAAATCATTAACTCTTTTTGATGTGAACTGCCTTTTCAGAAGTAAAACTGCCTGGGCATAAAACTATATGTTGAATTTGTTATGAGACAAGCATTTTTGTGGAAGGCAGAGAATCTGCATCATGGACAAGTTCAGTGAGGAACAGCACTCTAAAGGATGGTGCTGGGTTTCTGCATGCACAGAAACACGATTTTATCTAGAGTCCTCTGTTTCCATTAAAGTTTATTTTGGAGTAAATGCTGTCATTTAGAAAAGAAATTAGGAGATTTTATTGGTCTCTTGGATGCAATAATTCATTTATCTCATATATAAATTAAATTTACTATTAACTTGGTAAATTAAATAACATGTTAAACACATGAAGTATCTGTCTTTACTAGGCCTT
The DNA here is from genome assembly GCA_013400415.1 of Scytalopus superciliaris. NCBI lineage: Eukaryota > Metazoa > Chordata > Aves > Passeriformes > Rhinocryptidae > Scytalopus > Scytalopus superciliaris. The sequence goes on along the minus strand of VXBX01009724.1, from coordinate 362,052 downwards.
TTAAACATCACAGATAGAGCTGGAATTATAGAAACTGCCATAAAAAAACCCTTCAGTGTAGCAATTTGGCAATTATGTCCTTCTCAAAGGCAGGAACATGATATATTAGACACTCTTTGGTGGCATTCCTGAGAAATGCTGACTCTGTGATCATGGTGCATTCAGAGGTGTAGTAGAGCACAGTTAGAAAAGCTGTGCAGAATTGAAGGAGGGGGAGAAGAAACATAATCAAGCAGGAGATTATGGCCTCTGAATCTGAACTACACAGTAATGCCTGAACATTTATTGTACCCTCTTTTTGCATTTTTTTAAGGTATTTGGTTGTAATCTCTTGGAGTATTACAATTTATGTGATGTTAATCCCAAGACAGACTTCTTACTAATTCTGCTGCAAGAAGTAGTAGTGTTACCAGTGCAGACTGCAGCGGTACAGCCTCATTTCAATGACGCTGCTTGCAGGTTGCCTGGGGCAGAATCGGTAGGTTATATACAAATACCTAGTAGAGGCAGCTTTACTAGAGACTCTGGCACTGGAAGAGCTCCAGCTACTGGTCCCAAAGGAGGGGCAGGGATGGAATATTGCTGTTAATTCCCCTCATGACCCTGTGCCTCCTCACTGACAGCAAAACTTCTTGTTAAATAAATGGACTCGACCTGTAGCTGGGTCAGTGGCGTAATTTATGAAAACTAACAGAGGGTCAATCCATGAGAGGTGCTTTTCCATATATTGCATAGTCTAAAGGTAGCAGGAAAGGTGCAGAGGAACTCTAAACTACATAAAAATTCAAAATTATTAAGTATACAAAGCTATTTTTGTTAACTAAACATGAAAATACAGTCTTTGGCAATGTAAGGGAGCACTGTTACATGAATGCCCTTTTCCTATACCTTTGTAAGTGTCCACTGTTTATTGAATGAACCTTTGGCCCCATATCATACAGTGTCTCTTCAACAGTCATGCAAGTTCATATAAAATGCTGGCTAGATTATCCAACCTATTTTCATGGCATTATGGATTTGGTTTAGAAAGTTGTTTGCAGTGTTGAGTCTTGTTTAAAGGCAACAAGGCTTTCATGACTTCTCATATCTATAAATTAGTCACTGTTCATCTTGTCAAAAAGGCAAAATCCTTTTTTTTTTTTTTTTGTGATTCCCAACTTAGTGGATTTATTGCATTAACTTACATCCAGTTGTCACATTGAATGTGTAGACACTTGGTGGTTAATCATCTGTCTTTCTGCTACACACACAGCTGCAGAGATCAGCAGGAGTAGCCACACACTTGGGACAGAGAGGGACAGAAATGTAATTAAACCTTTTGTCTCTATATCCATGAGACTGTAGCAGCTTAGCCTCATGACAGCTGGTTTAACCACTGTTAATGAAAACTAGTTTTTAGGTATGTACAAGAAAAAGGAAGAAAAATAAAAGTACACACACACACTTTGTGAATCCAAGAGTACATTTTTTTCCTTAGGATTTACTACTGCAATGGGCTTTTTGCACTAGAAATTTTATGCATGCTGATTCGTGGCCTTACAATTTGGGCATCATGGTTTTTCTAATCTGACTGCAAAGCTGCTGATGAGACACATATTTCTGATTGCAAACAGGATTAGTCTTGTCTTTGAAAGGCCAGATAATAAAACCGTAGTGCTTTTTCTTGTCTACATAACAAAGGCATGATTTATTACATTATCTATTTCCTGTTGCTCTCAATTTTTCTGAGAGTAAACAAAATAAAAATTAAATATAATTATTATCTGCAAGACACTTAGACATTGTCAAAAAGTTTGCTTTACACGGAGTATTTCCAGCCACTATTTCTAGCTCCTAACCTAAGTGTTGAGCAGCTTACAGTTGCTGATATGAAAAAAATGCCCATGCATTAATGTGGCACTTCTGATACATTGCAAAGAGACATAATTTTCAGCATGGGTCTGTGACAAAAAAATCAGATTAAGAGGAATTTGGAGTCCAGGTTTCCAGCTCAACCTTCTATTGTCCCTTGAGAGAGGGAGAGGTTATTTCTCAGAAGCAGCACTTGTAACAACATCAAGTTTTGTATGTCACAGGCTTTTATTTAATATGAAGTCATGAGGAAAAAATGTGTATTCAGTTTCCCTGGATTTCTCCAAAGTGCTACACAGAGCAGCAGGTGCTGCATGTAACATGCATAAAATCAGTCATATGGCAGAATCCAAGCAGCAGCTTGCAGACTCGAGGAACACAGTGATCAGGACCGTTGCTCTCCATTTGTCAGCCAGTGTAGAAGTGCATAAAGAGTTCTAGCACTGATTTTTCAACTTCAACCTTTTCAACAGCCAGACCAACAGCATAACATCTCATGATGCTTCTGATGTCCTAGGTGTTGGGAATAGGTCTGCGGCCTCCTAGGGCCTGTGCAGTCTCAGCCATGCTAACAAAGATGCAGTTACTGGTCCCACAGTGCCACGTGCAGAGATTGAAGCTTCAGCATTATTTGTCCTCTACAGAGCCTGTCCACTCTGGCATATATTGAAAGGCAGCCTACCTCGCATATTTGTTTTGCAATCTATTCACTAATGGGTCTTTTTCTGATTATGATTTATGGAGGGCTTGCAGACAATGAACAACTCTTTCAAGAAAGATGGGCTACAGGCAGATATTTATTCTTCATGTTTCTACTGGCTCTGAGGTAGTCACTGATAGCAATGTGAACTGAAGATTTTGCTTTTCTTTCCAAGCATCTGAAGAAATTAAAATTCAAAGTATTAAAAAAGTGAGTTGTTAATGTATTTAATCAATCAGAAAAAAAATCAACCAGAAACATGCTGAACTTCACATTGAAAGCATAAAGGTCAAAGTATTGCTCCAAAAACATGTATGTTCATAATGTCCTGGCTTCAGCAGAAAAAAAAAATGTATAAAACAATTCAGGCTGAAGTTATTTTTAACCTGGATCATTCAAGTAATCCAATTTTCAGCACAGACATACAAACAGTTGCATTGGTTGGATCAGCTGGAAGGGTGTGATATGAAAATTGAAACAAACATCTTGAGGTGGGAAAGAAAGGGTCTTGCATTGGTTAAGGCAACAAAGCCAGCATGAAACAATAAACAGAGACTATTAAATGGGTCTCTACTTACCTAAAATGAGCAAGACAGACAAGTGTCCACTGGGTAAATAAGAATTCCAATAGTCTCTTAGAAGAAAGTGCTAAGTTCCCAAATTGTAAAGCAGTTATAATTCAGGCTTTTGGAAATTACTCTTGATCGTATTTGTCCATACTAGATGATTTTGTTATAGGACTGTGCTGCAACTCTTGCTTACATAGTGCAACTTTCACACATGGAGGGGCCTGTTGCCTTAAGATCAATGCTTGAATGGACAAATATTCAGAGAGGACACAATAGTAGTTAACTTTTCAACAGTAAAAATATTTACTTTACAAAGACAGTGGTGTTATATGAATCATCTTTGTACTTCAGATGTTCAACAGAGTACAGACTTTGACATCATCAGTAGACCTGTGAACCTAAAGGAATCACTTGGAATAATTCAGTTTCAAACAATTGTGGAGGGAAAACTGTAACAGAACATGAAAACAGATGAGGAAATAGGAATCTGTGTGACCTACACAAGAAAAATAATATGGAAAACTAATTTTTTATCTTGATAGAGAATAAGGGCAATTATTTACATGGGGTATCTGTGTACCAGAAATGGTTTTTAGTTTTTTTTTTTTTCCTAGAAAAAACATATTGCAGAACCTCAGTTTATATGCAAATATAGCTTGTAATTTCTGCTGTGGACACATATAATATGCTCCAGGCATACCCAAGCAAATCAAGTCAGTAGGGCAGAAGGCACAGAGCTCCACACTATGCATTCCAGAATAGCACCAGCTTGTCCCAAAATAGTGGAACCATATGAGAGCAATGCTCTTCCTGAATTAATAAATGATGACTCTTCTTATTATAGAAGCTGTGTCTTGTGTATATCACTTCTCTTTTGAGAATTACTTTCCCTGTCATACACTACCACTTTATGATATAAATATGTGTATGAATAGTAAGAATAAAGGAAATCCAGTAAAATATCAAGACTTGAGAACTGAAATAAAATTTTAACATCTTAAACCATGTAATTTTCAATCTATTTTATAAATTACTTAGAATGTTATTGTGTTGCTCCAAAATTACTTAGTTTTCTTTCATAGGCGTTATCTTCTTTTCAACACAAGAAATTTTATTCTTTATTTTTGAAATAACTGTGAAATATTTTCCAAAGAATAGACTGAGATAATCATGAGGGAAAAAAAACCCCTCACTTAAACTTTTCACTTTTCTAAGTTCTAGAACTTGCATTCAGGTGAATAAGCAATAATTGAAAAATTATCTTTTTCCAGCTTTCATAATACAAGGGAATAGTAAGGAAAATCTCTGGAGATCTGACAAAGGAGATATGAGAGAAATGTAAATGAAAAATAAATGAAGCAGATCATTTTATAGTGTTAATGATGTGTAGCTATGAAATCCTAGGTTGAACCACCAGAACTGCAACATATTTTTCCTGCTTAGGCCCTGGTGAAATATTTAATATGAATGTGAGTCAGTATTTTTTGTGAAGCCTTGAGTAATGTTACAAAAACAGATGAATGTTCCTTCTCGGCACCCAAGAAGAAATTTCAAGCTGAAAAGTTTTCAAAAAAAAAAAAAAAAGTTTGTCAAAACAAACAAATCTCATGCAACTAAGCCCATTTCTCCCTGTCCTGTACCCTCACAGGCACAGCTCACTGAACTCACACTTGCTAACAGTCCTGCTATTCAATGTCTGTGTGGAAGGTGTTGGGTTCTCTGCTCTGTCCACCAGCTGCTGAAGACAGTATGCTCCCTGACATGAGTAGGAAGATGTTCAGTGATTTAAATGAGTTTTGGAAACTATCCCGTATTTCTGATCTTCTTTATGTAGAAGAAAATCGTAACTCAATTTCATCCAGAGATAACAGAGGAGTGAATGAAAATTTTCTTAATGTGGGCTGGGATAAAAAAAAAAAATAAAAAAAAAAATCACAAATTATTTAAAATATTTACAGTTCAGTTATGAAGATCAGGTCACAGACACTCTTAAAGTAAAAAGCAAATTTATGAAGCAACACATCTCAGAAGTCACTGATATTTGCCTCACTGTATCTCTTTGGGGAATGCTTGATCAAAGGCCCTTGTGAACTGCCTGTCCCACTTCTTTATCTGCATGGAGGGCTTACTGGGCAGGGAAAAAAAGGGAAATACTTGGTGGCAGTGGTGCAGAAGCAAAACTGTTCAGAAATAACTGTACCATGATAGTGAACAGCCTGTGCACTGTTCCAATCCTGGAATCCCTGATTGCAGCAGTTCTGGTGCACTCCACACACAAGTGTAACACAGAACACGTGCGAACCACACCAGTTAGAACTGCATTAGCTGGCACTTTGTATTTTATGGCATACTTTTTTTCTGGCTGTATGAGAACAGATGCTCTCTGGTCCAGCACACAACTACCTTCAAAACACTTTGAAAAAATCTGAACCAGCAGAATGGGTTTATACTGGATCAGTGCTTTGTGGCATGTGGCCACAGAGTTCTGGATCTGATAGAAAGAGCCTCAAAGCCAAATTTTGTGTCTTTTTGAACCATGGCCCAGGTAAACATGGAAATAATTTTTGTTCCATAGTACCAGACACGGCCATGCCAAATGGTTAACAAATGTGACATATGTGATCTCTGTAATATAAACCCATAGAATTTTACTTTAAAACAGAATCAAAGTATTGCACAAGAAAATTAGACTTTATTTTACACCTTTTTTTTTTTTTTTTTTCCCCCTTTGTATTCAGGTGACTTGGGAACTGTACTAACCTCATGCTTGTTGGCTCACACCCTATGCTTATATTCATTCAGGGACATGTATCTATCCTTCATGGACAAAATTCCAGGGGGTTGTAGTCCTTTCTCTCCCTGTTCTTTTCCTCAACCTTGAACACTGGTCCTAGGAAAGAAAACTGCCCAGAGACCAGCCACACCTGAGTCCTTGTCCACAGTGGAATGCTGCTCATACTGATCTGCTTGTTACTAAAAGCAGACTACTTCTTATAAAAAGTGGCCTTATGACAGAGAAACAAATGGAAACTGTGGTGCTCTCACCAGCTCTCACTCTTCCTCTGAGTGAACATAACTGACTTAGGTTTTCAGTCTAAAAGTATCCTGAGTTAATAATGTATTGTCACTGTCATTTTATACAACTGGGAGCATCAAGAAACATGATGCTTATTTTTTTGTCATTCAAGAACTCACTTTACATAACTATGATGGGGTTTGGGAGTCTTTTAAAAGGGAATACATTGATAAGGTAAATCTGTATATGCGAGAAACAAGTCAAACATAGAATGACATATAATATAAGCATCACCTGGTGTTTATATCCTAAGTTAATCATATTTTAAAAGCAATTGAGAGATAGGTTAATGAATACCTAGGGACAAATGAAGATTTCTGTGACACAAAAGTAGTGTTAGTTCTTCAATTAAAGAATGCCTGCTTTCTTACCAGCAAACGAAAACACAGATTTTTTTTCCTGAAATCTTTTCTTCTTAATCTCCAATTCACCAGAGGCAGCAATTCAGTGGAGGGCTGATCCAGTTCCACTGTAGTCAGTAGAAAAGACGCTGACTGGGATTTGGATCAAGTCCTTACAACACTACAGGGTGGGGTTAACAATGTAAAAAGCTAATGTTTCCAGATCTATCTAAGACCAGATGTGCAAGGCAGGAAACCATATGATTAGATTCAAACAATAAATAAAAAAGGAGTTGCCCTTGTTTAGAAGCAATTTCCACCAGTGGAGATTTTCTAACCATGACAACATGCTGCAGAATTCAGCATTAAGTCACTGAGTGGCTGAACCTCTATCCAGCAAAGCCTACTGAATCTTTGGGGAGTCAGGATTAGCTGAAAGAACAAACGTAAGAGATCACTTCATGTCCAGCTAAAGCCAACAAAGGTTTTAATGCTGAACTTTCTTCTGGTTTTCATTTTCAGCATTTTGAGTTACTTATCTTATTTGAATCGCCTATTGCAGGATCCTTTTAACTGTTGTAGTGTGTTTCCAGTTAATAAAAGTAGGCATTGCTTGAAACAAGACATATTCCTTGAAACAAACTTTGCCTTCCCTTTCTTTCTCTCCTGCATCTCTCCCCTTCCCTCCCTCCACCTTCTTTTTGATTCCCCTTCTCCTCTTCCTTCCTTTTTTCTTTCCCCGCCTCCTTTCTTTTAATTCTTCCATAAAAAAGCGAAACTATAAACACCCAAAAGAAAAATAAAAAAACACCTCCACGACAGACCAAACCCAAATGGTCTGCATATGACAGTCCTACTTTCCGCAACAAGGTAAGCACATCATGGTGGTTACTGGAACGAACACACACTTTTTTCTTTTACACTTTGTATAAGAGTTGCCTGTCTGTCTAAACTGGATTGAAAATATTACAGCTTGCTTTTTTTTCCCCCCAATCATTTTTGCAAGTTTTTCCACTGAGACAACTATTTAAAGGAACTGGAAGGCAAATCTGCAATTTTCTAACTTCATGTATGCTTCATGTGTATAGAAGGAAATTGTGACTCTGTGACTTTTGAGGACATTTACCATTGCAAAACATCCAATCACATGTGCAGTGGTGAGAGAGAGGGGAATTATGAGGTTACTCACAACTAGATCAGCCCCCAAAACTTAATAATATATTTGGACAGTGCTAACTTGTCTTTAAGACTGAAAGTTTTCACAACTGTGAGTAATTGGATCAGTGTCTGGAAGCAACCACTATGAAGAAGGTGCCTGAATAGAAGCTGAAGTTAGTCTTAGACATATTTAAAACTCTAAATTTACTAGTCACTACTTTCCCATTTATTATCACTGTACAAGAAAGTAAGGATTTATACATCAGCACAAAGGTGGTCTTGTCCTCTTTTAATTTCCATTCATTTCTCTATCAAGGAGGAAATAACACATACCTGGAATGTGAACTTCTCCTACTCAAAGAACAGTTTGACAGAACAAAACACAACTGTTGTAAATCCCAAGGCAGATGCCGTGAAAGCTTCCCTCTCTCTTGCCACTAGCATCATGTTTATTACTCTAATTAAAAATCCCTATACTGTGGCAATAGTAAGTAAAGGATAAAGTTAGATGTTATGGGTTTTTTTTCCCCTACACAGAGGAACATGTTACAGGGGCATGACTTCCCCAATAAGAGAATTTGCTACCTTTTTTGTGTTTAAAATTATAGGTTTAAAAAGTAAGAGAAGTAGCAACATTCCTAAATAATGTATGGAATTAATATGGTGCAAAAGACAGAAGATGGGTTTCTAGGCTGTAGTTCAAAACCACTGTAGAATATGTATGCATGGGAGAAATCGATTCTTCAACTTGATGGAGGTCAGGCCTGTTCCAGCTGAGGTCATTCTGATTAGTTTGGGCAGCTACTGAGCCAGCTGGTAAACAGATGCTTTCTTATGTTGATGGTTTAGAATAAATTAGGCCAAACACTTTGATTGTGGTTAATGCAAGAAATCTGATAAATACAGCCTTGTGTTTTCTTTAATTTTTTTTTCTTAAATTTTAGGCATCAAAAACATAATATTTTACTTAAGAATAAGTAAGCTGGCAACATATAAATATGATGAATTGAAACTGCAAAAGATGTGTCTGAGCTACACCATCCCACCATTACACCACTGTGTCATTTTTGTGGGTCTTTTTAAGAACTCTGTGGCAAAAGTGCCATTTTTCATTTATGTTACAATAATTCCCTGAGTTACCAAGCAGGTCTTGAGTGTACTCCTTCCTATCAAGGTGTTACACGCATCTAACTACAAAGCAGATGCACTCTTGCAAAAGGAAATCCCAATGTCTGCTATAAAAGCTGCTTTTGCCCTTCTGGAAAGATGGGATAGGCTCCCATCGCTCAGAATGAGTTACACCATTTAGTTCTTTTTCATTCCCTTTCTCCTTCCCCTGCTTGGTGAAGGAGAGAGGGTTGGGAGGGAGTGTATGGGGTGTTTGTTTTCTTTTGTTTTTTTCATGGACTTTATTCAGGCTTAGCCTAAATTAGACAGTCTCAGAAAATGTACAGTCCCTGATAGTCAACAGTCCTTCGCTGTTAAACAAACACTGCCACAGATACACTGAATTGGATTCTTCTGCCACTTCCTATATTCCCACTTCATTCACTCATCCAGTGGCATATATCTGATTCACATCAGTTGAAATAAGATCCATCTGTTGTATTCAGAGACACACTGGTTGTTTCTCTTGTTAAATGACACCTTTGTTAATTGTCATTTCTGTAGGCATCTGGTCTCAAAGTAATGAAAGCAGGAGGTGTAGTGGCAGAGAGGGACAGGACAGGGACAGAAGAGGGGGGTCTCTACAAGTACCAGGGGTCTGCAGAGCAAAACCACCTGTTGGTGGAGGTCTCAGATGTGCCCAGGCCAGTAATGAGCAGGAGTGATGCAATAACTCAGTGTTAAGCTCATCAGAAGGCACCGAAGGTGAAAATTACTGCTGGGTTTCTTTCATTAAAGTTGCAACTACAACCATGCTATGAAACAGAAATTGTTGAGCACAAAAAAAGTTGCTGATAAAAGATGCATCTAGTAGCATAGATTCTGCTAGGACATATAGGCAGCATGCTTCATAATTGTGTTACAAATCTTGGCATGTGGATATTTCCCCTACAGCATCAAAAATGTCAGCATATAATGAATGCAGATGCATATGACTGGGCTCAAGCACAAGTTGAATGCTGAAATGAGTATGAAAGCCTACTTTATTTCATCACCTTTGGAGTCGCGATGCAGAATGAAAATTTAACTGCCTGGTCACCAGTCAGCAGATATTTTTATGCTGTATGTTATTTACGGAACTATCAAATTTTGTCACAGAAATGTGAGTATGTTGTGTGTAAGTTAACAGGACCTAGACATTGCTTCACAACATTCCTAACCTGAACATGAGATGGTGAAAAGCTGCAATTATCTAGTAAATAATTAACACTATTTGTAAAAGATTTTTTTTTCCTTAGGACTTTATGTTAACATGTATATTCAGAAAATAGAGATGAAGTATTAGACAGAAAAGTTAAAACTATGAAGAAATTAATTGTAACTGAGAAATGACTGAAGATTGAAAGCACACTCTTTCTCCTTCAGTCAGCAGATGTCCTGCCATTTGGGTTCAACACTCTTCATGCTCTCAAATTGAAATCACATGAAGGCCTTTGGAAAGCTGAGTTTTCAGGCTGTTTGCCCTTGCTATCTGTCAGAAGTTTTCCATTAAAAAAATACCACCCTGGACTGGATCTAGTTAAGATCATGACTCTGATCTCAGTCCTTTCCTCTCTGTCTAATAAATGACCTTTCATAGGGATTTCTTCACTACTGATTATCTGTTTTTTCCTTACTCCAGATAATTTTTTATACTCAGTGTCAATTATTTTTTCTGCCTGTTCCCTCAAAACAAACTTTAAAGGTGTAACTTCCTCAGAGAATTCACCACTTTCCAGAACCAGAATGAGATTTAACGTCAAGGAAACTTTCATGCCTCCACACTTCAGCCCCAAACCTGTGAGTTTTTCCTATGAGCTGTGCTTCCAAATACCTTCTGTCAGCCCCTGGGCATGCCTTCAGGAGCTGCTGTTTAAAAGCTGCTGCACAGTTTCCCCCTCAGTGTTAGTGATAATGCTTGGAAGCAAGTGGTCCTGGGACATGCTGGAATCACTCCCAAAGCTGTGCCCTCCTGTTCAGCTGTGCAGTTGCCAGAGGACAGATGCAATTCTGTCTTTTGGGAATAGCTCAGGAACAACATGTATCTTTCACAGGTATCTCCTTTCCCAGTTAAAAGGCCATAAATTGGGCAACTCCTGTGATTTGACTCTTCAGGTGATGCGTACAGCTGGGAGCCATATACACAGGGTAACTGAATAGAGAGCATGAGTTTGGCACAGCCTTTGCTGCAGGAAGCTGCAACTCCATTTTACTTCATGACCTCATGTATATCATTATGAGAGGAGAGGAAAAGGCCTCAAGTTGTGTGCTAGGGTGGTTTATATTGGATATTAGGAAAAATGCCTTCACTGAAAGGGTGGTCAGGCATTGGAACAAGCTTCTCAGGGAAGCAATGGAATCACCATCCCTGTAAGTGTTCAAAAACCCTGTGGATGTGGTGTTTAGAAATATGATCTAGTGGTGGACTTGTCAGTGCTGAGTTAATGGTTGGACCTGATGATCTTATAGGTTTTTTCCAACCTTAATGACTCTATGACACTATTCTATTTGTATGACCGGGAGATTGTTAGACCAAGAACATACACAACACTTGTGTTTGTGAGTGACAGAAAAGTCATTAACCCTGCCATGAGAGTGTCCCATACTCAGGAAGGCTGAGGAAAGGCTGAAACAGTCAATGTATGAGACTCAGCTGTCTCCCTTGAAGGCACATCTGAGCTCCAGAGCTGCAAAGACGGCAGGGACTCTCTGCTGTACCACTACTGTGGGAACCTGTGATGGACTGAAATGTTGTTAATGTCTTGAACCTCAAGCCTTGGGTTAAGCCCAAAAGACCCCACAGCTTGACCTACGTGACTGGAGACAAGGAGTCGAATGTACTAGTTTCAAGGACTCTAACTGCTTCTTAAATGCTCTTTCCTTTTTACTTGATAATATCCCTTTGATTTAGACTCTGTTATACCTTGGAATGGTTTCAGAACACATCCTAAACTCTGGGTAAAGATATTTTTTTTTCATTCTTTCCACATTGCCAGTCTTCCTCACACAGATCCACCCCAATATGTCCTTCACTGTGTAATCAAACAGTGAAAAGAAGGCAGGCTAGCATAGCTTGGATTTGTGGTTCACCACATACATGGCAATGCTGACTCCGAGCCATCGTGCCAGAGCAAACCCTGGACTCAAACCCACGGCTGTGTGAGTTTTATCTAAGTGGGTCTGACAATTGATATGCTGAGATCAGCAGTGTCTAAGTTAAAGTATTTATATCAAAAAATCAATAAGCCTCAATCAATTACTTTAAACGAAGCTCTGGATGAGGGATAATCTTAGGACAGTAAAATAACAGAGACTGATGGGGTCAAAGCAACCCTCTAAACCAGTGGTGCTTAGTTTTCTGCTGTTGGTGGTTCATTTTGAAGTGCTTGGCATTCTGAAAGCTTCAGAAATACCCTCATATCCTTACCCTGAATGGGAAAAATTGCATATCTCTACAGCTGCATTCTGATCTTGTTCTGTTTTATATTATGTTTATTATTAAAAATCCCTCATGCTTTATATTATTTTCATATGTTGTTTATGAAGGGTTAACAGCTGATTATTATCTGTGACACAATGCAAGCACCTCTGTACAAGATACAGAGAGTTGCAACCTATTGATCTGCTTGGTGTTTTGGCAATTGTCTGTGGCATTTGCTAAAGCAAGTATCATTACTTACCAGGAAAAAATACAGCACAAAGAGCGGGCAAAGAGCAAAGAAACTCCTGCAGTTTCCAGGCCATTGCATGACCTTTCCTGCCATCTCTCCTTATTTAGTGCAGCCTGCTTTAACTTTTCCAACAGTCATAATGTACTGGCACAGTGATGCCTATCCTATGATTTTCTGCCTGTTTTTCAGGTGTTTGGGAGGGTAATCTCTGTGCTGTAGCATACTGGCTGCAAAGGGTCACATTCATGTATAATGCCACTGAATGTGAGAGTGTTTCAGATTAAGATCAGCTGCTACATAAGGTTTCCAGAGCCTGACTTCTGGGAGATGGAGAGGGCTTGGCCGCACACAGTAGGTAGTTTGAATACAACTCCCTACTCAGCTTCCTTTCATGTTGCAAAGACCTTGGACCTGAAAGTTCTGGAAAACAGCTCATTCATTTTTTAACTAATAGTTTAGTGAGAGGTCAGAGTATGGCCTTCTGAGCCTCCATGTTGAGAAGCAAAGCACAGAAAGTAATTGGTTCCTTCCTCAACTATGAGCCCACCAAGTATTTAAGGTAAATGGACCTATTCATAATAGAAACTAAATCTGTAATCTGAAAGGGGATTATTATTAATTTTTTTGCTAGAATATATCAGAAACTAGTTATGATAAGATCCAGGCATTCCAATAATAAAAAAAATTAGTTAAAGATTTTAACAGAATTTATGATTTCTAATTCTGGATCAAATTATTACCTCCAATGTATGCCAGCCAATCAGAAAACACTATTTTGTCATAAAATCTGATGTATATTGTCCTTAGTTGCCTACAAAATACTGATAGAAACTGTTTGAAAAAACAAAAAAAGTTGTATGTACAGGTTTTTTGGTTTGTCTTGGGCATTTGGAATTTATATAAACAGTAGAACTCTGCAAAGAAATGTAAATAGAGCAAATAGATAAATAGATGCAAACCCTTTGCTAAGGCAGATGAAGTTCACTGAATGTCCTGTACTTTTCAAAGCTTCCAAAAAATCTCCTTATTCATGGGGTAAGATAAACTTCAATCATCAATATAACAATTATAGTTGCAGTAGATACATAAAATTTTGCTATTTTAAGTACAGTTTTTAAAGTCTATTTTCCAGGAGAATTTCATATACAGGAAAATGTAAGAGCCTGCCTTAATTTTTTAAGTTCTCATTTTGCATTTGTTTTGTTTTGTTTTGTTTGTATTTGATGGATTCCCAGTCTTCACTGGTTTTTAAAAAGTAACAGAACGCTAAAAGACACAACCCAATCTTGCTGCTCAATTGGACAGAGCCTATAACTTTGCCTCTTGGTTTAAGCTTGGTTGCAGGAGCATATGAAAATCCTGAATGAGTAACATAACATTCCAGGACCAGCATTTCTTACCTATCTTTCTTTTCACTCACCCTCTTGGTGGCAATAAGGAATGTAAGTAGACAGTCCAGGCTGCTTTGAATGATCAGAGCCATCTATGAAAAGTCAAAGGATCAAGTTGTGTTGCCTAGAACAACAGTATATCATGTAGAGTATTAAGGATTATTCTGTTACTTTTATTCATGTGTGTGGTCCTGCATATTTCTTGCCTATTGTTTACATTATAAAGAATATTTTTTCTAGCTATTCAGAACACAATACAGATATAGTACCTCTTTCCTATTTAGCTAAGCAAGTTTTGCTTTCATCCATAAAGTCTTCACTACTGAAGTTTAGGATCAAACTAAGAATAGAAGAATGGGTGTTTCTAGCCGAAGAATAATTTAGTTTGAAATATTGAGGGGAATGATTTGTGGTAAACATTTGTGTATTTATATGAGAACTTGTAGTTGACCTTGATTACCCCAAGGGAAAGTTTTTGTGAAGTTTTATTCAGGAAAGTCCATATGTTTCGGTACTAGCAGAAGGAATAAAATGACACATTTCATCTATTTTAGTTAAATAAACATCTTGCATGTCTTTTTATCTAAATTATTCTGTTCCGTTTTACACACTTATAGTTTCCCATGAAAAAAGTGACTCCATAAGTTCTTCATTGAAACAGTATTGCTAGTGATTGAAAATAAAAGAACAGAGGTCTTCCATCTGCCTGCTTGTCTCTCTATCTATGTAAGAACATATTTATCTATTTATCACTCTATCCTCAAAGTTTCAAGCCTTGCTACTCCCACACTTTCAAGCCTTTTGTCAGTTTCCCATCCAAAAAAGTGATAGGTTTTGTTGGATTTTTTTTTACCTTTATTTTACGTTTGGTCAGCTTGCACTACGTGACTGGTTTATTCCTGTTGTTCCTACATTTTCTTCCTCCTGCAGATGTACCCTCACTGTGTGTTACTATTCATTTCCAGGGGTTTTTTACTTTCCTTCATTGTTATAGGGGGTATGAATGTGTTTTATCATAGAATAATTATTTTATTCTCCTTAGAACACACACTTCACACAATGCCAAGTTCTTTTCACATGTTCTTCACTGTAGATTAGTCTTGCTCTTTCATGAAAATACTTAATTGTCAGATGCCTCCAGATCCCTATGAAAACCATTATGCTGCATCTCTTCACCACCTTAAAGCTCTTAGCCATTAAAAAAGTCTTTCTGAGGCTTTAATTTCCTTCTAGTCTTCTGCCTCAGTCATCCATTAAAAATAAATTAAGAAGTCCTATCTTCTTCAGGTGTGCTCCTGACAAGCCCTAAGGCTCTTCTGCACTAAACTGGTTGAAAGCAAACTGTCTTATACACAGTCTTCTAGCACCTGAGGCCAAATCCAGCATCATAGAATAAATCATACAATCGATCATAGTATCAGAGAATATGCTGAGCTGGAAGGGACTCATCAGGGTCATAGAGCCCAACTCCATCCCATGTGCAGGGTGCAGGAGCCAGAGGGTCTCCTTGTTGCAGAGTAGCATAAAGGGTACAGCATGTTTGTGCTTTAGCAATATCCTTGCACCCACCCTGTGCATATCTGCCCCTTGCTTATTCCTTTAATAGCATCTCTGTTGGAGCCTTCTCCCACGCAGTTCATTACAGGATCATGGCTTACTCAGAGCCTCATAACAGAAGTCAGAGTAGGAACTGAAAGAAGAATCGTAGCAACGAGATTCCACCATTTTTAGCACTGAAAATATATTTGAATTAGACCAGATGTGTTCCTAAATGTAAAGATGAGTAAGGAGTAAAAGCTTGTTTGATTCTTGATACCAACATTCATTTTTAATTGAGACTAGTGATTTGTTCTAATTAAGAAGCTGTAATACTGTCATGATTTGTTTGGACCATGGTGATTTTCTTTATTTAACAGGATAATTTATAATTAAATTAAATAATTTCCAAATTAAACATCCACAAGAGGAGGGAAAAAGATTTATTTTTTTTTCCCCTGAATGAACAACTAAATTACACCATGGCATTATCTTGATATTAGTACAGCTGTTTCACTTTTCAAAATTCTATTCTTTGCTCATGGTTTAAAATACATTGTGAAAGAAATAGAACTGAAAATAAAATGGGAAAGGATATACTACTCTGAGTATTCTGTGCAATAAGTATTCTGTGAGTAAGAGCAAAATATAAGGCCATTTATTTTATCTATTTGTTTATTTCAGATTAGTTACAAGTAACTGCCAAAACCCTGAGTGCACATACAAAGCCTTTTGTAAGAGATCTTGCTAGTTCAATCCAACTTCATATACTGCAGAGAAAATAAACATGTTATGAAAGATCTTACAGGAACAACCACAGTGTCCTCACATATGTACACAGCTTCCAGGGTAACTAGCAGAAGGAACATGTGCATCCCTTCTTTTAGCTCATCAACTCTGTGGATCTCCAAATCATCCAGGTTAAAGAACCAAATCTAAAACCTACCAAAATTCCCTAAATACTTGCTGGTGCAAACTAGATATTGACTAGTTTCAGGTTTGCTCCTGAAACAGCTGATATTGCCCTAAATAGGGAGGTGAATTGTGTGCATATATGTGGGTGTTTCTTACACCTGTTTCTTGCACATGTTCCAGCATATTCTTTTTCAGATTGCTCTGGCCTTACAATTTCTCCTCAAGCAAATGGGCAAAAAAGGTGAGAATGAGAGGAGCTCCACTGCATCTCAAAAGACATTCACTGGCAAAATGGAGCCAACAAATAAGAGTAGTGTAATTTCCTGTCAATGCAGTTCAGACAAGTTTGTGTCTCTAAGACAAAACAAGCACAGAGACCACTATTAGTTCAGTGCAATGTGTACATTACCCAGAGTCAAGAACTTTACCTCAAACCTTGGGGACACTAGTGAGAACTGACCCAACTCCATTGAGAGCTGTGCTAGAGAGCAGAGTGGCAAAAGTTTTGGCTTTCAGCTTTAACTTATCTCTTGAGCCTGTTCAATTTATTTTAGTTTCAATCCAGAATGGTATTTTTACAAGGGAATGAATATGGGCCTTTTGTAAAGCAAATGGTTTCTTTAATAGGCCTTCTAAGTTCTAAATATTGGGAAAGAAATAAGGCTTCCATAGTCTGCAGACAAATGATGGTTAGGGGTTTTAAGTCTTTGACTTCCAAGTTGACCTTTCGTCACTGCTGAGTTGCTGTCAGCCATGCAAGACTGGACAGAACTAAAGTGGGATTAGATTTCAGAGACATTAACCACCATACTCAGTGGTCCAGACTCTTTAGTGCGTGACCTGAGAGGTAATTCTGGCTTATTGCCACACATGGCAATATGCAGATCCTAAAATCAAGCTCATTATAGTATTTAAATAAACAAACTAAGAGGAAAGAGTGGATACAAATGCGCAGTAGCTAACAGAAGGTGCACAGCTCTGTTCCCTTCAGAAACTGATTATATGGATGTTCTCATATCTTAAAAAGGGCATTACTATAAAACAATCAAATACCAAAAGAATGATTTGGAGTGAAGGAATTTAGTAGGTATGTTTAGAAAACAAAGAAACTTTTAATGACTTGGGCTGTGGTTAAAACCAGCATGTTTTGTAGAGATTTCACCTATTCTAATTTCCTGTGTCTGAGTGTGATCTGTCCCTGAGTTCCTCAGGAACAACAGATATTCCAATATGATTTCCATTCTCCACTGAGCACTGGTTGAAATGTTTTGAAATTAAACAAAAAATTAATGGGTTTGAGACATCAGAGAAAAATCAGATTTTTTCCTTGGTCTGAAATCCCAGGTAAGGAGATTTCGACCATGAGGTGCAGGTGTGGTTGCAGTTCTTGTTCTGCAGTCTTTACTGAAGCAAGTGCAGAGACAAAGAATAAGAAAGAAAGAAAGAAAGGAAGGAAGAAAGAAAGAAAAAAAGAGAAGAAGAGAAGAAGCAGAAACAGCATGAGGCAAAGAAGAAAATACTATTTTTTCCCCCCTTAAATCTCTACAAGAAGGAGATAAAGAGATAGACTCACGTACAAATCTAAATGTCTTCCTAATATCTGGGAGATCTGGTATAGTTCTGAAAGCATTGTCATTTAAGAAATGAAGTCTAGGTTTCAAATCTGAATTTCTCACTTTGGATATACGTCTAGTGGGAAGCCCTCATTTGATTTTTTTCCTTGGATGAAAATGTATCTTATCCAGATCAAGAGTATTACCTTCTTTTCTAGTTCTACAATGAAAACATCGTATTGTTCTGTGGTTTTATGTGTGAAACTCAGCATCAGAAACATCTGCTTTTCCAAAGATTTGAATAGCTCCTCAAAGAACATTAAGACAGTTCTGAAGCTTCCAACGGAAGCCACACACCACCAAGTACAGAACCGGTGCAAGTTCATACGGCTGCTTCAAATTTGTTCAAAACATTTAGGTAGGGTAATTTTGTCCTGGCAGACTCAGGATCAGATCAAGTGTCGTCTTTTCTGCTGCAGCTACACAAATGCAGCCCCAGCACCATATGGTGTTCTCTGGCACAGCTCACGTGCCACAACTGCAACACAATCACATGCTCACACCAGCCCAAGATCAGATTGCTGCTGCTTTTAGTGCATAGATCAAGTATCAATGAATATATGGAACTGCTAAATATTTGCCATGGTTTTAAGAGAAATACTCCACTATTAGTAGCAAGTATTGGGCTTAAGGCTGGAAGATGCTGAGAGTCCTCATGTCCTGTCTGATGTGGCAGGAGCTGCCAGCTCAGCAGTCACTGAGGGGCACCCTGTGCTGGGGAGGGTTTAGCTGAGGGAGAGCTCAGCTGTGGCCGCAGTTACACATCTGCTACCATGAAAACCAGACCCATTTTCCTGGCCTTTAGTCAAGTGAGGTCTTTCAGTAGCTGTTGCAAAGCCATTATTTGCACAGATGTATGCACACACACATGTGAGTGTTTTCTTAGGACTTTCTGGCCAATACCCAATTAATCCTTAACTACAAAACCTCTATTTAGAAACTGCTTTAATTGTGACTTTTCCTCAGAAAATGTATTTTAGTCCTATGCAAGTAGGTTACATTAAATGTTAAACAAGTAATGTGTTCACAGTATTAAGCTAAAACATTTTCAAAAGTTTCTTTTGGTACTTTTTGTACCTTCTGTTTCAGTTTCACGTATATAAAAGAAGCATCTATATATTTCTAGCTGCAATTTCATTTAGTTCATAAAAGAAGAATAAATAAAACAAGATACATGAATTTTAGATCGTTATAATAAGCTAGAAATTTATGATACTTTATATCTGATATAACTTTGGGAAAAAGAAAAAAGCAAATAACAACAACAATAAAAATGTTGAGAAGGTTCACAGTCAGTTTCAAACTTCATAAAGTGTTTTTTTTCTTCTAGAAATTAACAGGGTTTTTTTTTAGTTTTAACATAACAAAAGAATAAACTATTAATTTAAAATATGTTAAGACATTCTGTTTTGTGAAGAACAAAGGTTTTGTTTCAATTTCCAGCTTCTAAAAAAACATTTAAGAAACTCAGATTAAAACTATTTTGAATGGGATTGAATCAATTTATTTCTTAACAAGATGAATTCAAATATACAAAGCAATTCTGCAATGCTGAGTGTACATTTTTTCCTAGAAAATTCTTACGAGTCCAACTCTAATCAGTTCACACCTGCGTAAAATGAGTGTAAGCAGATGTATAATGCTTCTGTTAGAATGTGGTATGACTTCCACTCACAAGGGAAATCCTGGCTCCAGCAATGTCAAAGACAGTTTCTCAAACTTATTTCTTCACACCTAATTCATGTTTCATCTTTAAGAATCAGCAATTTCACACTAGTCTAAATGTTACTGCTCTTACTGGTACAATTGCCAGGTCATTCACATTAAATAAGTTTAGTAAAGCAGCAATTGAGATATTTTACTTTATGAAGGGCCAAAATAATGGTTCATGCCCTAGATATTTCCTGTCTAGACTACTATATTGGTCTTTTGGACAGATTTCCAACTTTTTTCCATTGTTGTTTTCAAAGTGAAATGTACAAAACTCTACAGCTTGTTTCTGCCTTTTCTAAGCTCTCAAGAAGATGATGGGCTTGTTTTCTCGGCTCAAAATATTAGGAAACTATACCCCTGAGGAGGAATCAATCCTGTATTTATATTTGAATTGTGATTATATGAAGAAAGCAGAAACTGATTCTGTGAGTTAATAGATTTCAATAGACAATGGCAAACTTACAGCGCTGGCTTCTGAAGTACCCTACTTATTGCTCTCTGATGAAAGATGAGGACACCCTGCATTCAGGGACTCAGTAGAGACAGGGAGGTCAAATATTCAGGTGGGTTTAATTCATTACTTTATTCTGAACATATTTAAGTTAGGTGTCCCAGCTAAATTAACCATATCCTTTCCACCAGCAGCTTCAGATAATTATTTACATGGATTTTCTTAGATTCCTGGAATAGTACATCATAAATGGTCTTTTCAGGAAGCCTGTTTCAGTGTACGGAGTGTTCTCCAATCCTAAACAAGACTAGAATAGATGCTTAACTTTCAGAGAGCTAAATTAGATTGGAAGAATTCTCTGTTTCCTTTTCTGATAGATACCTTGTAATTTGTCAAGGATGTCTAAGAACTGTGGTAGCTGTCTGTGGAATGGTAAATATGGATATTTTTAGAATGACTGAACAGGTCATTAAGTGATTAATAACCCATCATCTGTTATTTTTAATTGCAGTTTCAGCTGAATCAAATTTATTACAACATTCAATAATTCTAGCCAAACCTTTGTTTTATTATCTTGTTCGCTAGCATTTGATTGTAAGATCCATCAGAATCCATAGCATACATTTAAGTAATCAATTTTAAATTTCCATTTTTTCCTATAGCAGTGACTTTTATTTCTTTTATATGCTTTCCCATACAGAATTTCAATCTATTGCCTTAATGTTCTTCAGAAATGTGACCCAAGACTTAGTCATTGACACCATGCTGCAGTTTCTTTTGTACTTGGAGCACAGGCAGCTTCAGTGTTCATATGATTTTGTGACCTTTGAGATTTCAACTGAGCAACTGTGTTATATCCTCATGAATTCTGTTTTATTGACTTTCGTATTTAACACGTTTTTATACAGGGAATGCAATTCATGCATGCCTTACAACCAGTAGTTCAACAAAGCTCAAGTGTTCTGTTGATCTCATTGTGAACAGTTTTTACCAAAGATTTTTGGAAGCTTTCCAATAAAAATGCAACAGAAGCAGACAGGGAGAGGTTAGGCAAACAGTGCTACATTATACATGGCTACATATAATACTGTGCTCAGGAAAGGCTAAGAAATATAATTGCTCAAAGGGACCATTTATGGGGAAAAACAGTAATAAACATAAGTAAATGTTTCAGAATTGTCTTTAGTTTGAAGAAATTATGAGAACCAATGCCATCCCTAGTCTATAAGACTTCTTCTCACTATGAAACTTTCCAGTTGTCAGTGGTATGTGAACCAAGTATACTTTCAAAACCACTTGTACATTACATCATTTTTATCCTAAATTCTTGTAAATATTAGCAAATACAAAGCAGAAGTGGTGAGGACTCTCTCAAACAACACCTCAGCCTTGGCTATACTGACCACCATCAATGGTCCATTCTGGCCTCCAATCGGGAGGCATGGAGGCACACCATCCATAACGCTGCTGCTTCCTTTGAGAGCGCACGCAGGATCAGTCTCGAAGAAAAAAGACAATGCAGAAAAAAACATGCCTTGCCAGTATCACCCAAGGAGACTTTCCACTGTGCCTTTTGCGACCGGACTTGTCCATCTCACATTGGCCTTTTTAGCCACCAGTGCGCTTGTAACAAGCGTGGATAGAGCCCTTCCCAAATCTTTGTTCGTGAAACCTAGACATCATGATGATTTTTAATATTGCATTATTTATTAATAATTTCATTATTAATTATTTATCATGTTGTTGAAAGTAAAAGATTATGTGTATCTTGTGATATTCCAATGAACACTGTGCAGACTGTCTTGTCTAAACCTCAGTGTCATGTGGTGTCTTCTACTCTTGTCTTCTTTCAGAATATTTATTTATTATGGTCAGATCTACAAGTGAAAATTCTCCATGTCCTTTTCCCTATGAAGATATTCTCGGCAGACAGGCCAATTCCTCATTCTTTATACCAGGATAGATGAGCATGTACATGGGCATGTTTGTTATCTCACAGCTGATGCAGCTTCCTCAAAGGACAGAGCTGGGTAGGGCTAAAGCAGCCTCCAGGCTCTGTTAAAAGGGAAGCAGATGGCCTTAAGGAGCTCCTGACTGATCCCAGACTCTTTCAAAAAACTTGATGCTTAGGGAAGAAAAGAGAAAACATTTTACATTTTGGATGAAGTATTTGTTCTTTCTCTGACATACCATTCGCTCATGTACAAACATCAGATGCTTCATCAGATACTGAATTTTGCACCAGGAAAACGCAAAAGTGCTTCTTTTTTTTTTTTAACCCTGTTACATTACTTTGGGTTACAGTTGCAGATGGAAGCACCCTTCTATTAAAACAAGCCTGATTACTTTCACTAGTGCTCTTATTCTGTTAAAGACTCTCCCTTTTTGCAAAGACAAGAGTCAAAAGTTAAAACCTGAACAACCCGGAAGCTGAGATTTTTTTCCAGTGGACTCATCACTAGTTAAACATTAATAGCATCTGAGCCAATATGCATTGAGTACATATTGGATGTGTTTCCATATTCTACATCACCTTTGAATCCCAAATTTCTCATGGTCATAACAGTAAAGAATGGTTATTTATGAGAAACTGCTTTCCAGTTTAGGCTTTCTTTTTCTGGCATTGGTATGCATACGTTATTAATATGTGAGATTATACACACACACACACACACATATATATTCCCCTATAATATTAAATTTCAAATGCATTTTTATCATCCCATGTCTTCACCCTCTCTCAATTTAGAAGATCTTTTGTAATTGCTTCACTCAGCTGCTCTGCTGTTTTAACTCTCCCACAGATTTAAATACATGTCAGTTGTAACAATATATTTATGCACCTAAATTTAAACTTGCTGAGTGAAAACCACTAAAATTGATTCAGAATTGAATGCCCTTAGAAGCTGCAATGGCACAACTTTACTTGAAATGAGTTAGTGAAAGCTTAATAGTGCTGCCCTCAAAAAAAGCTATTAGATCTTACACTTTGCTAAAACTATTACTGAACTTGCAGAACTAGCCACTCCAAAAGAGGGGTTTTGGGTTGGTTTGTGGGGGCTTTTTGTGTCTAGACATTGCCTAATGCCTTGAAGAGAGTTAAAAATTATAAACATATTGGCATTTCATTTCATGCTTATGAATGAGATGATTTCATACAAAAATGAAACAAAAAGTCATGCTGTCAGCAGACATACGGAAGTATAAGTGTGTGCCTATACCCCACTCTTCTCCCTAGGCTAGTATCATTCTCCTCAGTCAGGATGCTGCACGACATAAATGTGCTGTTGCCAGATCAGAATTGCCTCACAGCTGCAGGGTCACAGCACACACTGTGCTTGTGCTAAAGACAGAGAAGGATGGTTAGGAACTCTTTAAGCAGTAGAGGCAAAACTGTCCTCTTTCTTTGAGATTTGAAAGGGGTAGAAGGAGTCAGAGGATGCCAGGAGAGGTGTCAGGGATATGGACAGATTTTCCTTTCCTCTTTTTCTGAAATCTTGGGCAACCGCTTAATTTGCTCACAACTGACACCATAGGTATGTCCTCTCATGCCAGTAAGGCTGAATAATTCTTTTGGGGAATGTTGTTGTTGCTGTTGTGTTTTAAGGGGTCTGACATCATCTGCAGCAGGATCAGGTCTTGAGAAATAAGCTGAACTCTTAATAGCAGATTTCCACAGCTGAAATTTTGAAATGAGAGCTTGTCTGATGATTTCATCGTCTTCTCCCCCAAAACCTTACAAGACCCTCAGACTTTAATGTCAAGCCAGGATCTCTCCAAGGTCCCCTAAATTAATATGATGATGTCATCAGAGACTCAGAAAGGATCTCTCCACTTGAACTGGTCAGCTATCCATTCAAATTACTTCCCCAGGCAAAACTGCAGGCTCCTTGGGTATAGGTCTGGAGGGAAGTCTCAGAAGTATGTATGATTTATGTGTTTTAGCTATCCAGCTCCACAAAGCCACTCTCTTTATGGTACTTCAGAGTAGCCTGCTTGAAACAAAGCTGGGATTGGTAAAGGCACTGGCAGAAGAGAGAAAGTGAAGCTCTCATAGGGTATAGAAATAGGTTTTGCATACATTCTTTATTTCTTTATTTCATATTCTACAAGTATATAAAGGTATATAAAGTTGATAACAAGTACAAATAAATATAAATGTACGAAAAAAAAGCTTATTCCACAGACACACAGAAAAAAGCCCCTTATGAAATCATTGACTTGTTTCAATATATGAACAGAAAAATGCTACAAAAGAAGGAAAGATGAACTTTGTAAAGATGCAATTATGTGTGTTACTGTACAATGTATTAATTTTCTTTGCATTTCTTATTAGGTATAAAGAATTAAGTGGCTCAGGAGAAAGAGTCACTGATGAAAAGGTGAATGTGAAACAGTAGCTTCAGGGAGAGGAAGCTGAAAAAGGGAGGAAAACGAACATGCTGAGAAAGAGTGAAAAGCATGCTCCAAGCACAAGAAAATCACAAGGCATAGGTAGTTTAGTTCAGAACCAGACAATCCTATAGACCCACGGTGCTCTGTCTGCTGAATTAGATTACTTTGTTTTACAGGGAACACAATTTCAAAAGAAATTACTGCTGTGTGCTTGAGCTTTACATAGCTGCAAGTTGGCAAATTGACCATATACTGTGTGCTTACCAAAGGAATTCAAAATCAGGACAGGAACTGCAGACTCTCATTTCAGCTGCTTGTGAGGTCTTTTGGGGTAACATATACTAGTCAATAATCAGAGAATTGACACAGGCTATGCATGGTGGACACAGCAGAGGCAGATATTAATGGATACTGACTAGTGCAATTTGCATGCAGGATTATCATTAAAATAAGGAAAATGTAGGAGTGAGACTTTTAAAAAGAAAACAGCAGAATATTTCAGCATTTTTCAAAGTACATCTTCTTCGGTCAAAAGACAAGTGTCCAGAAAGCAACTTGCCTCACTTTAGAGAGAGGGTGAATTGCTTTCTGGAGCATGTATGCTCTATATGTATATTCTCGCTTTGTTCTCTAAGAGTCTTACTATTTATTTGCTATAGAATAGCTAACTGGTAGAAAATATGCCGTATATTTTTAAAAGAAATGTCTAATGGAGTTTAATAACTATTTTCCTGAACCTATTCTATTCAGCTAAGCATGAATGCAGTATGTAGAAAAAATTATCATGTGTAGAATTTATATTTGAGTTGCAAATGTTCTATTTGAGTAGCTCTTTACAAGTGTATGTGCTACTGTTTCATTTGACTACTTTGCTGGCAGCTACATTTAATTCTGAACTTTTTTAGAGGCAGTCCTACTGACAGGACCGGATATGGGATAAAAAATTAGATAATTATATGTCGCCATCATAAAATATGTATTCTCAGTTCCTGCTACATTTCAGCTGCAGATTAGAGCCTGAAAGTGATTTCAGCAAGAACAGCAGAGCAAGACTGCTTGATTTGTGCCTTTCATGCAGTTGCAATGTCAGATCTTGCATGATACAGACTGCAGAATCTTTCCTTGCAAGTTCTGTATCAAATGCATGTGTTTTCTACATATTTTTATCATCTATCCAGTCTCAAATTAATTTTTCAAATGAAAAAGATAATTATAGAGTCATAGAACCATAGAATATCTCAAATTCGAAGGGACCCATAAGGATCATGGAGTTAAAAAAAAAAAAAGGTTACTCCAGACTAATTTTGTTGCACATGTGGGAGTAGGGTAAGTTACACAGTGTTGGTTAAAAATGCTATTCAGAGAGTTGATACTACAGTCTGAATTGTAACTCATGGATGAGGGAAGGGAAGAAACAAGGCAGCTGCCTAGATTACTGATATTTCTTTGCTCATTCATGTGACATAATGGTTCATATTCCAGAGGCACAGTTCTAAGTCCACAGTTTTCATAGCTGTTTGCTGACATTTAACATTAGGTCAGTGTAGGCACTAAGTATTCAAAAAAAGAGTCAAATAGCTACACATTCTCATAGAAGAGATACAATTGCCACAATTAAAAATAAATAAATAATTAGTTAATTCTGATCAGATTTACAGTTAACTTTGGTTTTAGGTATAGCTTTATGTTACTAGTACATTTACTTCAAAATAGCCAAGAAAAACATAGTGAATTTTCTAATGTACATGGAGGCTGGATATTTTCAGTGATTTTTTTTTTTTTTTTTAATAAACTCTTCTAGTCATTCTATAAATTTTTAGCATGCACACCATCCTTGGGAGAGGAGTTCTACACATCTGCTCTCCTCTGCGTGAAGTATCACCTTCTGTTTTGTTTTACACTTGATGTCCACAAACTTCACCCCTACTACCTTGGTTTTATCCTGGAAGACAATGAACCATCTGTCCCTAATCTCCTTTTCCTTGACATTCATGATTGTGTAGATTTCTACTGTACCTTCCAAGATACCATTTTTTGAGACAGACAGGATCTTAGAATACTTAGAAAAACCATTCCCCACAACACACTTGTTGCCCTTCTCTGCACCTTTTCCAGTTTTATTAGTATAAGTTTGCAGATAGGAAGATTAGATAGTTTTCAAGACAAATGTATCCAGTGTTTTCTGTTTTGTACTCTAGTTCCTTCCCATTGTTTTGGTCATGCTTTGAACTTCAGTTTTTACAACTCTCCCATAACCCCAACTTCTCACAGCCTGTGTTGCAATGGCCAGTGCAGAGCCCATTCTCTTATATGTGATGTTGAAATTGTTTTTCCTTGAGAGCGTTGTTTTATCTATTTTGAATGCTACCTCCTGTTTTATTACTTTACAGCTCAGTCTCATAAAGTCCTTTTGAAAGGCTTTACAGCCACCACTCATCTCTACTTATGTGATTAATGTAACAATCTTTGCAAACTTTCTTACCTTACTGATCACACCCTGATTTAGTTCAGTTGCTTGTAAGATAAACACACAGATCTCAATAGAGCTCCCTACAGAACTGCACCAGTGTCCCTCTGTTGCAAGCTCTGGCCATGTATTTCAGCCTTATGTTTACTATCTTTTTAGTGAATGATTTATCTATAAAAGGACATTCTTTCTTATGCTTTGATCATTGTTTCCTTAGATGCTAATGCTGAGAGCCTTTGCCAAGAGCCTTTGAAAATCCAAGCAAAACTTTATTGACAACGTATTTTGTTTACGTAATTTTGTTGAGGTTTTTTGGCTGTTTTAAGGTATTCTATTAGGTTTTAAACACATTGAATCCTTTTGTGAAAGCCATACTGACATTTTCTAAGTAGTTCATTTGTAAAGGTATCCCATTCTTTTCTGTATTACTGTTGCTAGTAATCTGGTAAGACTAAATATCAGACTTAGAGGATGTATCCCTTGAAACTGCCTGGACACATTCTGAAAGTTTTTGCCATTCTTCTGTCATTATATATCACAGCAATTTTGACAAGGGATTGCACATTATTATTAGCATTTCAACTATCTCATCTTTTGGAGTGCCCATAGAATTCTTGGGTAATTACCAACCTCTGTTTTTGGCATTTGCTGGTTGATTTTGTTTATATATCCCATACTCTGTGGTCAGTGAAATTTTAGGCAGATGCTCTGATTAATCTCCCACAATGAAAGGTTCTGATTTGACTAATTCCTTCCACTGGGATCCCCAGTTGTTTTCCTTATGTGACTTTGGCCTAATCATCATTGACTGCGTAGAATCTATTGCTGGCTTCCTAATTTTGATAAATTCTGGGGGAAAAAAATACTATTTGTTTTCAATTTTTTTTTTCCTTTCAATATCTTTTTTGTCCTGTCTTATGGAGTTTCCACTAGTGGTCAGGTAGATTTCAGCATTCTCTTTATCTTAGACAAGCAGCGGACCTATGCATTTATCTTTTTTCTACCAATTTTTTTTTCCCCTGAGCTAGTTCCCCTACTGTCCCCCACCACACTTCCCAAATATAATATTTAATTTTAAATTTTCATTTATAAAGCTATATACATATCTATATAAACTCAGAGGCATATTGAATATGAAGGGGCTTATAAGTCTGCTCTACCATATTTTGTATATATTTTCCAACTGTTCAAAAAGAATATATACATGCATTTTAATCTATAACAGATGGCAAGCAAAGTGTAAATTATGAGCATCTTCACTGGCATAAATCAACTTTATCTTGTTCAGTGAAAGGTCCAACCCTTCTGGTATCTTGTGTTTAACAGTGTCACTATCAGTGTTCATGGAAAGCCTGAAAGAACAGTGAAAGCACAGGCTGACATTTCCTGTGGCCACAAAGCCTCTGAGAGCTGTTGGTTTGGTCACTTCCTCATATGAAATTTGCCCCACGTTTTACAGTTCTCAGAGCCCTTGCTCCTCTGGGACTCCAGAATTGCTATATATTTGAAATGCAAAGTTCAAAGCAGTTATGTTCCTTGATTTATTTACTTATCCTATTAAAAGTACTGTTTAAAGGGATACCATGGCATCTGATAATGTTACTCTTATTACCCTCTATCATGTTCTCAGGAAAAGGGCATAAATTATTCTGATTCACTATGTGGTTACCGAAAAAAAAAAAAAATGCATAGCATTGACTTTCCTGTGCAAAATTGTTGGTTTTCAATTAAGATTAACCATAATTATCATGATTAACACTGGTTACCGAGGCATGAATATAGGCATGAATAAAATGTGTGTCTTGATTTATTTTTTTTTAAATTCCACTGACATGTATTCAACCTATCTAAAGTTTAGCCAGCAATCTGGAAGAACTGTGTACTTAGCTAAAAGAGAAAGAAAACTCGACTGCCTAAAAAAAAAAAAAAAAAAAATTCTCTGTTTTGGAAGAAGCTGTTGTTGTAACCAGCTGTTAGGATAATTACAGCCCAAAGTACACCCACCACCTATGGATATTTTAAAAACACTGAAGATGAGTTTTAAACACATTTCTTATTTCCTTTAGTCCTTGAAGCATTTAACATATATGAAGATACCACAATAAATCATGTTCAAATTATCTAGAATTTGCTTTAATTGAGTTATGAATTTATACTATATTTTATAGGGAAAATAAATTTTATGGCCTAGAATCACTTTTTTATTGTAAAATTTGTCTCTGTACACAACATTCCTTTGTCACAGATATCATGTTTAACATTTCTGTGGTATAATTCTACCTCAGTAGTTTTTTTGGAACATTTACATTTTCTGTCTTTAGATAAAACAAGCCTAGTTCTTAATGAAGCAAAGAATCACACTAGTATTGGGTAAATTATGAACACAAAATATTTGTTTGATACGCAGCTTTTACTCTGTGCATGACTTTCCATCAAAGAATTCTTTTAAACTTGCACTTGACACAAAGACCCAAATACTGATTCTGTTTATTTGTAGAAGTTTTATTGCTTGCAGCCTGAGCTACCCTCTTTGATTTCTCTTTAAATTCCATCTGTATTTGAAAATAAAATAATCTAGGGTTCCTTTGGCCCTCGAGTACCAAATTTACATGATGCTGCTACACTCTTTTCCTCTGCTAGACAGAGCACTCCTATATGTCCCTTTTGGGACAAGTTCTGTTCTCAGCACTGTCTGGGACAGTAGTAGTTGGTACAAGCCAAAACTGTGTCACAGGGCACGTTCACCAGAATGCACTACCCTGTACCAGTTTGAACCCAAGTTCCTGCACGTTTAAATGTGTAAGTGCAACCCTCAAATAATTAAGGATATATCAAAGAGTTTTATACTTCAAGGCTGAATTGTTGTTTTCAAACTATTTATTTAGACTGTTACAGTTCAGTATGTGTCTTGACATCAGCAAAGGACAAGCCAAGCCACATGGTATTGCTTATTCTCCTTGACAGGCTGTTTTTGAATACGAAAAATGAATAGAAGAGATAGCTGGGTGGATGGGCGAAGAAAAAATAAAAAGAAAAAAAGGAATCTTCAGTTCTTCCTTCACCAAAACAGAAACATTTAAACTTTTTTTAATCTGATGTAGATATATTCAAATAAAAATGATCAGTGTCAGTTATGAATAGCAATTTACCTCTTCACACAATAATTATGATTCTGTAATAAAAAACACAAGTCAGTTTTCCTTATATCAAAAGGGAGAAAAAGCTCTTTATAAAAAGTGTTCATGAATATTATGTAAAAGAAGAAACAGCAATGACACTGTGCAGCTTCTGAAGATCTGGAGACTTTGGAAGATTATTTTGTAGCTTGTATATCCAAATCTAATTCTTAAGGAGTTCGGAATCAAATTGTAGGTAAAGCACTTCAAAATTTCTGTGCATACATTTGCCCATTGGTGCTCATATTAAGGTACTGATTTCTTTTAAGGGGGTGTAGGACTGTACTCAATGCAAAAGTATAACCACACATAAAGAATACTGGACTTTTCCTTTTGTGATGTTGTGATTATTGTGATGGGATGCATTATCCTTCCTACACCTAACAGGCACCAAAGTACACGATGTCAAGCCAGTTGTCAGAGACAGTTTCCAGCAAGAGGGGAACTCTGTGTTTACCTCTGTCGTGGGTTCGACCTTGGTAAAATGCCAAACCCCCCCAAGACCCACGCGGTCCAGGTGAACGGAGGGAAGGAAAAAAAAAACTGAACCTCTAAGGTGATAAAGAAATGATGTTGCTATTACAGGTCCAAGGTTGTACAATGCAAGCAGGAGATAGCCCCTTAGGACAATAGAAGGAGGTGGGAGGCTACACTCTGGTTAAAACAGTCTTCATGATGGCTTTAACTGCAGTACAGACAAATAATCAAAGGCAGGATTCGCCATGCAAAGAAAAATGCCTAAATTTAAATGCCACTTTATAGATGAGACATTGCAATTCCTGTTGGACATAGTGGGGATATCCACAGGTGTGGCTCAGTTGCCAGCACATAGATGGTCATTGCAGAAATGCCTGAAGGCCTTCTGCAGGTGCCTACACACTGATATCTCCTGCTGTTTGAGACACCTCAGTGAGCTTTGGGCTTTTGTTTAATGCAGTATATGGGAAACCTCTGACTTTCTGGTGCAACAGTCCAAGTTCAGCCAAGAAACCACATGGCAATGTGAGCAACAACCTGATCCTCAAATTTCTGGAAGTTGAGGAATGTTTAGAAGAATCTGTTTGTTGTATTAAGTTTTTGGCAAGTCATGCTATAATTCTGTTCCCCTCTTGGCAATATTTTTTTTTTTCTCCCTGGACCCCATGTATTGCTTCTAATCTCTTATTTCTTCCCACTTCTCTTTGCAGAATCTGCAGACTTCCTCATGACCCAGACCCAGTCTCACCCTGTTTCACAGTGGTCTCTCTGAGAGTCTAAATGAGCTCCTTCAAAATGAGTTTCAGAAGAATTTTCTTTGTGGAAGTGGTATACTTTGTGCAGTGGATGGACAGCTGCACTACTGTAATGTGTTTCATGGCTAGTTCACATCACAGGCACACAGGGACATATTGTCCTTCCCCTCTTCATCTTCAGTCCTAAAGAAATGTTTGAAATGGCATTATCTGCTGTAAAGTTTAATGAGATGATACACATGCTGAGATCTTCAAATGACATTTTGCACTGGAAATTAAGCTATTTTGTATAAAGAAAAGAAAAGGAAGAGAAATCAAAATGCTATAATGATTTCAGCCTTCAGCATGCATTTGAGCTGAATCACGTATTGTCTTACTGTGCAAGGATTCCCCAAAAATTTGATAAATTAAGTTGTGTTTTGTAACTCATCACTGGAAGAAAATAAAGATGTTACAGACAAGCTGTATATAAGAAGCCCTCTCATACCAAAGTTGGAGAAGGAAAGATTATCCTTGGCAAAATAATCCTCTGGAAATGGGAACTCCAAAGTCAAATCATGATAGGAAGGTTTGAGATGTCTATTGTCACCTATTTTTCATTAAAAAAGCACAGTAATCAGGAGGTTTATCATGACAATAATCCTTGAATAAAATGAAAGAAAAAAAAGAGAGAATATCAAATCACACATTCCAATTTCCCATACTACTGGTTATTATCTTTTTCCAGTATTCAGTGGCAGCAAATCCCTTTTATCGGGCTACCTGACCTCCTGTGTTGAATTGTAAATGTTGTGAAAAGTGACTTTGTAAGAGGTGAAATGAAGAAAAACGTCTTCACTAAGAAAACGTTAGTGTTCTAACTGTATACCTGCTATTCAAATTCAAATAAGGAAAGTAATTCCTTTTCAGAAGCAAAACTGGAACAATCTGTAAATTTGGGAGCGATGACAGAATGTATGGAATATGACAGTGATTTCTGGATGACAAATGAAAAATCATTATATATGGTAAAAAGTAGTTTTGCAGTCACTGGCTTTAATGTTAGGAAAAAAGACACATCAATTTCAGGTCCAGCTGCCTTCTGAAGCATGAATATGGTTTTTGACCATTCTGTTTTAACCTTTAAAGATGTGTTTTCAGAGAAGATGTTGGTTTCTACATTGCAAGACTTTATACAAAAAAAAAAAAAAGGCAAATACAAAATAGTTTCAGGTAATTAAATGCATTAAACACTGCAGCAAATCAGTTTGGTTTTTAAAATCTCTATTATGTTTTCAATACAAAGAAAGCATTCCAGTGAGTGAATGGTCTTTTCTCCAGCTTTCTAATCTGCATTTTTGCCGAAGCTAGACTAAGTACTATTTTGATGCAGAGACTAAAATAAGAGTTAGTGAGATCTGTACTTAATGAAAAATGTGTTATGAATGAGTTGCAGTTCCTTTTCCGACTGCTAATTTGAAGGCAATTTGCACAATGCAGTGTGCATTCTGTGTTGTGAAAAAATATTTGGGTAAAGACAGATGCAACAGCTGTGACATTTTATAGATTGTTGGGATTCTTTAGAATAGTCCTCAACAAAATCGTACTGCTGCTGCCATAATCCTTGTATGCCATCATCCATAGTGCTGAAAGCCATGCTACAGTTTTTGGTTTCTTTTTAAAGCCACTGGATAAAATCTTGTCTCCAGTAAAGTCAAGTTGAAATAAAAATTACCATGGACCTGAAATGGGCCCAGGTCTCTGTCATGAGCAAAAATTAAATTCAGTTTTACTTGAATACCCACATTTGATTCATCATTTTAGTTTTTGTTAATTACCTCCACAATTGAAAGTGCACTATGCATTTTATCAAAGAACCCTGAGACATTTTAATGATTTCTCTTTCTTTTGAAAAACCTTGGGTGCATAAAAAGCTTACTGATTGATGTTATGTTAAATATTTTGTTTGTATGTGTGTACTCAGATGACAGCAGTGTTTCCTGCATTATGTACTGTTTTAGCATAAATATTATTGCTCTTATTTTGTATGAAGGGTAAAACAGAAATTAATTCATTTACAGCATGGCACAAAGTTGTAATTTGAAGAGATTATGTGTGTAAAGAAATCTACATTTCTGTTACTTCGTGTTATTCTGTAACTTTACATTCAAGTTAGATGCATGACCTAATAGTGGGCACAGAGTCATAATAACTGTATTAAATTATAAATATGTTCTCAATATTTTTTATTATACATGGAAAAATTATTGAGTTATTCAGCTATTTATTAACTGAATATGGGTTATTTGTCAGAATCAGTGCCAAGTTAGTAACAGTGAACAAAAAAGTCATGGCTGTTTAAGACGCTAGAATCTGCTTCAGTTTCCATTGTTGCACAAAACTTTCCCTTATTGTGTACTAATCTGCCATCAATACCCAGGCAGTTTCCACCAAGGCTAGTTATGCCACTGAAAAGGTCAAGGAAGAAGTTCTTGAAGATGCTGAACTGCAATTTACAGTTCTTCTGTTAGTGTTGCAAAGTTTTTCAAGAAGTTCTGCCCTTAAAGAGTAAGAAAAAAGTGAAAAACCTTCTCTCTAGATGTAACAATTTATTTATGGGGATTTTTTATTCATGTTTGGAAGAAACAAGCAGTGTGGTAAGGATTTATCATCCAATTAGAAAATGCTTTTCTACAGAAGGGTATGGCTGGCTCCTGCAGGTAAGTGTGTTGTAGTCCTGTAGGTGTTGAGACAAACAGAACATTAACAAATGATCAGGTCTGATAGACTAACACACTCATCTCAACTCTCATTATACAGCTGCAGATTTGCAACATCTAGAATTTTTGATCCAAACTAATTTTAAGTAATGTATTTTGCTTGGGCAACAGGGGGGGAAAAAAGAAAAAAAAAAAAAAAAGGTAGTTTTGCCCCAAGAAGATATATTTAATGGATGGTACTTCCAGGAATAACATCTTTGAGTCACTCATACAGGGGGACATCCATTTTGATGCATAAAAATGCTAGAAAAAACATGACTTGTGTCATTTCTGTTATTTAAACATTGCATTTAGCCAGTTATACTACTCTGATTAGGTATTTGTGTCTAGATGAACACATTCAGAAAAAGAAAAACATTTATGTGTTTGGTGACATCCTGTTTTTTGTGTCAGATTCAGCCTTTAGTCTGCCAAAAGTACTAGAGATAGGAATTGAATTTGGACAACATGATTATAGATTTCAAGACAAGTCTGAATTCTATCCATTACAGTTCAGGGCATAAAAATACCCTTCAGTTTAATGGCTACTTTTCTAACCTAATCTTCAAAAAAATATCAGGTTAAAAAAAGGGATTTTTTAAGAAACCAAATCCAGCACCATTTGTTACCAGAATATCACCAAAATGAATATTTCCATTGGAACTTGATTGGACAAATTTTTTGATGGACAGATTGGTGGAAAAGGAAGGGGGTTGGGCAAAGAACCATCATTGGAGGAAACAGTCACTAACCCCAAAAGAAAAGGAAATTTGCAAAGATAACCAACCTAGCTGAAATCACATCCTACCAGGAAAATAAATTTGCTGTGTCTATTTTTATTCCTTGAATGTACAGTCCAAACTCCTCTTTTTTTTTTCTTTTTCTTCTCCCTGCCCCCGCTCCTTCCCCCCCCCAAATCTCTCTGAAAGGGAAAATTAATATCCCAATTTGAAATATTTCCAATGTTTAAATTTTCAGACAATTGTTTGAGTCTCAGAATTCCTCTTCTGCTCCTTTTGACTCCTATGTAAAGGCACAGTAAACCACAGGTGAGTGTATGAAATCAGTTACATAGAGGAGTCCTAGAAAAAAAGTATGGAACAGTCATGTATTGGCCACCAAGTTAACCGTTTCCATTGAGTACTTTGTAAAAATAAGGGACGTGTTTAAAAGTAGAGACAGACAGCTCTGTTTTCTTATAGTTCTTTCAGCTGATTTGCTGAGCTGAAGTTAAATTCCATTGAGCTCACTTGGAAAGAAATAACTCTTTCCATCTCTACAATAGAGTGAAAAAAATAAGCATTGTGATTGCACTGGTAAATGGTAACTGTCTGTAGTCAAGAAAATTTTATTTGAATCCATATGTGCTCTGAGAGAAAATTTGCAGGAATTTTTGTTTGAATGTTTCTCAGTCATTTAACCCTTTCTTACAGTCTCGTCTAAGCAGTGACACCAGACTGAAGAGTTGTATAAGACATTTGGCTTTTTTAAGATTTATTAGTGAACTGGTAAATCTCCCTTAAAAGTCAGAAAAGGATGTGGACAAAAAAATATTGGATTGTTATTATCAGTGCAAGAACATTAGTCTCCCCTTTTTCATGGCTTAGGATTGTTTCTAGTGTTTCAATGGCCATACAAATTCCCTCCCCACAGAATTTTGTGGGTTGTGGCAGGTAGCATTGTGTGAGGCTTGCAGTTGAGACATTTGAGTTCACAGTTTTCCTTGCTGAAGTAAGTCAAAGTACATATAAATGTTTACGTACTGGCAAAGTATTCAAGAATAAAAATAACAGCACGCAGTAGGCAAGGAGCCATACCATAAACTTAGCTTTGTACCTTACTTTCTGCTCTCACTTTACATTCTTCTTTCTTCTCTTGGCATCTTTGGCAAAATGCCATTTCTTCTCACTTTCTCTTGTTATATGTCAGGCTCTCTAAACACTGCAATCTGTTCCGAGCCTATATTGGTAAGACAAATTTAGTGGCATACCACTCTAATAATGTTAACATAGCATTGGAGCTCTTAGATCCTGCTGGAGCCTTTTACAGTTATGTGGTGATGTTATATCAAAATGATTCAACACAACTCACTTCTCTGATGTGCTCTGATGACCCAGGGGTGGGGACAGAAACATCTCGATCCACAGCAGATTGTTTCCTAATGTGGCTGAACATGCACAATACTGATTTGTCTTGATCACTATCTGTGGACAAGTAGATCAAGAATATAATATTGACCCATAGAAGGGTTTCTCCTGATAGCTGTATCAGTTGCTTTTCCATTGTAATCCATTTCTTATACATGCCATATATTGTCATTCAGTATTTGCAACTTCTAGACTCATTACCAGACCATTAAAGCAATTTATTTTGGACTGAGATCATTTTAAAATATTATATTACAGTCTATTTCATAACTATGTGAACAATCAAAGACTGTTCTCTTTGTTTGTTTGTTTGTTTGTCTGAGTTTTGAAAGAAATGGGAATTTGATCAATATCATATGGGCTTTCTGTCCTCTTGCATGAGAAGAATTTGTTCTAACAAATACTCAGCTGTAGTTTTTGGCTGTTGAGATACACTCTGAAATGCACTGAATACCAAAATAAAAGCTAGTAATAGACACTTAAAAAACAAGTTCTGGTTTGTTCTCAAAAAGGGCACTTCTTTTGCAATGAAATGGCTTTAGAAAAAGAACCACCACAAAATACAAAGTTTTGCTGAAATAAACTGTAAATATAATATAAAATTATTCTTACTGAATCAATACATTATTGGCAGTTTGAGTCTGCAAGGAGAAATCTCTGACTTCAGAAAAAAACACTGAAAAGATTCTACATAGAAATGTGCCTCTGACTCTGCATCGCTTATTTATTTTAATTTGCACATGCTTTGGTTGAACAAAATCCATAAAATTAATACATAGACACTTTATGGATTTTCTGATAAACTACAAGTTTTATTTTAGAAAAAAAATGCTATGTTGATGACTCCAGTAGAGCATAAAATGACATCACAGATTATTTTTTTTTGTTGTTCAACACACCTTTTTTCTTTTGCAGAATTTGAGTTACTGTAGGTATCCACCCTACTGGGGTTTAATCTGAAGGTGAGCCACTGCTTTGTGTTTGAACTCCTTTTACTTGTGAGTGATAATAGTCTCCCACTTCTAGCTGGTGTCAGTGACGTAAGTAGCACCTGACATTTGGAAAGTGGCACATTTCTTATCAGCCATATTTTTAAAGGGAGAGTTTTTGTTCATTTGGAGAAAACTTCCAGATGAGAATCCTGAATGATAATCCTGAAGCCTTCAATCAAGCATGACAAGCTAAAACAATATGGATTTTTCAGCTTCCTGCCCATGGGCATTCCCAGCTCAGAAATAAAACTGTTTCATATCTCATTTTACAGCACTTAGTTTTCCCCCTTATGGTCCTACGGTAGCTCCAGCCTGGAAGCTGAACATTGCACTAGAAAGTTCGGAGTGCTGGATTTTTTTATCAGTGCAATACCTAACACGTAGTTTCTCTAACTTGTCAAGAAGAATGGGCTACATTTCAGACTTGGTATCATCCAGTGGTATCTGCTTTGTGGCACTGCAGCAGAAATGTGCATATGAAACATGGAATAGAGACCGTACTTTCCAAAGTTCATCCAAATGCTGGACATCTTTCAACCTTAAGTGACAGTGTGTTGAGTGAGCAGCACTTGTCCAATTACACATCCCTAGCACAAGGAACATCCTCAGGGATGGTTATTCTAATTCTTTTACATATTGGATTCTTTATAGGCCTGCTGTGGTAAAAAGTACCCCATATGGCAGGGAAGAGCATGGTCTCCTAGCTGCTAAAATGTTTCTTGATAATTAACCTAGGTTTTCCGTTGCTCATTTTCATAAGTAACAAGAGTGTGCTTTGACTTTAAACTATCAGAATATGTACCACACTAGGAAAGGAAAATGGGGCAGATGGGTAGTATAAAACTTTGATTTTTAGTGTTTTTTTATCTCACTGATGTTATTTGACTCAAGAGTTGGGTAAATGTGAAAAATATATTCCTTAAATAGCCATAGGCTCATTTATTACACAGGATTCTTTTTAATTCCAGATTCAGGATTATTTTTCAAATTAAATATTCAGATTCAGGCAAATATGTTTTAATTAGGCTTTTTTTTTTTTTTTTTTTTTT
>VXBX01009724.1:300737-323697 GCA_013400415.1 Scytalopus superciliaris | reverse complement strand
TTTTTTTTTTTGGTTTTTTTTTTTTTTTTTTTTTTTTTTTTTTCCAAACAGTGGCTATTGTTCTTGGATCACAGCTTGGACATTACTTTCTTTTAATACTTCACCTTGCATGGAAATAAAATCTAATTCCAGAAAATGGAACGGAAGAGAATAGCTTAGGCGATAATGACCATGAAGATGAAATAATATTATCTGGGGAACAATTCTATCACAGAAGAGTCAGGACATTTTCCACTTTCCACTCTATTTTATCATATAATAAATTGATAGTAGCAATAATGGACCTTTGGTCAGCATGTTAGTGGCAAAGTCACACTGTAAATAGGTTAGACATCCCTTTCCTTCTTCAGTTCCTTCTATAACTTGTGCAGGGACCCTAGTGTGAGACTGTTGTTTACTCATTTCTTGGATTTGGTAACAGGCAGCTTTATCATATATGAGAGGGAAAGGCAATTCAGTTTCTGCCATTTATCATATGCATTACCATTTTTTATGTATTTAGGAATTCC
This sequence comes from Scytalopus superciliaris, assembly GCA_013400415.1. Classification (NCBI taxonomy): domain Eukaryota; kingdom Metazoa; phylum Chordata; class Aves; order Passeriformes; family Rhinocryptidae; genus Scytalopus; species Scytalopus superciliaris. The sequence continues at coordinate 323,188 of VXBX01009724.1, read as the reverse complement.
AGTTAGATTTAGTACAAACCACATAATGAAAAATAATATTACATCTTCCCAGACAAGAGTAGGTTTAAGTGTTGAAGTCTACTGTAAGGCCAGCTCACTTTGAACTGCATTGAAAACTGTATCTAGATTTTGTCAAGAATGATCTAGCTAGTCTACTCTAAAAATACTTTATAAAATAAGTAACACTTAGGAAATGGTGATGGTCAAAAATGAACACAGCATTGATACTTTGGTATTTTGGGAACAAACTGCATATAGTATATTCACCTTGAATAACCGATGGAACAGAGAAGTTAAAAAAGAAGGGCCAAGTATTTATTGTAGTAGTTCTGCAGCATCTCTTAAGGATAAATCTCTATCCTTGTGTCATAAACTAGACAACACAGTAAGAAGCATGAAATTCAGTATTTGTCACAGATATGATTGTTACAGACTTTAATTTTTATACCAACTCTACCTTTCTTTGGTGAGTTGACTGAACAGCATGAATCTCTACTGACAGAGAGAAAAGCTTCCTCCCTTGATCTCTGTCACACTGGACTGGGACCAAGACAGAATCTGGCAGAAAAACACTTAGAAAAAAGTGATTCTGTTCAAAGAGATGAAACTTTATTTCAACTCCAACCATTACTCTCTGGCCAAGTCTCCAGGACACGCTATAAAGGGTTGTTTTAGCAGCAGCTGGACTTTACATGGAAGAAATATAATGTGATACACCCTAAAAGTCAGAAAACTTCAGATCTTTGAGGACATATGTTACAGATTGCAGACACTGTAATATTATATATAAAGATAGTAAACAACATATGTTACCTGTGTTGTTATATAAAGCTGGACTTTACGAAAGGTTAACCACATTGCTTGAGGATCCAGTATAATTTTCAGTACACAGTACAGACCTTAAGCATGCTGTGTGGGTCAGAGATGCCAAGGTACTGGTGATAGTTCTCATTCTTGCAGTATCTTAAACTGCGGGTAAATTATACCTGCAAAACAAGCCCATAGACTCAGTAGATGCTGTAGACCAGCCAGGAATCAGTGACCAGCTGGTTGCACTTTTGGGTTTTTTTTTGCTGGATTCCTTAGTTTATTAATGATTCATCTGCTCCGATCAACAAAACTTGATTGTGCATGGAACTGTTGGCAACAGCTTTAATGGACTTCAGTTATCTGAGCCAGTTAGCCAGAAGGGTTATTAAATGCATGCAGACTACTTATCTATTCACAGGGGACAAAATATTTAACCTTTTCCCTTGTAAATTCAAACAAATTATGAAGATGAAAGATATACTACTATCTGCTTTTATGGCAATGCATAGGGTTTTACAACTTATTCTCTATAGGTCAGCTTTTCTGCTAATTATCATAAACATTTCTGCAAACAAATGAGGGGGTTAGGTGAAAAAATAATCTGAACCAATCCAAATATCATAAGATTTTATCTTGAATTAAACAACTGGAGAAAATCAAAAAGGAAAGATTGCATTCTAGTTATTAGCAATGAGTACAAAAGCAGGGGTCTTAAGATTGGCACTCCAAATCTGACCCATTGAAGAAATAATATAAGTACCACCAACAATAGGTCTCAAAAATATTTTGCAGTTCCACAAAATCCCTCTATCACTGTAAAGCAGGCATGTCACTTGGGGCTCAGTTTACTTGTCCGTACCTGAATTAACTCAGCCTACTGCTCATGAATTCAAGACAAAACATAGAGACTGAATTGAAACACATCAAATTTTGTTTCAGCATGTTTTGTTTGAAAAGATTTTGTCTTAAACATCACATGACTGATTTTTTTTTTATTGGTTCTTGACAAACAGCTTTATTATCTGCATATGTAGAAATATAATTGCAAAATGTAGCATTTTCAGCTCTGACAGCTGTGTTTGCATTAATAGCAGACTTTAAAATGTGAAAAATAAAAGGTCAAAAAAGCAGCACTCGTAAGTGTAGATCAATTTTCAGCCTATTTGCCCTTTTTATTTATAATTTGTAATGGCTGAGAAACTTTTATAAATAAAGAAACAGCTAGGAAATATTTCCTTCAACAAGCTGCACTTTAATGACTGCATCTGTTACAGGACACTAAGAGAAAAGCAGCTTCTATTTTCCATCAATAACATATATAACAGGAATGTAGTTTGCTTAACCACCTTGAATAACCGATGGTTGAGAGATGTTATTCAGTTTGCACTATGTCTCATGCAGCAGAAAAGTTTTCTCCATTTAGAGAACCTGTACCAGGTATAAGGATTATTCAAATATTGTTTAAGATTTACTTTGAAGATTTAAATGAGACTAAAATATGGAGTTTGTGTGTATCTGTGCTAACTAAATTAAGACTAATAAATTTTATTTTATTTTCATCAACCTACTCCTACCATTACTATAGTATTGAACTGGCTTTCTGACTTTTCTGAATTTCTCCTTCTTCAATTCCCCTGCTTGGTGCTCACAGATGCATCTGGCAGCAGCCGTAAAGAATGTCCCTGTCAGTGCTAGAGCTGTGAAGTTCCACTCAAACCAACAAAGCCCAAAAATGAAAGGGGCAGTGTCTTTTTTATATGACACCCAAGGCACTGCTTTATGCCAAGGAAAAATGGCAACAGAGAGATCTGTGGCAACAGCAGTAAGTAAACTGCAGTAATACCATAATCAGAGGAGGGGGGAATTTATCCAAGGCCAATCACATGCGGTTGGACACTAAGAACAAATGACTTAGGTCATTGAGTTCACTTTGAAACATTCACTGAAAATGATTCGGGATTAGCTATTTGCATGCTTCCTCCATATACTTCCTGAACACCGATTCTATGACACCTTAGGCGTCTTTAATACCCAGTGACTGCATTTGCTTAGTCAAAGTGGAACTGGGCCAGATTATATAGGTTAGTCACAGCAAGAAATTTGCCTTCCATGGTGTGGTCCAGCCCACAGCTCAAGGAATGGACTGGTGACTGATATGAGCAGTGAACAGTCATTCTATCTAGGACTTTTCTTATATAGACAAAAAGCTGGGTAGAAAAAATATTTAATTTCATAAATTAAGAAAAATATCACTTTGTATGACCAAAAATGTCACAATTCACCCCACAATTAATAGGAGACCCTGTTCTTGATTTCTTTGCATTCACTAGTTTTTTAAATTATTATTTTAAGAATTTGAAAGAACTAGTTGCCAAAAAGCATGCAAAGAATTGTGCCCTCACTGCCTTGAAATAATAATTTCTTCTGCTTTGTATTTAATCCTTCAAAGACATTTTAAAATACCAAATTTCATACTCAACCGGTAGTAATTCTCAAAAGAAAGATCAATGAATATTATTACTCTTCAGTTGAAGCTCAATTTTTATTTTCATTCATGATGCAAACGAGAGGACTATAAAACATGATACTATAAGTTAATTTTCTATTTCAAAAATTTTAGCCTGATGATTTGATACAGTAAATGATGGTTTTGACAGGATTACTGGACCAGAGACAAAAGTTAGAAAATGACAAAGCCTCAGGTCATCTAGTTATGAGCCAAAGATTGATTGTATCTGTTGGATAAATGAGGGAAAAGAGAAAGATTCAAGCAGAAGCAGCATAAGGATATTAGCCAGGGAGGACTTTGGTTTATAAGGACATTGACCTGTAAGTTGCAAAAACATATACACAATCTGTAAAATGAAAGATTTTGCATACCTTTTGTACAATGAGCTGAAAAGAAAAGCTGTAATTAAAGACATTATAAAGTAGGAAATGAGAAAGCAGATGAGTAAAAAGTTGTGTAAATGAGTAAAGAGTTGTGTTTTGGCTGTATGGAGGTTGACCAGATGATTGATGGCAAGAACAAAACAACTTCCCTATATTATTGACTTGCTACATTGTCCTGTGAGTTTACGGTTTTGCTTCTATTGAGTAAATTAATTTTGTGCAACATTTCCTCTCAATCCAAACAAAATGAAACTAGAATAAATTAAATATCTCTTCCAGTCAGCAAGCTTCCTACAATACTGTTAAAAAAGAGACTTGATTTAGAATGAGAATTTCTAGGAAGTTCTATAAACTTGAGGTTTTAAATAAAAATATGAATTTCAAACTCATTTGTTCTTATTAGTAGCAAGAAAAAATAGTATATTTTAACAGAAGAAAAATCAATAGTTTTTTTTCTTTTTTTAAGCATGTATTATTATGTGAACTTCTAAACCACACCCATAATTTAAAGTTATTTTGTATGCATTACACAATTCCTACTGACATAACACTGGAGGACCTCAGAATCTCCCCACTTACTGACTTATTATTTGATGGCCTCTGGGACATTTGTTTCTAAAAGATTGCATTTTTCCATCCAGTGGACACTGTTCATATTATCATGAAAATTGTACCTTTAAATTTAGGTGAATGATTTCAGCAAGGCATATCTGACTGACTCAAGGGATTTCCTCTCAAGTAAGCAAGAGATTTTTTCTTGAACCTTCCCTCATGACATAAATATGTATGTTAAACATAATAATTGACTTGTACAACTATCTCTATAAAATCATATTTGGAGACAAATATTTCTCCTATCATAAATTATCTTGAAGTAACAATGCAATCACTTTATTTACTAGTTTTGGATCCTTTAGCACAGCCCTCTCTTGAAACCAAGTGCTCTGCAAAGACTTACACACTTCAAAGTATTTGTCAAATCATGTTAAAAATATTATGATATGACACAAAAAAGGGAGACCTGATAATGTCATAGTCCTAATCAGAGTGTCTGGGAGAGATTAAAATTAAATCTATGCGTTTCACAAAAAAACTGGTTCCTCCATGTTTCCATTTAGCAGCTTTTTCCATTAGTTGAATCTTGTTTGTTCAGTAAGTGAAAACAGAGCTCTCTTTCTCCAGCAAAAGAAAATACACAGATGGGGAATACCCACAGTTGATGTGCACTTACCTGGTGTTTGAAATATGATGAATTTCGTAACAGAAGCCCTCAAACTATCATCAAAGAAGCCAAGGTAATAGATACACCAACTGTGTTGATATAAAATGGCTGAAGCATCATAATTCTTTTTACAAGTCTTGTGGCTTGTCGTCTACCAAAAGTAAACATCAAATCTGTCTTGAGCAGGTTACCTCAGCAACCTTCTTGTAAAAGAGGAGCCATTAGATCTTCCTTTAATGTTTGCAGAACTTGAGAACATGTAACAGAATTCCCTCCTGTCTAACAACTAACCTCCATGATTACTCCAATTTCTTAAAGAATTTTTAATAGACTTTTTCTCTTCAGATGTTGAATGTGCCTATTGAGTTTGAAGGATTGACCTATTCACCCTTGGCCATTTCAGGTGTAAAAAAAACTTCTGTAGGTCAAAACTGTAAAAGGATCTGAAGTAAAGTAACAGTTACTTTTATTTTGCAAACAATACTTTGCTGAAGATACTAGGCAAGAGCTGTTGGAATTTTTCTTTCCAGTGCATGTCAAATTCAGTTTATTGGAAACAAAAAATAAAAGCAATAGGAAAAAGAAAAACAAAGCATTTTTCCTTTTTTTTTCTTATTGATGTGTATCTATGTATATCTAGTGTATAAAAAGCATAATTTTGGTATTGGGACAAAGAAGGGCTGCATGCAGGGGTTGAAGTGTTCAAATGTTTGTCTTCCTCCTTTTTCTTTATCTGCATCAGTAATTAAAAGTTTAGTTCATGTTAAGTGGAAATAAAATAACTTAAATTCTGCAAGGCCGGTCTGTTTTGTTTGTGACAGTAACTGGTGGGTGATTTCACTGTTTTCAGTCTCTTGTTCTCTCTCAACCCACTGAGGGGGTGAAGAGAGCTGTGTGGGTGCTCACGTTCTTTACTGGGGCCACTTACCACAGTCTTTTAAGTTATTTGATTTTTTAATTTTTAATTATTTAATATCACTTTTCCATCTTCATTTCTATCAACCAGCTTGCTTTTCCTCCCATATCATACAGCAGCATTCTTACTGGACACAGAGATCAAAACGTTATTACTAGATCTTATCAAAACTGTTTTAAAATTTACCAATCCTGACTTTGATATTTTTTCGTTGCTTTTTGGCTCTCATTTGCTATTAGTAAAGAAACACTTGCCATTAGTTTTTATTCCGCTGTAATGAATCATTTCACTGTGCATCCTGATCTCTCATGTGTAGCATTCCTTACTCACTCCTAATATCCTCCTTGAGATGATTCATGGAGTTACGCCTGGAGGCTTCATCTCCATTCTGTTCACCCTGCTTGCAGTGGTAACACCAGATGGTTTAGGCACGTTTGCTTTAGAGAAATTGCAAGCCTTTTCCACACTTAAATCTTTGAGTGTCTTTTCCCAGTTTACTTATCTTATTGCCTTCCCAGTTTATTAGATCTTTAAACCTTACTTGATAATCTTACCTGATTATTTTTTCTAATTTTCCCCTTACAATTTATTTTGAATTTAATCTGAAATACCTTATTAATAAGTGACTGATTATAATCCACTATCATGTGAAATCAGTTTATTATGTACATTGTGTTTTTCTTTATTTTGAAAGGATCTCATGTATTATGGAGAAAAAAACACAAATAATTATTTGATGGAAGAATTTCAATGGCAAAATTAAAGAATACCAAGAAGTACCATATCAGTAATAATTTCTTCTCAATATATTCCTTGAATTAAAGTCTCCTGTAAATATGCAATTCCCTGTATTACTAATTATAAATGATATTGAAGAGTGTTTCACTAGTCAGGCCACACAAGCAGTCAGAGCCGAATTCTCTCTCTATATAGTTTACTTAATATAGGGATTAAAATGCAGTGATCCAACTAGCCTATTCAACAATGTGAAATTTTACATGTGTTGTTTAGGTTTTTTCATTTATCATTTTTCTATCTCTTCATACACTTAAAAATTAAAATTTATAGAAAGATTGGAAAAGGCCATCAAGGTTTGGCAATAAAACCAAATTGATCAGGTATTTTCTCCTGATAAAGTGACAGGTTTCACTTCTAAGAATTGTCTATTTTATTCAGGAAGATATTGTAGTGGTAAAGAGCAACAAACCTGCATTGTAATTCTTCGTGTAATCAGTTGAACTCATGTCAGATGTACTTTTCTATCTAGTTTTTGGATGGCAATAGACTTCAACTCTGATTTTTTTATATCTGCCCACAGTGTAGTATTGAACAGCAAGTAAGACAGTTGTGACATAGTCTATTTCAGTGAATTTGTTCAGCCTGCAGTAGAATTAATGAGAGATACTGAATATATTAAATAGAATTTCTAGTATCCTTGTGAAACCCCCCACACACATTTAATTATCATCATTTAATGTAGGAATTATTGTACTGCTTGAATTGTCTATTTCTTTTTAACACATCCTCCTCACATGCGAATAAGCAGTACCCTACACATGTGAAAAATAAAAGAGATGGATCAGTCACAGCTTGAATATGTCTAATATGAAGCTTGGCAGTAATGTATATGAAAATCTAATGGCTGATTTTAAACAAGTATTCGTTGAAACTTAACAGATACAGTTTTCCAAAAGAATCATCAGAATTCTGTAAACCATATATGTTTTCAATAAACCTTTGGAATGTAATTATTCTGCAATAAGTATCCTATTAAAGTTAGTTATATTTAAGAACAGTTGCTGCGTAGTTCATACAGACTAAACCAAATGGCCAGTATAAACAGATTTGCCAAAGATCAATGTTTATGAAGGAAACATATATACTATATATAGATGAATTCGTATTTATATAGATATAATTCCTTTATGTATGTATACATATAGGCTGAATATTTCCTCCATGCTTTCACGTTTTCATCTTTTTATATATATTTCCTTTCTGATACATGCATACATTTAGACCATGCAATGTTTCAATCACATTTTTAAAAACACATGCTTTAAAAATAAAATCACTGCATTAATTTGCCTTTAAAATCCAGATTTAATTCACTTTTAAGACATAATATCTTTAATAGATTTCACACAGAGATTGTTACATTAGAAAGTCCTCATAAAATCTTTTCCTTATAGACTAAAGAAGTTTATGTTTAACGTACAGACATTTGCAGTCAAATGAATGTAAATGTCTTTTGAGCACAGTTTCTCGTTGCAGTCCATGGTGACAAATGAAAAATTTTAGGGTGTTTCAGTTGAACCATCTCAGTATTCTGCAGACTGTTTCCACAAACTGCCCATTGTGCTCCACCGACTAGAAAAGGAGACTAAAGTAGTAAGTTCAGAAGCAACTGTGTGCATTACCAGCTCACAACTTAGATTCTTAACTCCTACAGTCAAGAAATCATATATTTGATGTGTCCCTGTCTCTACTGATAATCTAATTTTATAGAGTAGTCACAAAATAAATTAGTTTTTTGAGTTCTGTAGGAAAACATTTCTCTACATGAAAATGTATACCAGTCTATTTCTGAAAGACATACACTGAAAAACAGTTTATTTTACACTCAGGTAGAGTATTTTTTATAATCAGAAAGATTTCATTCTTATTGTGAGTTTAAAACAAATAGCTATACAATAAATTGTAAAGCAAACATCAGTAATTTTGACATAATCGTGAAAATTAATTAAAATACAAACCACAACATTAATAATCCTTTTTGTTGTTGTTGAAAGTATTTTTAACATACGGGCATGACTTAATGAGAGAAAACTTTATCAAATTGGTGTTTTCTTAAGTAAAAATCCTGGAAAATTCCCAGGCATTTCTTTTTCCAGTGTAAGATATGCCTTATTATTAAGGGGAGGATAAGCTAGCTCTCATTTTGCATTACAAGGAATATGTTTATGATATTTCAAAATTTATCAGTCCAGTAATGTCACTTTGAATTTATTACAGTTGTCCTTTTTATGTTGCATGCTGAGCATTGAAGTGTTTCAGTCTTACTTGATATGAAACTTTATGGTAACAATTCTTGTTACTGACTGCATGCAAACAATGTGACAGAATTTGGCCACTGGAAAACACTGGGAGGTGGTTCATGTGGGATGTTGATACAGCCACAGAGTGTTAGAAGCCTAGATGGACTATCCTGGTGGAATATAATCATCTCCCTGAAGTGAACCCCAACCATAAATCTGGCAGACATACCAGTATCTTCTTACTCATCTCACATTCCCAGCAGAACCTGCTCAGTTTATCTTGCTCTGCAGTTTCAGGTATGAAGTAGGCAGGGAAACTCAGAAAGAATCTAAGAGCCAAATGGGATCTGACTGCATGAAGTTTTAGAAGCCACTTATTTACAACACCCTTCTTAACAAAATAAAAGGGGGAAAAAAAATATTAATGACTGAAATCTGCTCTACAGCAGGGTATATGTGGAAGACAAATTAAACGCCAGAAGCTGAGTATACCAAGATTTAAGACCAAGAAAGGAATTAGGTGAAGGGTGAAAAAAAAAAAAAGCCAAAGGAATTAAAAAAACCCTTGGTCAAGAAGAAAAAAGTTCTGATTGTTTTCCCACGTCAAATCCAAATAAAAATTTCCTCTGTTTATACCCTTTTGCCACAGCAATCCTGCAGACATTTATGGAAAAAAACCCCAAAAACATAGAGAAAAAGCTTAATATGGGACTCTTCCAAGTGTTATCTTGATAAGAAAAAATGTATCAGATTGAATAAGTTTGTAAGGGTACAACACCCTCCTGAAACACGTTCCCAAACCCCTCACATTTGCCACAAATGAAAATCTTTAAAATCACTGGAGAAAAATTTGTCAATCTGAGCTCTGGGTAGGGACAGCTGACTGTACCACTCATGCTACAGATTCTACAGACTATTTAAAGTGAATTATAAAAGACTTTATACTGAACTGATAAAGATTTGACTTTATAAGGTAATTTCTTCAAATATTTCTATATAAATTACTAGTGGTATGTTCTGTTGTTTCCAAATACCAAGCCTTAGTGGATCACTGAGCTCTGTGGCATGATTCTACATATTGTAACAAGTGCATGTTTTCACAGACAGCTGTCTGGAAAGGAGAAAAGATCAGCTCTATTCCGTGAATCTCTAAATATGTTCTCTTTGGAAAAAAATAGTCCTATTCCATTTCCACTCCTGAGTTATTTCTACAATTTTCCTTGTGCTCAACTTTGTTGTGTAACCTTTTGAGTTTCTTTCAAATTAATTATGAAATTAAAGAGGTATGCAGAAGAGCACTGCCAGGTACCACTTGAAAGAATTCCCTCAGGTCTTGCCACACAGCCGAAAGTAATTGCATCTTAATGAGCTACCACTCATCAGCTGTGCAACAGGAGCTGACTGTGCATATTCCTCCCTCACCTGAGGCTTAAAATAAGGTGGTTTTAATCTAAATTATGCTCATTACCAGCTCTAGCTCAAGTTAATGTGTTTTACTTTGCAATTTGAAAGCCTATTAGCATAAACTGTCAATACATAAGGTTATACTACAAGGATTCACTAAGTCCAGCACTTAAAGGTTGTATACAAAGCCCAGAACTGCACAAAAAGGGAGGTTTCCTTTGTAAAAGTTCATATGAATTTTTATTTAATGGATAATAATGAAAAATGCAACTATGGTTATTTTTTCTAAGTTTCAGTAAAATAACATTCTGCAATTCTAATTGACTCCTCTCTGGAGAAGAAAAATAATAGAACATAAAAAATGATTCATTAAGATTCAGGGTAATACATTTGCCTTGAAATGGTTAAACATTGAAAGAGGCACATGTTAAAGTAAATCTCTTTTATTAAATGGAACTTCTGTATGCCTGGAGGTTGACTTGATTCTGAAAATGTGAAAAAAATTAATAGAAAATATGAAAAGGGGAAACTATGCTTTAGTACTAAAAAGGAGTAATATAGCACATAAGAACCTTACATTTCAAGAAATTGTGCAATTTCAGTGTAGTTTTCAGCTTTAAAGGTTCATATAACATACACTTCTTTTTCTTAAGGATAAGTTATGTCAGGGATGATAAGAAATGCCAAATAAAATATCTAAGTTTTTTGTTGTTAAGAAAAAATCATATATATTAGTTCTTGTATATTCAAACTTATGCTTTCTACTCACTGTGACACAAATAATTGCACTGACTACCTTCTGGCCTGATCATAAGTTTCAAACTTAGATTTAGTTAGAATCAATAATTATTTCCAGTTCCCCTAAAAACTGTACAGAAGTGAATTATTGCGACATATTAAAAAAAATAAATAAATCAGATGTTTCAGTATTTTGGCTGTCTTTGGTACAAAAATATCAAATAAAGTTCAGATATCTATGGAACACTATTATCTGCCTATTTTAAAACTCTGTTTCTGAGAAAGTCCCACAGAAAAAAAATGGTTTTGAAAATATTAATTACTGCCTAATTATTTTTTTAATCCCGCTCTACAACACATGCCGATTTCAGGTACTCTCTGATGATGTGTAAGGCCACACTATATTCTTTCATAGTACCTCTGAGATGTAAAGGGTGCTGTACTTTCTGGAAGTAACATAATTCTAGGCAACTTTTGTAACTTCAAACAATCGGGGGGTTTTGATCCTGGTTTCACGCAACAGCCTAGTGATTTTGCAGAACAGTTTTCCCTTTTAATTGTGATAAAATCCTCTCAAGCTAAATAAAACTTGAGCTCTATTATGGTCACAAAGACAGGCACTTTCAGTACAATACTATTAGAAATTCTGTTATTGTGAAACTCACATATACATTATGAGGGATTTGTGGAGGTTTGTTATCATTCAAATTTTCTAAAATTGAAACATAAGCAGCAAAAATTATTTTAGTCATAATCCAGGCATGGTTAACTGGAAAGAACTGCTTTATCTTTTTTATTTAGTTTGGTTTTTATTCAAAACCGCACTTGAAAAGTTTTTCAAAGCCAAACGAAATATTACATATGGAAAGCAACCTGACTTCCAGTTTCTTTGAAGGACTTTATGTGTTTTTTCTTTTCTCCACTTAAGCCAGCCTTCACATGAATTATTTGATGTGTCAGGGTGCTGTAACCCTTTGTTTGATTGGCTGTGAAAGTGATTTACAACTATGTGACAAAGTTTCACCCATATAACTCAGGCAGTGATAACCATAGAAAGCGAATGGGGTTTTGTTTGTTGTTTTTTGAGTTTTTATAATTGTATCAGAATTAATATCAGTAAGATCCTTAGGATCATGGGTAAGTATTAACCTGCTCAGGGCGCCACCTGAGTTTATACATACCCTCAAATAGATTCAGCCATCTCCAGCACCAGATGCCCTGCCTTTCCTGAATGTTGAAAGCAAGGAATTAGAAGAAAAAGTCTGCAAATCAGTCCAGAACTTCACTTGACAAATTCAGATCATAATTCCAGGTTAAACACTCAGGAGCATGCTCAGCTCCAGAGACTCTGCATCTTTATTCTTCTTTTAGCCTTGTGACCCCCAGTTATGACTCTCCTGACCGATTCTTTGAACATCTCTTAACTCCCGTGCTTCTCTCCTCTTGGTTTACCCTGTCTAGTTTCCACAGGATCATCCAGCCTTTGCCCAGCACAGATCATGCTTAGTCTGCAACAGATGGAGAAAATTTAGTAAAGATTCACAAGAAGGTTGAAAACTTGGGTCACAAGAGAAAGCTGAAGGAACAGACATTTTTTCAGACCAGCGTAGCAAATGAGGCACCCATCAGTAATAATTCCCTATGCCCATTTTGAATAGGGCAAGAAATAATAACTTACTCTTTAGCGTGGAATAATTACTTTGCATCTTAATAATATTGCTTTTCTGGTAGAGAGATAGGTAAGCATAGAAATACATTCTTGAGGAAGATATGGAATCCCTGCAATAGAAAGTGTTTAAGGAATTGGACCAATAGGCATGCCTAGGTGTATCAGATTCAAGAAAGAGCAAAATGGCTTGCCATGTTTCTAGGAGTTTATGTCAACATAATTAATTTGCTTTGCTAAATTCCATGGAAGCAGATTTTCATGAAGCTGGAATAAATGAGAAAATAATTATAAGATTGTTTATCATTACTGAGTTGATATTTGTATAAAAAGAGATGGAAGAGATCAGAAATACCAATGTCTTCTATGTCCAATATTCTTCACTGTTGACCTTGACAAAGCACAAGATTGCCTTAAAAACATGGATGAAGTTTACACTTGACTTTCAACACACACACACAAGAATTGTTTATCATTTACATATAAGAATTCCTAATACAAATTTTTCATTTTGATAGATGATGTGTTTTTCATACAAATTCATTTCTGCTTGAATATCTATTAATTCAGATGATACATTAATATCAGAATGATAAAAGCCCTTGAAAAAAAGCGAAGTATTATGCAATGTTTAATTCTTGTGGAGAATTGAGAGCATGATAAATTCCATTTCTATGTGATTGTTTTAACAACTTTTGATAATGTAGATAACAAATGTCATAACTTTGGGAAACTGGAAAATGGAGAGGCAAAAGAAAATCAAAACAGATTTTTCTCGGAATGTTGTAGCAGGTGCTTTTATTCAAACATGAGTGCATTTACATTCCCTTCAAAGAAGTCAATCTACTTTCCAATTTAAGCACATGTTTCGGTACATTGTGGGTTAATGATACATCCTACTGAATTAACCTAAAATACACAAAAGCAGGATGACATGAGACTTCTTAGACTGCAGCATTTTTTTGAATCAGCATTCTTCCCACAGCAAGATCTAGTGCCACATGTAGAAGGAAATCACTGTTCAGTTGACCGGGAAGTATCAAGGTATCACCTCTAAGAAGAAATGGTGATAATTAGTTTCAGATTAGCCACTTATGTCAGAGCTTTTCAGTCAGACTAAACCTCAAGCCTGAATGTTTCTGGCTACTCATTGCATAGTGATATGTAAATATTGTTGTAAATGCAAATTTTGAAAATGTACATTTGTTGTGAGTTTTTTTCTGCCTCAGTTTCAATAGCTTACTCTGCCTTTCCAGTCAAGTTATCCCATTCAATCTCCTAATCTTTCTGGATCTAGTCAGGTATATCTCTCCCTTGTTGGTAATTTCTCATTCTCATCCCATCCCTTTAGTCACCTCAATATTCCCCTTGCACACTTGTCCTCTCTGATTTTCTTAATTGCTTCTCATGTTCTTGTTCTGGTCTTTAGTTCTTTGTGTTGTGTGATGTGAAGAGAAGAAAATCGCATTTCTCAAATCTGTTTCATTGCTCTAGACCATGTCAGGCAGGTTGGAGCCTTCACATTATTCTCTACATGAGATGTTCATCACTGGTTTTGTCTGGGCTCTTGTGTGGCTTCTAAGTTTTGCTTAGCACTACTGTGATTAAGATTATACTTTTGACTATAGAGCCTTAAAGAAACTCTGAGTTTTATGGAAAAAGTTCAATATGAAATCATAGTATGCACAAATGACACAAAAATGTGATGTATTTATGACATATAAAACATTAATAAAAATATTTGTATTGATATTCTACTTCTTGTGGTCACTAGGCTTACAGGCAATTTTTTTCAGGTTAGTAGTAAGAATGTATGTTAGATGTATGAATCCACATAATAAAGCATCAGAAAATCTTGCTTTTAAAACATAATATACCTGTTTATAATCGTTTAGAGCTGAATATGTTAGTGAAAAAAAAAAAAAGTTTTTTGTCTGCAGTGAAACACTGAGGAGTAAATGTCTCTGGAAGAAATGAGTTGTTTTGTTTTACCTCCTACATCATCAGTAGATCTGAAGTTGCAGCTGCAGCACCATATTCTGTCCCCAGTTTTATACTTTCCTGCTTCAAGACCCTTAAAGTAGAGGCAGAAATCAAAGACAGGAAAGTGTTCCCAGTAGACTTGGTTTGACAGAGTCCTTAATACTTTTGTTAATGTATGTCAAAAAGAAATCAAAGCAGCTCTCATCGCTTCCAGGACTGACACTTAGGAAATACCTATGAAAACTTTCTCTGCAGTTCCTGAAACAATAAATACAGAACCTCATAATGCAGATTTTACAGAGCCATTTTCTGAGTAGAAGCATGCTGGGGCTTTGCCTTTATAGCAGGGCAGGGATCATTTTATTTGTCAGTGGTTTACTTGCCAGCAATACAATTCAACCATTCATGAATCAAAAGAAAAGTATGCATTTGGACCTTTTTTTTTTTTGGGGGGGGTTGGGTAAAGAGGAGCCAAAAAAGTCTCTACCTCTTCCTGAATAAGAGTTCTAGCACTATTGTATTAAAGCAGTATGTCACAGCTATAATGCTGGAGATGAATACTCTTTCCTTAGTTTAAGGAAAGTTTTATCCATTTATCTTCCACTAAGCAGGAAAAAAAGATATCTATTTAAGAAAAAGACATAATGTTACTACTTTACACATGAATATCTTAAACCTTGAGACCTTTCTGATCCTGGCTTAAAATATCAAAGCAGTTATTTTACATGTATACATTAAAGAAGATGTTATACCTTATTGGTATTGACACCCAGTACATTTTTGGCATGTAAATGGAATGTACTCTGATGGATTCAGAACAAGGATCTGAATCAAACTGTCAATAGCTGTTCAAATATGTGATGCAACATTGGCAAGAAGGATTCAAACCATTTTCATAGTGCCTGTAAAATGTCTGTGAAATATCTTCCAATTCTAGTTTTCCATACTCTCTGCAAGTGAGCTGTTCAGGAAACAGCAAAAAAGACAATCACAGTTCCTCTGGTTTTGTGAAAAATAGGAAAATCTCTACTTTCATTTTTACTGTTCCTCCTTGAAATGAAATGATGATTGCTGGTTTTTTTCTAATTATTTTTTCCTTATTTTTTCTTTTCCTTTTTTTTTTTTCCTTTTTGTCTGGAGGAAAGAAACATTTGACTGAAGGAAAACAAAGTAAATACTTAGTTTTGTATTTTAATTTCCTGATTTTTTTTTAATCCATTTTTCAGCTAAGTGGTTGGAATCTGGTTTAAAGAGGACAAAGAATTAACAAGATACGGTGAATTAAAATCATCAGGGAGCTGCTGGTGGGTAGACCAATCTTCTGCCCCAAAAATATAATTTAGAAATGCATTCATTGTAAATCATTCTTTGTGATTTAGGTGCCCATACATTATATTATTATATCCTATATTTTCTATATTAAACCTATACTTTACAAGTTAAGCAAACTAAGCTAGATTTATTTAGTGAATCAAGAGTGTATCATGTAGTTGTAGCATGTGCTTTTATTTATCTGTAAAGGTATAGGCAGGAAAGCAGAATAATAGTATATGCCTCAGAAACATCTTTTGTCCCCTCATGAAATCAAGCCCAGTAGATTTTTCCGCACTTCAATTCCCTGAGATGACTGCAAAATCCACATCCAGAAAAATATTATGTGTATTCCAGAACTTGCTTACAATAACATATTTTCGAAGTCACCCTGTGTAGGATGAGAAGGAAATATTTGCTAGCTAAAGGTCAGGCTTTATCAAAACATTCTGTGAATGCAGATGTTGGGAATAAAAAAGTCACTTCTAAAGACGAATGACATGCAAATATAAATACCACCTGAGATGACACCTGGCATTAAATCATGGTCCTTCCCAGGTAGACACTGAGCAATTATGGTTTCAAATAAGCCTTGTTAGTAGGCTTTGCAGTATACTTATATGCAGATCAGGCACAGAGCAAGCAGTGCAGCACATTGATTTTGCATGTATATGCACTTAGTATGGCATTTCAATCTTGCCATGGGATCATGAAATGGTTTGGGTTGGAAGGGACCTTAAAGATCATCCAGTTTAAATCCCCTTGGGCAGGGCCATTTTCACCAGACTGGGTTGCTCAGAGCCCCATACAACCTGACTTTGAACGTTTCCAGGGATGAGACATCTACCACCTCTCTAGGCAACCTGTTCCAGTGTTTCACCACCTCATTGTAAAAAATTTCCTTATATCTAGTCTATATCGACAGTCTTTCAGTTTAAAACCATCAACCCTTGTCCTAAAGCAACAGACTCTGCTAAGTGTTTGTCCCCACTTCTCTTTTAAGCCCCCTTTAAGTACTGAAAAGTGACAATAAGGTCTCCTTGAAGCCTTCTCCTTTCCAGGCTGAATAAACCACATTTTCTCAGACAGTCTCCGTAGCAGAGGAGCTCCTGCCCTCTAATCATTTTCGTGGCCCTCCTCTGTACCTGGTCTAACAAGTCCATGTCTTTCTGGTAGTGGGTACCCCAGAGCTGGATGCAGCACTCCAGGTGGGGCCTGACCAGAGTGGAGCAGAGGAGCAGAATCACCTCGCTTGACCTGCTGCCCATGCTGCTTGTGATGCAGCCCAGGACATGGCTGTCTGAGCTGCAACTGCTCACTGTTTGGCTCATGTCCTTCTGATTTACATGTGAGTGTTGTAGAAATGAAATCTCTGCCACCTGACAATTAACATGCTGTCATGTATCATGAGAATATTTTTCAAGAGTGAATGGAGTATTCTCATGCATATTACTGTTTATTTTGCTTTGGCCTATTACGATCTCAGCCATAGCATACAGAGCTGTAACATGGTAATACCTGAAATTCAGTACTCTGAATCAAGTCTACGCATTTTTATATATGCTCTAATTCAACTAATTAACTATCAGGCAAAAGTATTCAAATTAGCTTTACATCCCAGCTGAGCCCAAATTGTCAGCTAATAACTGGATTAACGTCTTTAATCCATAGCTGGATTAAATGACATTTCTAGCTCTAATATGCTAGTCAGAAAGCGGAGAATGTTCAAGGGCATTAATTTGGAGAGAAACAGCAGCAATCCTATTACAGGAGAATGTGCTGCTAGAGGGATTAACATCTTCCAATGTGAATAGCATAAATAAACTAGGTGAAGAAATTACTCAAATTTACATAAAACTTACACAAAAGCAATTTCTAGGGGCTTGTCTTTTCTCAAGCAATGATGATGACAAATTTTCAAGACAGGCTTTTAAACCTCTGCTTTCTTACTTCTCATCCCCTGGACTTCTCCCACTGACTTAATAAAACATGGAATTTAACAAATTGACAAATGATTTAGCTTATAAAATCTAAATAGTTACCTTAATGATTAGCTAATGACTCACCACCTCAATGATATGGCCAGCTTTCCACTTAAAAGCCTCCTATTCCTCAAAAATTGTGCAGTACACAAAAGACAAAAATCACCAAATATTTCATTGGACACAGTGTTTCTTAGGGACAAAAATTTCTCTTTTGACCATTTTATATACAGAATACAAGAATTTCCTATTTGAAATCTAAAATCATTGAACAATAAATACTATAGTGCTTTATAGAATAAGAAAAGGATAGAAACAGGAGATAAAAAGGAGCATTAGAACATCATTTTTCTTTCCTTATTTATTTTGTTAGTTCAAGATTGTAATTTATGGATACAAACCTTTTGAAAGCAGGAGATACTCAGTGGAATCTGAAGTATTTTCATCTTGATGAATTTCACTATCTGTCACAATTGAAAGTGTGCAGTGAAATGCTAGTTTTTCAGTTGCATGTTGATTCTCAAGCATAAATCAACTTCCTTACAATTAGCTGAAGATATGCAAGCAGTGAAAAAGACCAGACTGTAGTTTCACAATTCCTAAAATGTATAGAAACCATCTACAAGAAATTTTGTGGAAGCTGTAAAAAGGTACCTCTATTAACAGCCAGGAGTTCTACAAATCTTCAAGAGACTTCTGACATATAAGAAAGTGTTTTCTTACCTCTATAAGAGCTCATGTTTAGACAGAAAGTAAAATGCATTTCCAGCAAGGAAACATATATTTTGACAAGTCTGAATAGGACAGTCTAAATGTGTGGTGCTCACAAACCAGCCAAATCCCAACCTGTAATGTTCAAATAGGCTAAAGAATATTTATGGCAAGTTACACAGTCCATTTTCAAATAACACAAGCTATTACTTCCATTATGATTCATTATACATGTGTTTACATCAGGTAAAAATGACAAATTTCTTTTTTTTTTTTTTATGACTGAGAAACTTGATGCCTCTTTTACAAGTGTTTCTTTCTCTGCCTACAATCCAGGAGCTAAGAGGAAACTTCAGGTTTTCAATATAACCATGTCCATTGCATTCAGCCTCCGAAAATTATCTTTCATTATTTCTGAAAGTGTTTTCCAGTTTCTGGTTTACACCCTGATTGTTTCAGTCTAGATTACTCTCAGTGAGCATCCTGATCTCCTTCCAGCCTACACAGTTGCCTTTTATCATAGTTCATATGTATATATTTGAAATTAGGCCTTCTATCCCTTCATGTTTCTATGAATGTTGCAATATAACCTGTATGTACACTGTTATTTACTTCTTTGCATAGTTAAAACAGGGTTGTTGTTTTTGTGTTGTTGTTTTGTGTTTGTGGTTTGTTTGTTTTTTTTTTTCCTTTTTAAGTGAGTATTATTTTCTTTACATTTTCCAGAATAAATTGTTTTTGTGAGCTATCGAATAAGATCAGACTTTCAGGCTATGACCACTGCACAAAACTTAAGTGTAGTGGAATACCTTTATGTTCAACAGAAAAATCTTAAAATTCCCTTAGAAAATAAAAAGCTTTGCCTGTTGGAAGTGTTCTTTAAACTATAAATTCTAAAGATCCCTGCTGTAGACAGTTGAGGCATCAACAGATTGTTACATCAGTCTACAAGTGCTAGGCAGGTAACTTTTTCATAGAATATGATCACATAGATGAGCTTTTAATGAGGGTAACAACAGGCATCTTGGTGTCAGACAGATGGGAGATACTCCAGAGGAATATAATGAGTATTGATAAACAGTTTTAGGCACAGAGCCCATGAGGTGTGCCAGGGCAGCAATGTGATGATATGAGGCCTTGTTAGTTAGTTAGTTTGTTTGTTTGTTTTGGGGGTTTTTTGTGCTTTTTTTTTTTTTCTCTGTGAGTTCACAGACTAGTTTATAATGACTTTTAAGGAGTATTATTTTACAGATATGATACATGAAAGCATCAGGAATAAAATTCTAACACCGATTGCCAAGACCTGTCGAAAACATACCTAGAAGACAAAGCAGCCAATTAGATTCTGTCTCCTCTCTCCATGTAGCTGAAAACATCTGTTCTCAAAGGCTGGCATACCAGGTCAAAGGGTTCCAAAACCTGGAAGAGCCTGTAGGGAACCTTCCAAGGGTACCACCTTGGAAGGCAGGTGAATATTTTACAGTCTGAAAACATGCACATCTTGCTTAAGGGATTTTGAGTTAGGGTTTTCTTCTAAAAATATATTTAACTTGAAGGAAGCAAAGGGAGCAGACTGAAGGGTTTGAAGTTAAGCCAGATTTGTTCAGAAAATGATCCCTGGTGCCATCACCCACATTTAGCAAAGAATTGTATGATTCTGTACAAAGCTAAGTAATACCTAACAGCCAGAAAGCTAAGAGGGGTGCACTGAGGGAAGTAAAAAAAGGTCATAGGTCCAACTTGTCTGTTAAGTCTGAACTAAAGCACCAAGTAGAGGTGAAAACAAGAACTTCGCATGTTAAATTCTGTTCTGAGAAATGTGACAGCATCATATGCCTTTTTGTTTTATCATAGAGGGTGAAAATGAAGCATCTGAAACTGTATTATGCAATGAAAAAGAAGTGTTTGTGTTGGGTTTTTTGTTTGCATTTTGTTTTTGGGTTTTTTGTCTTTAATTTGGTTTTGTTTTAGTTTTTTAGTTTGGGGTTTGTTTTGTTGTTTTTTTTTTTTTTTTTTAAATCCAGAAAATTATGTCTGGAGCTCCTTTTTATTACAAAAGTCTGTTCTGAACTGAAAATAAGGATAACATTTTTGAACAATGGAGGCAATTTCCCACTGACAGAGTGTATTCTGTGACTTTGAAGACCCTCCATCACTTTCACATTTAGAATTAAAACTGGATGTCTTTCTAATAGATAGCTCATTCTGCACTTATAGATCCTATACAAAATTATTAGTTGAATTTTTCCAGACTTGATGCTCTGAAGTACTTTAAGCTCCATGAATCTTTTAAGTAGAGCTGGTTTAAAATTGATATATAGATTTGCTTAAAAATGAATTGAACAAACTCTTGCAGTAAGGCTGATGCATAAACAAATGTAGCTGGCTGATGTATGTGATAGGTTTTTTTTCTCTAAAACTCTTTGTTTATCTACCAGGGTTTGACAAGAGCTGATTTTGTTGACATGGAGTCACAGCCGACTGGAAGGTGGTGTAATTAAAAAAAAAAAAAAAAAAAAAAAAAAAAGGGAAAAAAAAAAAAGATTCAAGTATTTAAAACAATNNNAATCAAGTAAAGTTTCAGCTATTTAGCACATTAGTCAATACATAATTACTGGCAAAATAAAAGCATTGCTGGCAGAAAAATGTGTCTTAGGCATGACAGCCAGCTCCCATTTCTTATAAAGAAAGATGACTTGGGTCATTTATAGTCTTGTATTAACAAACTTCATTGTTTTTTTCTGGAAAACTCTGAGCATAAGTAAATCTACTGGACTACTTCACACATAATCTAGTTTCACTAAGTTCTGTGGTTAATTACACATTTATCTAGGCATAATCATTGCTCAAATGGTTAACAATGACCCTTCATCAATGAGGATGCTTCAATTTTCAGTGTTTAGCTTTTGAAGGCAGGTGCAGATCTTCACACAAATCAGTCTCCCCCCAACTGGAATGGGATAACTCTTCTATTTTATTTCTGAAGCAATGTCAGTGTCCGAATTTTGTGTGGTCTCACAAGACCAAAGTCAGAGAACTTGTAAATCAGCAGTACCCAAAAATGCAAAAATGTTATTATTTGCTGGAACTACAGTAGGATTTACAGTCTTTACTGTCATAGAATATAAAAGGGTAATATTCGGTTATAATATATGACAAATAGACACATGTGTACAAATACAAATAAAAAATTTAGAAATAAGTTTACTTGATTTATACAGGGCATGCTGGCTGTTGATCACAGAGTTCAGCTCAAGTAATCAGTTACAATCCTTAAAAAAGCTACTTCTTTAAGTGTAACTGAGAGAAGAATCTGGTTTATTGATTGCTGGTTTTAGGGCCTCATTAGTGATATAAAATGTTGAAGTAAAATTTGGGTATTCCTAAGCAATTTGGCAGTTCTCTGTGCCTGTCCCCTCTCTTTGTCAATTGCAGGCTAGTGCAGAATGTGTAAAAGATTGGCACATGCTATGGCCCAAGTTGTAAGAATATTTCCACTATCATGCTGAAAGTAGAAGCTAACAAGCTTAAACTATGTGAAATAATCATCATCATCATCATCATGGCTAGGCTTCGCGAATGAAGATTTGAGAAGGGCTCTACCCACGTTTGCTACAAGCGCGCTGGTGGCTAAAAAGGCCAATGCGCGATAGGCAAGTCCGATCACAAAAGGCACAGTGGAAAGTCTCCACAGGCTGTATTGGCGAGGCACGGTTCTTTCTGTGCTGTCTTTTTTCTTCCAGACTGATCCTGCGTGCGCTCTCAAAGGAAGCAGCAG
>VXBX01009724.1:282136-300638 GCA_013400415.1 Scytalopus superciliaris | reverse complement strand
ACTGACTTAAGCTCTGATTTGCCTATGGTGATGTGGGGATGGTGAAAGATTTCCTGAGGTGCAGGTTGATAGAGGACTTCTGTCTTCCTCAAGCTGACTTCCATCCCAAAAAGCTCAGCAGCCTCTGCAAAACAGGATGTTAAGCGCTGCAGAGCTGCTTTGGTGTGAGCAACGAGGGAGGCATCGTCGGCAAAAAGCAGCTCACTATGTGAAATAAAGTATACATATATATACATAAGGATATTTTGCTGGATGTACTTACTGCATGTTAAAAACTACCTAAAAGCTACAAGAGAAATACAATTCTCATAAATATGCAAAATGTTTTAGGGCCCCACAGTATTATTTGCTTCACAGCTTTTCACTGGAGACATCTCCTGAGTGAGGAGGACTGCGCTGGGCTGTTGAATGGGCACACACACACCATAATGGTCCCCTGGCAGAAGGAACATTGAAGAGCAATCCTTGCACAGCAGGTTTGTAAAGGACAAGCATCACAGTTTATCACTAAAGAACAAGAACTGATCTTCTAGCTTTTCCAGTAATCATAAAAATATACCAGCTTTTCCCTGAGGAAGTAGGCATGTAGCTATATTTTCAGTCACGAAGCTCACATGAGTGCACTGATTAATATCTCCATATGTTCTTCCTCATTCAGATCAGTATGAACTGCAGGAGAATTTCCAAGAAATCTGGAAACTGTATAAGGCCAGTGTAAACCAAGTACTTTAGGTGCCAAGAAACTTCAATCTTGTCCAGATCCATACCACACCCTACATATGGGTTGTGTCTAAATACTACAGTGTAGGCCCAAATATACTTCTTAAGGAGTTGCATATGTCATTTGTAACAGAACATTCCATCATCTATTCTTGTATTCCTACCATCCTGTCCAATAGATGTTGATGGTATGAAGAGAGAAATAAATAAAATATTCAAAGTTGAACTCTATTTTTAAAAGCAAATCAAGAAAGTCATCACATCTTAGTAAGTAACAAAAAAAAAAAAAAAGTGACACATATTTTGACTTTAAACTGTATTCATTATTCATTTTTATTCAAAACATCAGCAATACCTTATTGGTTCAGCATCACGACTTCTTATTCTTCTGAATTGTCCCACATGTAACAAGCAAATTCTGATGTTACTAAGACTTAATTGGACTATTAATAGTTTACTGTAGAAAAGGACATGAAGGGTGGATCTAGTATTCTCATTCTAATCAGAATCAGCAACATATTTTTGAAGGAAATATTCTGGCTGCCTTAATTGTAGTGCTGTGGTTGGCAGCAGAGACTGGCCTCAAAGCAGGAAAACTGGATTCCTTTCAGAGCAAACTAATCCAGAAGAGAAATTCCTCAAAGATGCCTGATATGCTCCAATCAGCATATTGAGGGCATAAAACCAGACGAGGTATTCTGAAATATAACCCTTGAAATGCGTGTGGTGTGGACAGTGCACCATCAGCATCAACAATACTCTGTAAAACCATAGTGTTGATTTACTCCCGAAAGTAGGCATAGCTACATTGAGAAAGTATCTCTATTATTTAAGTGCTATTTAAGTTGCTTGGACAATGAAAAGCAGGACTTGATGTCCTGTTCATCTGGTTGAACAGAGAAGTGTCCATCCAACTACATGAATCCTTTCTTTCAGTGTCCCTATTCTTGTGAAGTCATACTAGAGAGATTTGCCCAGTCTCATCCAGAACAGAATTCTCCACAAACCTCTAGCACAAGATGGAGATTTGGTTCTACCAGCTAAAGCTGGAATATTTTATTCACCCTCTAAAACCAAAAGCTGGGTGAAGACATGATTTATGAAAGGACTAGGAGTATAATTCAGTAAAACCTTTCTTGTAAATAAATTTAGCCAGATAGCAGAAGATAAGGCCTATATGTCAGAAGAATGTGTCCCAGAAACACTCTTTTACAGGGGACAAAATAAGCTAATTAATGTCAACCTGAGTCTAAAATGAAGTTTTTTATTAGTTTATAAATAACAATTACATGATATATCAATAAGATCAGTATTGAGAACTCAAATTTCCAGTTTCTATATACCTAAATACAAGTTTGTAATGCTGTTTCATCTTTAAGGACTACCAGTTACTCTACACAGAGTAGCATATAATTATTAAAAAGAAAACCAAAAACACACACCAAAAAAACATTAGCTTGTTTATTCAGGGTAGACTCTCAGAGCACAGCTCCAGCAAAGTCATCATTTTTTACGTGGCAATTCTTTCCTTTAGAACAGTTTTTCAGTCCCATCAGAGATATTCTTCTCCTGCTTCACCAGAAAGACTAACAGCTGCTTGTTTTCTGGGTTAAGAGAATGAAATAGCTGATGTGACAGCATAGAGTGTCTATTGCCTGTTTATTAGGTGCAAAGAAACCCAACACATTTCCAGAATCTGACCATTTATATCACATTCTAAAGTGACTTTGTCTATTGCTATTTTTATATCTCAACTATTTCCACATGTGTTTCATGTCAAGTGTATAAGTGTCCCTTTTGAAACTGAGCATATATACTATTAGTAAAAACAAGACTCAAATTGTTTATAAGACCAGGATCCCTGGCTGATGTGAATCAACATAACTGCAGTGGTTCCAGTGTAAAACCCTGCTAGCCAAGACCATTTCTGCTTAAATAGAAAGTTTCTTTCAATTTTATATGTTTTCTAGCCATTGAACTAAGCTTATTTGAAATAAACAAAAAATACCAATACAATTTCTATAAATAAGTGTAATTAAAAAAAAAAAAAGAGCATGAATATATTTTCATATTTGCTGAAAGTGTGTTATTTCATGGAAAAAAATGCCTTTATAATAGTTTTATGAAATTGGATGATTTTATGACAAATTCTTTTAAATCTTTTGTAATGGCTGAAATGTGTTTTAGACTCCATTTTGTACTGAAGAAATTGATTGTGGTAAATGAGCATGAAAAAAACGTAGTTTAATATTTTATTTCTGGCTGTGGATCTTTGCTTGAAAACAGAAATTGGCTTCTCTGAAGCTAATTCTTTTTTATTTCACTTAGTCAACAAATGGCAAAATTGTATTTAAAATTTCCCATTTATAGAGACTCATGCCTCTTAAAACTCCTGGGACCTGTACTGTTCCGACTTATATCCCATGCAGCCTCATGGAAGTCAAGCACCCATGGGCATTTAAAAAATATTTGCTTATCATGATGAGGTGTATGTACAACCAAAATGTACCGACAATGCGGTTTAAAATCTGCGTTGCATTAGGAAGTATCTAAATGTTTTACATTGCATATCACACTTGTATCCTATTAATAGGCACAAGAGATTCAGATGTATTTTTAGATTAAGACTCCTTGGCTCTGAGTTTGTCAGGGTAAACAGCTCATGCATCTGAAATTAATTCCTAATATAATGCAAACAAGGGTAAGAAAAAGCTGATGCAGATTAGAGTGGATGAAATTCTCTGTTGTCTTGTGACTACTTAGGCCCACATTTTGTTGAATTATGTGCACATATATGCACTCAATATGACTGTTTTAAGACAACAAATTATCAAGTAGACATTAGTTGATGTCATATGAAATAAAATGTGCTCTTGAGGCTTCTGTCTTTTTATATTTATTTGCTTGAATATTTCTTTCCTGCATTTTTTCAGAGCTAATATAACCAACCAAAAGTATAATAAAAAATTGAATGGCATTTATACCATTTCTTGAAATTATTCTCCTCTAAAAGGTGCCGAAACCAGAATAGAAACTTCAGATGGTTAACATTTCTTCTTCCTGAATTTAATACAAACAGATATAAATTAAATCCTTTTATGAAAATCTCCCCTGATAATTATAAAGAAGTTTGAGAAAAGATTTCCTGAAACATACTATGACATATAAATATAAAAAGCAAAGAAATTACTTCCAGGAAACTTTTTAAACTCAATTGAAAGTGAGAGTTTGTTACCAACACAACCTAAAATTTCTATATGTTCATAAACGTCAATCAGAACTAGAACAACATCTTGTCCAGAAGTATTTTTGAAATATTTTCTCCGAAATGGAAAGCTCTGATAATTCCTGGCTTTTTTGTGCTTGTATTGTGGTAGCACTCAAATGTAAACAGTTTTCTACAACAGTACAAAATATGGAGAGACTCACCTCTGCACAGCAGTGTCCAGATCAAGATAGAAACCTAGGAAGCTAATCATGATCCTAGCAAAAAGGAAATTCTAAAGGGAGCACAGGGAAAAAAAATAAATCTTGTTCTGAGCATAAATACTATGTTGGACCCATGATGATGTAATTCTGGTCTTTCATAGATGTCATAAAATATTCCATTTCATAATTCAAGCATTGTTTGCCACTTGACTTACCATCACCGTGCTAATCAGATGCATTGTGTTTTGGTAAGATCTTGTTGAATAAGTAGGAGAGATTTTGGAGGATAGGAGAAACTGTGAGAAAGCATATTTCTCATCCAAATTCCTTGATTTTTTCTAATTCCAACCAGAAATACTGCTGAGCTGACATGGGTTCTATGGATACATTTACCTCTGAAGCCCAAGGCACTTCCCAAACCCATCGTCTCATGTTCAGATTTCCCATGTGAGCAAAGGCGGCCCACAGAGTCCATCAGTCTTTGCAGGATGTGACATTAAATATCAGGTAGGAAAGACTTTCAGCCAATCTTACGGTTTTGGCTTTTAAGGACGAAAAAATGTGGAACATTTAAGGGTGCTCAAGCAGTGCCAAAGTTCAGCACCAAGTAAAGCAAAGGCTTAAGCATGTTCTAAATGAAATAGGAGGAAATGTATCGTGTGACAGGCACTGTCTTTAGGACAGAGTCCAAGTCCAAGGCCATCCAACAGTTAAATAACATGGGATTGGTAGAAAATGTGGTCTTTAAGGTTTCTTGATTCTTCTTCTTCCCAAAACTGTAGACATAGGCATATTATTTTGCAACTGAGATTTATATAAAAACATTGTATGTATCAAGGAAATTTATATATTTTGTTATCAAAAGAAAACTGGTCAGACTTGATGGTCTATATAAACTTTAGTGAGCTACATAATGGGAAAGGTTAGGAATATTATTGACAGTGATAATTACAATAATCTCAACACTGATGATAATTGTAGTGATAATTGTCCTGGTTTCAGCATAGTAAAAATGTAAACAAAATTGGGGACGGGTACTGTAAGTACTATCACTAGGACCTTTTTCTTTTTTCAAAATTCTCTTAAGGCTGTAAATCTGTCATACTTCCTGTCACCAATTTTTATTCATGTCCTTTTTGTGTCTTTGTTGGTGGTGGTGTTTTCTGATACAGAAAATAGACATGGGGTGGGAATTATTCAGGATCAAATGTGTCAATGGATAGGAAACTATTTTGATACAGAAAACAGATTACATGCCAAACAGAAACATGCCAGTCTGCAAATAAATACAGGGGGAAATCCAACAGGTGCTATGACTCCAAATCTTTTGATGTTTCTCATCTGCATAAACTATACAGACGGGGAAACCAGCTGCAAATATGTTAGGTTTACTGAAACACAATACGAGAGGGAGCACTAAATACCAGGCAGTTATCAAGGATACAGAAGGGGGATTTGGGATTGTCCTTGTAGAGTAATTGCACAACACATGTTAAACCAACATATGGTTCAAATGGAGGCTGGAATAAATAAAAGCCTTTAAAAGCAGGCTTAGTAAAGGAGAAGAAATATATCTTAAATATACCTAAGCTTTATACAGGGGTAGGGGAAAACCCGCACAAAGAAATAAAGAGCAAAAAAGTGAGATTGCGGCATCCAGAAGTAGGTTACATGGACCTAGAAATTACAACAGTTACTGGAGAGACTTCATTCACATCCATTCATATAAGTATATTGTGAACGGGAGAGCAGAAGAATTTATTTATTTGTAAAATAAAATAATGTGAACTTTTGTAGAAACTCTCTAAACTTGAGAGGCTCACTAGATTACTGAATTTATTATCCTTTCTTCACCCTGTTACAAATAAAATATAAAAAATAGGAAAATAGGATTTTTGAATAATCAGCAGGTATTGATAAGAATGAATTCTGTGCCAGTAGATTCAGTGAGATATTTTGGCTAAAATAATATGAATTTTCAAGACACTTCTGTAAATTCCATCGAAAAATAATAATGGAATTGCTTGTCCAGGAATTTTCACTTCTATTTCATAAGTATGTAGGACATACTTTTTATGTTGAAACTATTTCATGTTACATTTATGAACTTTCCATCTCTATGACAATACAATCTAAACAATTTTTCAAAATTGAACAGTGGGATAGTATGATGGCAAAGTGTTTCTTGCATTCTTTTTATAACTTACCTTTAGAAAAAGAGTCTATGTCTACTGACATAGTTTATAAATTCAGTTATTCATTTAACAGAAATTACCTAGGCAGGGATTTGCTATGGAAAAGGTCATGGCAAACTCTTACTGCTATCTATTGAGGATGTGGGAGACAAAATAGAAAATATAAGACTTTATAATATGAAAGAATATAATTCTTCCAGCAAATTGCAAAATATTTATTGTAATGATACCCATATATAATAAATGGATTTGATCAGTGACATGGAATTATAGAATTAGCCTGGGCTGAAAGGGACTTTACAGATTATTTAGTTTCAACTCCCCTGCCATGGACAGGGTCAACTTTCACTCGACCAGGTTACTCAGAGCTCCATCCAACTGGGCCTTAAAGATAAATTGAACTGAATCATAAGTAAGAAGAAATCCAGCTTGGCACATGTTTCTATAGAGCATCTGGTCCAAACACACTTCCCCTCCTCAAAGCATACCAGCTTCAAGATCAGCTTACTCAAGGTTCTATCCAAAATGCTTTTGAATTATATTCTGTCCACAAGGATACAAATTTTCATGGCTGCTCTGGGCAATGTGTTCCCGTGTTTGAGAAGCTTCATTGTGAAATTTTCCCAATATCTAGCCAGAATTTCTCTTACTCCAGCTTGTGCTTACTTCTCATTTTAATTTTTTTCTTTCCCTGAAGTAAATATGTCCAGGACTGTTTTTCTCTACTCAGAAAAACCCCCACCATAACAAGCAAACAAATAAACCCAAGAAGACCCCAAACCACATATATTTTCAGACAGAACCACTATACCTAGGTCATAGCATTTACCCTCACAGAAGATTTCCTACCAAAAAATGGTATATATGGTATGTATGGAACACATCCTTGCCACTAACAAGGCATGCATATGCCACAAACTGGAAAATCTTAAATATTCTTTGAATTGTTGTCAAGGAGTACGGAACATGACAGGTTCAAAACTAGCAGCAGGAAGTTTGTCTATTTTCAAGGAAATGCCTTAGGGAAAAAAGAAGATGCCAAAACTTCACTAATCCAGAATGAAGAGAATAAAGACTTAACAGGGAGAGGAAATCTTGGTGCTCTTCATACTTATGCTTGGAGATGGGTTGAGATCCCATTCATGGGGAGATGAATGGCAGCACACACGGAGACAAACAATGCTAAATAGTTTTACAATTAAAAATATCCTAGCAGCAAATAACTGATCATCCCAAACATTTAGGAGTTTAAATGTTGATATTCCAAATTTTCATAGAGTTCAGAATACTACTATAGCTAATTGACATTTTCTTCATTAGAAGAGTTCAGCTTTTCTCTGGAGAACAAAAAAGGGCAATAAAATTTCCTGTTTATGGGGAATACCACAGAAATACTCACTGTCAAAAAGTCAGATTTCTACTAAGAAACAGTACAAATCTGCTGGGTGAACATTTTTAACAAGTCTTGTTAGCATCACTGCTATCTTAAATGCCCTTTTACTACATATTGAATGGGGCAGGAAGCAAGGCTCATTTCTTGTTTAACAGTTAATTCTTTCCTAATGTCACTGTGTTTTATTGCTATCACCCCTTGGTTATTCTCTTTAGATCTCTGGATATATTATTTTAATATGCAGAATGTGAAATATTTTGGATCAGATATTATTTACAGTTAGAACGGTCAGAAACTCCAGATGTTCATTAACAACAAAAATGAATTTAGTTAGTTGTCTCCTTTATTCCCTGTTATAACTGAGAAATGATTAAACTAATCCAGATGTGTCTGTGCCTTTAATTCCATCTGTGTCACAGACAGTAAGGCTCTGGTTGTCAATGAATTGTTGCATATTAATCTACAGAGCTTTTGATGTTGCAGTTAATCTTATCCTTCGTTAAAATATACATTTGTTCTCAATCTTTTGAGTAAATCCTGAGAATTTAACTAGGTATTTCTTAACATTCATTAATAGGGAGAGTTTTTGTCCTTCTGTTAGCTATGTTTCTGAGTGAGTGTGAGTTATAGGAAAACATTCCAAAAAACAAGATGAAGAAGCTATGAATTTCAGTCCCAAAGGCTTTATGGCAAGAGAAATAAATAAAATTCTTATAACAGCCTGCAGATTTGAAATATATACTTTTTGCTGAGAATGTATGGAGGTTATCTTTATAATCTCTAATTCTAAAGACCCTGAAGCACCTCTGGTGATTTATAAACTTCTTTGTCTTTTGTTTGGTTGGTTGGGTTTGAGTCTTTTTAATTATTTTTCCATGAAAACTATTTTCTTTAAAAAGAAAAAAAGTTGTGCCACTGTTTGCTTTACTTCACTTATTAGGTGAATGTGCTTTGTATTCACAACAGTAAAATCTGTTACAAGACACAGCACATGAATTTTAAATTGTGGTTAACTACAGTTGTTAATTATTTACTTTTATTCTTTCTGTATCAGACAAAGAAATAGACAAGGGCTTACCAGAATTTTTCTGTACACTAACATTTTTTGGTACTCAGCAAAGCTTATTCAAAATGCTCTCTGACCACTAGAGACAGACATTGCAAGCAGTGGGAAAAACTGCAGGCCACTCCTGTAACTGTGTTTTAAGCAATGCAAGTAGGTGTCACTTCTTTCCATGAGATTAATCCTTAGGTCAAATTTTTTCAAAGTGAATGAGCAAATTTACAAAGAAGGTCATATTGCACAACAGCGTATAAGTCTATGTCTTTCTGAATAG
Source organism: Scytalopus superciliaris (assembly GCA_013400415.1). Lineage (NCBI taxonomy): Eukaryota > Metazoa > Chordata > Aves > Passeriformes > Rhinocryptidae > Scytalopus > Scytalopus superciliaris. The sequence goes on along the minus strand of VXBX01009724.1, from coordinate 291,564 downwards.
TAAAAGTTACTTATTTATAACAACATAATATTCTATAAGGTTGTTAAAGTGTAATGGAACCTTGGTAGCTCAGTCTTATTCAGAGGTGCTAAATATTCTCGATGCTCCCACTGCTGCTTGTCCTTGGAAAGTTTGGGACCTTCAGCTTTTGCATCTGATTTATGTAGAGAAATCACCAAGTTTTTCAAATGTTAGCTATATTTGTGTTCCTTCCCTGGGAGCCAAATTTCTGTGAATTTACAAGGCTTTTATGTTTCAGTGCCCTGAGATCTGCATTGGAAGATACTTAAACTACTGACTTGGACTGATTAAAGAACATGGACCAAAAGAGCAGCAGACTTATATTCCATCTTGGAGGGACTGAGTCCAATAATATGTCCTCACAGAAAATATATATTAAATAAATACATTAAGCTAGCCAGCACAACAGTAATAGAGATCCAAGAAAGGAGGACCATCATCTGGGAAAGATTCAGATTCAGTTAATAGTTTCTGATAAAGAAAACATTAATCAATATGAATGTTGCACATGTTGGCATACACGTCAGTTAACCAAATATTCCCTTGAAATCAAATTATTTTTCCAATTCCCCTTCCCAACAGTAATGATACATTGGCTATTTCTGTGACATCATTAAAGGTGTAATGGCCAAAATCTGTCACTGCAAGTATAAAGGGACACATGAAGTAGGTGATGAAATATATTTCTGCAAATTTATAAATACACAAATTCAAAAAGTGTCAAAATAAACTTTAGAGAGCAGCAAATTAGATGTTTGTCAGTGAAGGTAATACTTGCAGTAGGAACCTGTATGATATTCCTACAAGCTGAAGATTTTTTCCTGTGTAGCACAAATCATCTACTTTCAAAGTAGAGGTAGTGAAAGCGCATCTTTAGCCTGGACAGTAAAGAGTAATTATAAAACTGTAGCTATGATTGCCAGAGAACTGAAAATTTTACTCACTTAACTTTGACCCTTTGCCTTGGCAGGTCAACTAGGAAAGCAGTTAATGCACTGTGAAGTAGTTTTTTTTTGGGGGGGGCATAAGAGCTCGTGAACCCTAGAAGGTTTGTAATTTCCTTTGGTAACACCTTACTGGGTCACCAGCTATCCTTAAGGAATCTCTTTTTTTTGCATGATCCAGTGAAACTTCCCTTTGCTCCATTCCTAAATCATACTGCCATCTAATCCCTTTTACTTAGGTATTGTACTTTTCTCTGCTAAAGCATCTTTTTGCTTTCCTTGATGTAACTAGGACATAGATTTCTGATTCAACTAATAAACTGATTCATTTTCTATGATTACTTATTATTCAGTTATCTGTTAGGGCCATTACAGAACTAAGAGATTACCTAGAAAACATTGAGTTAAAAGATCAGGTGTGTGTTATAATTTACTATAATACTTTATTGTCATCAAGTATGAAAACTTTTCTCCATTGCCAAATATAAGCAAATATTTTTGGTCTCCCATAGTGAGACCACTGACAAAAAACAAATTTTGCAAACCAGGCAGGGACTTCTTGATCCCTTGAAATATTTTTGAAAAGAGAAACAAAGTTCTTGTGTAGATCAGTCCTTATTTCTGTAGATAGCATACATCAAAATTGAGCCAATTATATCAAGAAAGCCGAATTTTATCGAGCCAGATCAAGTCAGGCATAAGGCTGTGGTAGGTAACCAAGTTTTGCAGTGTTCTTCCCTGCTGTATCCATGTAAAACTTTCTCCAGTTGATTCAGAAAAGTGCACCCAGAAGCTGTCTTCAGGATAAGGCAGATTAGGAAAACAAGGACAGACAAAGTCTGTCTTGGTCCTTCAAGGCACCTGCAAAATAAACTGTTCTATTTAGCACATGAAATACAATTTTCAAAATGAAGGCCAGATCCTTCCTCATCCTTATGGCTGCTGGTATTGCTGAGCTGGTGACTGCCCTGACCAGCTGATTACCTGGATCTGTATCTGCAGAGAAAACTACCTTACTTGGCTTGCCTGTGGAAAACCTCTAGAACATGAAGAGTTAACCTGTGGCCAAGAAAACTTGGACTGTCCACTAATGCTGATAGCTGAATTGCTGCTTCCTAAAATTTAAAGATTTGACAAGTATTTTTTCTGTTCTTATTGTCCTAGTACAAATATTTAAGCAAGCTAGGTGAATTGTTGCAGTTTCTTGGTATATTGTTCCATTGATTCTTTCTTCTTTCACATGATATACTCTTTTCCATGGGAACTGTCCCAGATTTTCCACATGGCTGAAGTTCTCACATACCAACTTCTTTCTGGTCAGGTCCTGAAAAGTGGAAAAGATCCTTCACCTCAGGACTTATGTCAGTGGTTTTGTAACATGTTTACACCATGAACCTATGCAAAATCCTGAGGGAAGGTAATGGTCCTACAGGGAAATTTGAGATTGTACCTTCCCTTGTCTCTTCGTATGTAGTCAGTGTTCAAAAGCTGTGTCCAGTTCTGCCTGGGAATCCTTCTTTTAGTAGTCTCAAGATAAGATGATGCCAAAACAAGCTTAACAATACTGTGTATTTTCTTCTCAGCTGACATTGGTAACAATACTGTAAAGGGCTCTTTGATCAGCCTTGGGAAGTGTCCAAGTTAGAAATCAAATGTTGCTACCTGATTTGGGGAAGAGCATACATCATATCTGTTTATATATTGACACGGTCTCAAGCTGGTGCTCTGGCAGAAAGTCTCACAGCCATGGGGATACATCAAATATTTCATCATGATATTCTCTATATCTTGACACCCTGACAGTTATTTTTTCTGCTCCTGAGAGTATGAACATACATGGTAAACACTAAGCCATAGACTTTATGAACTCTGGATGCTTAAGGGAGGATTTTCCTCTTCCTTTCCTTCTTATTCCCCAAATTGACTTGGTATCATCTTTAGAGTTCTATTCTATCATAGACATGTTGATCCAGATGGCTATTTGTCTTCACAGTGATACAACTCTGGTGAGACAATCCTTTTCAATCTGTAGATTCCACACAGAAAAGCAGATTTCCCTCTGTAATTTCTTCCTTACCAGCCCACAGGTATGCAACACAAGTGAGCTGACTCAGGTTGCTGGAGGCAAGGATGTTCAAGGATGTTTGCAGCATGAATGAGACTGTATATTGGCTCTGTGACAGAAAGGCTCCAAAGTTTTGCCCTTTGGTTTCCTTTCAGCTATCAAGTACCACAAGAACTACGCAACAGAGCTGGTCTGAGTTTGGTTTTGATGTTTCTGCCAATGCCAAAATGGTATAAGCAGAATAAGCCTGCCCAGGAATAGACTTGATTTGAACATTCAGCAGAGTTTTCTCCTTTTTAATCTTCTTTTTTTTTTTTTTTATTTTTAAATAAACAGTGCTGTAACTTTGGACCATAACAGAGCTGTCTCTGTAGATTAATGATCTGGCCTCAGCCATTCTTTTTTTTCAGTAACAACTGTTCCAGCAGTAAATAAAACTCTTTTGTAAGACAGGAACAAATCTCATTTTAGGCAGGCATGTTTATCTAAAGTAACCTTGCTCTGCCAGAGCAATGATCTGAAGTATACTTAGGGCACCACAGTGTTTGATCTCTCCTCTGAGAAATCATTTCTTATAGCACCTTTTTTGCAGGAAAGGGTAAACTGCTTCCCAGCTTGTTGTGCTAAGAAAATGGTTTAATCTCCCAAATAAATTGAGTATAACCGTGTTTAAAAAATCGGACCTTAGAATAGTCTCAAAAGAACATAATTATAGAAGACACCTAGGACATGCCCATTGTCCTAGTTCAAATCAGAGTTTTAAATCCTTCTTCTCAGGGACTGTGATACACAAAAGCTGCTTCTCTAGGATGCCTCATTATACAACCAAGAAATTTTCCAAAATGTGTTTCTGTAAAATCATAAATGCTTATTAAATCTACATTTTAATTCAGGCCACAGGAGAGAAAAAAAAAGAAAGGGAAAGGGAAAGGGAAAGGGAAAGGGAAAGGGAAAGGGAAAGGGAAAGGGAAAGGGAAAGGGAAAGGCAAGGAAATGGAAAAGAAAAGAACCTGTCTGTCAATCTGACCATCCATCATTTTGTGCAAACATCTAGTAAATCCTGCTCCACTGCCTTATTATAGTCTTACTATAAGATCTTAAAAATAATATCAAGAATGAGATTTTTGAGTTGCATGCTTGATTCATCCCATATTTTAGAGCAAAAAAAGAAGAAATTAAGAAACAAAAGGAATCACATTGCCAATGCCTATACATTTTGACAAATGTTGGCTGCATTGTGTAATATTGGGGTTTTTTTAAAGGCAATTGGCTTTTTTTTCTTTCCCTTTTTTATATTAGCTTTGTCATGAATCCAGCACTCAGAGAGGAAGTAGAATGTAGTGAAGTAGAAAGAATGCACTTATTGCTTGTGGGTTTCTAATCTTCATCTTGCTGAGAATATTGACATTCTTCTAGCTTTTTATGAACTACTTTTAGGCTGATTGCTTTTGCAGCTCTTGCCTTTTGCTTTTGTACTACAGCATCCATTAACAGACGGTATAAATCCAGCAGGACAGTACAGATGAGTTTATAGCCAGCAGGATATACTTCACTATTTAAATACATCTTTAAATATACTTAGTGAACAGTTCAGCTGATGAATAAAGACTTACAGACACCTTACTCTTAAGGTTTCTCTTCCAAATTTTGGTATGTATATATAACTATGATACTTCTATCTTTCATTGCATTGAACTTCAAAGCCTGGAGGAAGGGCAAAATTGAAGTGTATTCTTAATTATTTTTTTTCACATAGACAGTTCTAAGGGGAAGGAAGATCACTATGTTTGATTTGCCTTCCATGTTTTAAACATGAATTACATTGAAAAGTTGGTATTAGCTTTAGTGGTCCTTGAATCTAAGTCCATAAACATCCATTCAGAATTTTTCTCCATTTTTAGTCACTCCTACTTTTTCTTTGCTCACCAACAGCTTCCAAAAGATGTATTTTCTCCAACCCTGAAGATTCACCTGTCCCCAGAATAACAGTCCTCTCATAGCTACCTGTAAGGTGTTGCAGTGACCTAAACCCTCTTTTATAAAGAGTCCCCAACCTACCATTCAGTTTTTCGTATGGAAAAAATACTGTTCTTCTTAGATTAAAAGTTAAAAAGCTAAACAGCAGAAGTAATTAGGTTCAATCACTCCAGAAAGCAGCATAAACTGGTTAGATTTCATTGTAATCTTAAATAATCATCACTATTAAGAAATAATCCTTTAATTTCGTTCAGTTCCATTAATAAAACTTCTGTGACACTTCTAATATATTAAGAGGTGTCTGTATTCTTTTGTTACATTACTCATAACAACAATGTAAGCTTTGATTAACCAGTAAAGTTTTTTTCTTAAAGTTTATTAAAAATGGAGTGAAGAGACACCTCAAGGGTTTTAATACTTAGTAGTTTTCACTTTGTTCAAGAAATAATATTTACATTACTATTCTCAGTATACAAATAAGAACACAAATTCAGGGATGAGTTTTGCTGGTTTAAGCTTGTTGCTCTTTCGTATTTTTGAAGCTTCAAACAGATACTGTGCACATGTTCTCTCTGCTACTCTGAGACGAGATACTGCTCATGAGGCTGTGTGTGTGTATGTGACAGAAGAATGGGAACTGGTAGCATTCCAACTCTGATCAAGTCCCAAACTCTATTAAAAAGGAGAGCTGAAAGCAGAGTTTGTCCATTTGCATAATGAAGTTACTATATATGCATAATAAAGGTAACTTGTATTAGGATATTGTATCATGGGCACAGCATAAGGTTCATTTATGGGCAGAAGAACAAAATCTGCAACAACTGTAAATTTAAAGCAAAAAATCCACTTTCTCCTCCCCCTCTCATTCTAATCCCATTATATAACATAAGGACATCTTAGACTAATTAAATTACAGACAGAAACCTGTCAACATGCCCTTCACTGTCACTATTCACTCAGCCCAGGCTTTGTACATGCGTGACTTTCACACTGACACTTATTTGGTTACAGTTTATATCTCAGTCCAAAAGTTGCTTTCCTAATTTTCATGCCTCCTGTCTATAGCATTGTGATTTCTATATTAATATTTCTTGTCTGTCTTATTTTCTATGCATATATCTTTAGTGTCCAGTTTTAATTGTCCTCAATTGCACTTTGAAGTGACTGCGGTTGAATGCAATAACTTTAAGGCTGGTTTCCAGGTCTGTTTCTAAACCAGATGAACTTCAGCATCTTCTGACAACTGTGAAGACTGTTAGAGCTCAGTACATACAAAATCCAGGCTACCCATTGCAGTGCTGACCAGTAACAATAGAAATGTAAGCAATCCTACTCAAAGTTTTCAACTAGAGGTTTAAGAAATGGAAAGAGGAGTTATTTTTACCTCTACAAGATAATAAAGTCAGCAAGTGCTGGCAAATTCAAAATGGTAAAAGAATTCCAGATACCAATTTCAAGTGCTAACAAATGACTCATTTAATGTGGTAATTGAAGTATTTTGGAATTCTCACTTAGAGGAATTGTTTAGTTCTATGTCAGGAAATATAAGCTTCATATTACGACAAGATGACAAGAGGCCTGATGAGAACTCCAGTTCAAGGAGTTCACGTTTTGAAGGGTGAACTAAGGATACAGGCAGGGCTGTTTAATAATGCCTAGCTCTGGGTGAAACATAAGTTTTCTATTAAAACTGATAATGAAAAGCAACTTCTGCAGAGAGCAGAGCAATGAAAGTCACGCACCTTGTTTTTTGTTGTTTTGCTGTTTGATTCGGGGTTTTTTTCCCTTATCTTATAAGTTGGAAGTCACTGCATTTGAGAAGCAAACTGCTAGCAAATTTTCTTGCTGAAAACTGTTTTGCTCCTCTGATGGAGTTTAGCATAATTTCTTCATTTGCATAATGACTGCTTATTTTTCTGATTTGTTATGAAATAGGTTTTTCTGTTATTGTTGTTTTTCATTTTGTTTTGTTTTGTTTTGATGAATTGGATCTGGGTTTTTAAGGGCCTGTTTCTGTCTGAATACATTATTTATTATACTGATATCTACTGCCAAATACACTACCCAGTGCCTTTTGTGTACTGTGAAGGTTAAGGCTAATGCAAGTCAAAGAAAATTATCACAAACTGTCTTGTAAACAATTAAGTCTTAAACTACTCCATAAGTCTTTCCATCCTGTCCTTGTTTAACAGAGGAAGTCAGGCTGCACCTTTAACTTTTTCTTAACCTCTTCCAGCTTATTTTAGACCAGGGTAGGAGTCACTGTCTTTTCACTGATGTCCATCAGGACTCTGAACCTATAATCACTACCCTCTGGATGTGACTGTCCAATCAATTTTGTGTCTATGTAACAGTCCACCCATTGAATCCCTCTCTGTCCAAGTCAGAGAGAAGGTTGTTTGTGCTGTTACAGGCTTTACAGAAGTCCAGATAAATGACATCTGTAATCCTTCCTTTGTCCACTGATGTAGTCACTACATCATAGAAGACCACTAATTTGGTTAGGCAAGACTTGCCCTTGCTGAAGCTGTGCTGGCTGTTTCGAATCACCTCCCTATCCTATATATATAAAATCATCTATATAAACTTTCTCCCCTGTTTTATATATATACACAAATACATATACAAATATTCATGTATATAAAATTTCTCAAAAGAAATCTTGAAAAAAGCTAGTCTTTTTTACGCTTCTTTATACTAGTCAAAGATGTAATCCCAATACTAATTGAGTCACTTCATCCACCTTATCAGTTGTATCCATGTGTGGGGTTTTATTTAATGTTGGCACACTATAGATCAGATTTGCCTCAAGAGATCTCCATGGGTTTAGAAATGTGAGTGAGAAATGGAAGACTTCTGGAATGCATGCATCATCACACTTCTGCCCTTGTGTAGGTTTCTAGTCAACAGTGATTCAGCTTAAACCTTGACCTATAACTCAGCCTCAGTGTTAAATTTACCAAAGACATTTTAAGTAAGTTTTGCACAATCACACTTGGTTTCCAGTTGATTCATCATTTCAAAAGGTATCATTTAATCTCTGAGACGGAGTGCATTATTGAGTGATGATTTATCCAGTGTTATCATAGACATGTAGGAGACAAGGAGAACATATGTCCTAGACAGATGATCATTCATGCTTAGGTGAATCAAACTGCAGCAAAAAGGTAGGTTTCCGGTCCCTTTCTGTACTAAACATTTCAAGTACTTTTCATTAAACAAACCGATACATATCATCAGTTTGGTTTTTCTGCAGCTCTTATAGCTCTAATCTTCCTTTGACAAAAAAAGAATACTGAAACTATATATCTCCCTTTGTTTGCCTGGCCTGATGTAAAATACTAAGTGGCGCCATCTGATCCATTGCTTTACTTACAGCAGCTCAAATATTAAGATTTCCCACTGGATTCCACTTGTTTATACTCTATAAGTTGAATTTGTGTGGTCTGCAGTCTTTTACTGTGTGGACAGAAAGCAGTAATTTCCTATCTGTTCAATAAAAGGGAATGTAGTCTTTCATGTAACAATTATAATCACATATAGGAAGAATAATTATGTCATATTGCTATAATGAAATAGAAGAGTTAATTTCTTAAAACATTCTTATGTTCTAAAATTTAATATTACAATAAATGAAACACTTTTTCTTCTTTTATATAGGACCTTGCTATAGAAATTTATCAATACAGGACATTTTCAAATACACTTTTTTCTTCAGGAGAATGTTTTGAGTAACTCCTACTCACAAAAATATTATTTTGTACAAGAAGTATAGCCTTAATTAATGTATACAAATTTTGTGGCATACTTTCATGGTATGATGTGCATTAATTAAGTGTTTCTATTGTTCCTTTAAAAGGTCTGATGTTATAATATATTTATTTCTTTTAGTTCATTTGAGAATAAATAAATCTGGGGTTTTCATCTGTTTCCAAGAGTCAGCATCATTCTTATAGTCATCTGACAACACCACTTTGATATACGACTGCATTATCAACCTAACATGTTGGTAAAGTTCAGTTGTAAATGCAGTTCAGAAGACTGAAAACAACATCATATCTAAGTAGTATTGCATTTATTTTATCATTTAGGGAAACAAATAAAAAATTCCAGTTCCTTATTCATTTCCATTGTAAAGCAATACACTTTTAAACTCTGTTTACTGCTTTATTTGAATAAATCCAAATTACAGAATCTCTGCTTTTCAGTGAGGGGGAATATATAGTCATAAAAGAGTATAAGCACATATCAAAGCATCATAAAATCCTGATAAAGCAGATCTTTTTCTTCTTGGATTTTATATCTCAGTAAGTACAAATGTAAGACAGTTTTAGACCTGTTCCCAAATGATTACCACAGTCCCTGAAGAATTGATTCTACAGCCTTTTTTTTTTTTTTTTTTTCCCGGGTTAGGATTTCTA
>VXBX01009724.1:268963-282088 GCA_013400415.1 Scytalopus superciliaris | reverse complement strand
TTTTCCCAGGTTAGGTATTCTAAACTTGGATTAGATCTGTAATAGCAATGATGACATCTGGAAGGCGTTTTAGAAACAGAAACTCAGCCAAAATATCAGACGAATGCAAGATGTGGACAAAGTGTGCTAACTTTGCTTATGCAACTAGGCACTTAGATACCCTATTGTTTTTGATGTACAGGAGTAGGGTTCTGATGAAGAGCATGCTCATTCTGAATTAATATATTTTAATAATATTAATGTACTAATTAGTGTATATTATAAGTTGATTGCATTTTAAGGAAGGCTGATAAACTTGAAGGTAAGTGATAAATTTACATTTTCCCCTCTGGATGAAAACAAGCTGGTTTTGGTACATCATTTGGAAATCTAAGGAAGACTTTTCATTTTTCTCAAACTAGGTGCTTTTCAGCAATACTAACTTGACTTTTTTGTTTACTCAGAAAAATGTTGACATTTTTTGTCAGTGTGCTTATCTTTACTATGAAGACATATCTGAAATAGAAGAAGCAATGAGAGATGCATCCAACAGAGTTATGTTCTCATAAATTTGTATATTGTCAGGACAATCTCAGAAGTACTTGACTCAGCAGTTTGGTTTGGTTCTTTTGTCCCACTGTCCCTGTCCCCTAAGCTTATTCTAAGTACAGAATTTGTCAGCAGTTGCTGCAGACCAGTACACTGGAGGCAACACTTCTTCCCCGCCTGTGTGCCCATAAAAACCCTGTTGTATCCCAGACCAGAATCATTTGTAGCCATTTTTCAATTAGCTTACAGAAAGTCAGTAATTCCAGCCGTGCTGAACTGGACAATTCAAACTTTCAGATACTCTGTCACTGATTCACGTAGAAGATGGAAGTCACACACCTCTGCTTTCACTAAGAAGCAATGAGAAATTTGTTGTTAAAAAGGCATACACAGAGATCTATTCAGAAGGTGTTAAAAATAGTGAAGTGCTTTCCTGTTGAGCATATAATAGGTTTTTTGGTTCTCTACAGCTTTTAATCTTGATTAATTATTTAGCTTTCATGTCCAAGCATGTAGGGAGGAGGAGGGGGACAGAAACAGATGATTACTGAGCTTTTAACAAGCCAGCTTCAAAGGACTAAGAACCTGCTTCATAAACGGGATAATGAAAGGTGGCAAAGGAAATGTAATACTGACAAATGTGAAGCCGTTTCCATTAAAAGGAAGAATAAGAAGTATGGGCACCAACATGCTGAACTAGAAGAGGATTCTGAGTTTTCTGAGTTTCTGTTGCACATTTAGAATAATTTACACAGAAAATGGCAAAAGCATACAAAGAAAAGATTAAAAAGACATCTTTCTATACATCATGTGTTTTGCCTCATTTTGTACTGATACAAAGAGTCAGTGAGCTTGGTTATATAAAAAGTGATAGATTTATGTCAGGATTTATAATTTTATCCTTTCTAAATCAGATTTTTAATTAGAAAATTAGAGGAAAGCAATAGTAAAGAAAGAAACAGGTTTCATGTTTCCAAAGGAGACTGAGGGCAAATATATATCAATATTTTGCCTAAATTTAAGTCAGAATATAGGAATTGAAGTCTCAGACAACACAGAAAACATCAGCTAGCTCTTTCCTCTGGGCCACATGCTAACCTGAAGAAGTAGGTAATGCATTTCTGTCCAGCTTTGGCTTTATTCACAGCTGGGGCACAAGAGGACTCCACAGAGGTTTCATTAGAGCCAGTATAAGGCTATGTAATGTACAGCACACTTGATTAATAATGATTCAAAATGAAGCCCATTGGCACTCTAAATCACAGGAAAGCGTTACATCTTTGCAATCAGAGCACATTGGAAGGTTACTGTGGATGCTGTCCATCTTTTATGTTGAAGGCAAGATCAAATATAGAGTTCCCAGGACCATGGCAATAAAAAGAAACAGGTTTGCTAGGAGAAGATGGGGAAGAAAAGGCATCAGCTCTGGAAGTTTTTTTGTGAATCTCTCCAGTTCATATGAATAGCTTGGGTGCATGACCATAGAGTATGTGGAAAACCTTGGGGATACCATGTTTGTTAAAAATGTCTTTGTGAATGGAAGAAGTGGGGATTGAAAGAAAAGAAGGGTATGCATCAGAGGGAGAGCAATTACAATCCTGCAATGCTAAGACTCCTCCCAGTGGTGGACAGAATGGATTTGAGCTACTAATCCAATGGTTAGATAAATGTTTAATCCAAAGGCTGCTACCTGTACAGAAATAAAAATTTGTACTGAGATGAAAATAAAAATGGAAGCTTTCCCCTGTAGTTGAGTTGCAGTTTAAAAGTCTGTTGGTCTTTCTGTGTGTGGCCCAGTGAACCTTAGACTACTCCATGTGAGAGAGAGCTAGATCCAAAGAAGATGGGAAAACCCAGGTGTAAGTATTTTTCTTTGGCCATGCCTTACATAGAGAACATCTGCAAGATCAAGACCGAGCACTTGGTTAGCAATGTGTCCAAAAAGGCCGTGGACCCTTGTGAAGTTAACCATGTGAAGAAAGACATGTATAGGGAAGGCCCCAGTGTAACCTTCCTGCCCTGGGTTCCCTCAGGGTCTGGGGAGATCTCCTGTGGCTAGTGGGACAAATGAAGAGGAGCAAACAGGTGTCTCTGACTTTGCAGAAAGCTACAGTGAGGGCCAAGCCCTGCTCAGGGGAAGATGTTTCCAGTGCAGGCTCTTGAGCCTCACCTAGGCTGTAGCCCTGACTGTGTCACCATGGTGCTGCTCCAACCTTTTCTCATCCCTGGATCCCACAGCCCTGCCCAACCATTCTAGGGCGGATCTAACACTGGTTCCCCTCACTCAGCTTGATACAGATCCCAGGCACACCTGAGGAGTGAAATAAACTCAAAGATCATCAGTTTGTCCAGCTAACTTGTATTCTTTGTGCTTCTCCCAGAGTCCATACTCTAAAATTAAGGGAGTGGTGAATAATATTTAGCAATAATATTTGCAGATCTTTTTTCCAGGGGTGTAGTACTGTCAGTTTGAAAGTAAACATACAGTGCTTATGATTTAACACAATTTTTCAACCTTTTTGTACCATTTAATTGCAAAAATAACCCTATTTCACACATAGTTCATTAAATACATAAACCCAAATATTGTATCTATTCATTATGGCTTGGCTAAGCTCTGTATATTTACATTCTTTTATATTTTTGTCTTGAATAAACTTAGTGTATCCACTTCTTCTAAACCTCTAATGGAATTATAATCCTGTTTCTATGACAGGATACTTAGTATCTCATGTTTTGCACCATAGCATCAACAATTTTTTCTATATTTCATATAACATTCTGAGTGTAATATCAATAATGCTACATAAGGAAAAAATCACTCGCTGTGCTTTGACTCAGTGTGTAATTCTATTAGCAATTCAGAGTAGGATGGAATGTCCTTCTGTCATCACTCCACCTCAGCTACAAAGATAAACTGATGATTTCCTCCGCCATAACAATGCTATGTGAGATCTGGCTTAAATTGCTGAAGGAGGGTTAGGTGATAATTATTTATAATGTTCCATGAAAAATATTATTTTATATCAAAGTGAGCTTTGATATCTGTTTAATACCCTTCATTACTAGTTTTTCACTTTTCTTTTGATCGACATGCTTTTCAAGTTCACATCCATATGTGTCCCTCTGTGAAGAAAATGGTTATCTTTACTTTAAATGAAACATTGAATGACCTGTTCCATTATATTGAATTTATGTCATGGCTAGTCAATCTGACTACTCAGTTTTGAAAGCTGTGACTGTACCTGTCTCTAGATGCCACTCAATGCATCTTTATAGCAATTTCAGATTGTTTATTGTCTCACAGATGCCATCATCAACATATTTTCCACTAAGCCTTTACCAGTTAAAAGTTTCCATGTGGCAAGATACTTAGCATTCACCAAACTGCAGCTGAACCATCCCACTTCTACGGATGCTTAGATTTGACTACTCTGAGAATTAAGCACTACATTTTCACACTTGTTTTCTCCTGGCAATTTTGTTTCTCTATAGATCATATTTATTTCCCATCATATTTCTAGTCGTCATAAAGATGTCTGTTTCTACCACACTGTCATTAAACATTCCGTCTTAAACTAGTTTAGTATTTTCAGGGTATGCAATTAAGAAGACACATAGCAAACTATTACGAATTATCAGTAAACTGAGGTGTGCTTCCTCCAGTGTCTGTGGCACGTCTGCTTGCTGTTCCAGCAGATTTTCAGGCCACATGGCATTGCCAAGCTAGAAGGTATTTTAAAAAAAATTAGTCTGGAAGAATAAATTGCAAGGATAAAAACATGACAGAAGTAGGAGAACTTCAATCCATCCCACTCCTATCAGTTTGATGCCAGGGCCAGCAAAAGATGCTCAGAGCCTGAAAAAAGATTGCAGGTCAGCAGGAGAGCACCTGAAAAGCAGCACAAAAGAAAAAAAAAAAATCACAACCACTCTAGCCAGTAAATCAGCTTCATCTGGAGCCCAACGTAAATGCCTCTAGACAAATGCACGTAGCATGGGGTGCAAACCACAGAAGCTAGAGACTTGTGCACACCTGAGGTGATCTTACTGGCATGACTCAGACATGGTAAGATCTCTCCTATGATTAGTGTTGAAATGGAAGGTTGCGAGCTACTTAGAAAGGACAAGTGGAGGAGACAAGGAGACACTGTTGTCCTCTATATCAATGTCCAGCTGGAATTCCTCCTGGAGATGGATAATGAGCCAAATGACAGCTTATGTGTCAAGAATAAGGAGAGGGACATGTGACATTGTACTGGGGGTCTGCTGAGCTGCCTGACCAGAAAGACTGAGGGAATGAGGCCCTCTACAGACAGGCAGAAGCTGCCTCACCTTCAAAAGCCCTCAAGGGGAACTTCAACCATCCTGATAACTGTTGGAGGGACAGCAAGCATGGAATAAGCAATCCAGGAGGTTTCTGATGATAATTTCATTCTTCAATTGATAGAGAAACCAATGAGAAGGGAAGCTATGCCAGACTTTGTTCTCACCAGTAAGAAGGGGCTGGTGGGGAATGTGAAGCTCAAGGGCAACAGTGACCAAGAAATGGTGGAGCTCAAGATCCTTAGGGCAGGGAGGGGGATGCACAGCAATCTCACTGCCCCAGACTTCAGGACAGTAGGCTTTGGCCTCTTCGGGCATCTACCATGAGATAAATCCCTGGAGGAAAGAGGGCCCCGAGAAAGCAGGATCACGTCCTTGAAGAGCATAAAATGTGTAAAGCATTTGATAATGTCCCACATGACATCCTTGTCTCTAAACTGGAGAGGCATGGATTTGACGGATGGATCCACACAGTGGATAAGAAATTGACTGGATGGCCTCATGAAAAAAGTTGCAATCAAGAGCCCAGTGTCCAGGTTGGTATTGGGACCAGTGCTGTTTAGCATCTTTGTTCGCAACATGGACAGTGGGATGGAGTTCATCCTCAGAAAGTTTGCTGACGACACAAAGATGTGTAGTGCAGTTGACATGTTGGAGGGAAGGAATTCCATCCAGAGGGACCTGGACAAACTTGAAAGGTGGGCCCATGTCAACCTCAAGTGCAACAAATCCAGGTGCAAGGTCCTACACATGGCTTGAGCCAAACCCATGAACAAATACAGGAGGGGAATGGGTTGAGAGCAGCCCTAAGGAGAAAGACCTGGAGGTAGTCATTGATGAGAAGCAAAATGCAACCCAGCAATGTGTGTTTGCAGCACTTGTTTTACAAGGGCATATAGTGATTGGACATGGGGGAATGGCTTTAAAGTGAAAGAGGGCAGATTTAGATCAGATATTAGAAAAAAGTTCTTTACTGTGAGGGTGGTGACACACTGGAACAGGTTGCCCAGAGAAGTTATATCTGCCTCATCCCTCAAAGCCTTCAAGACCAGGTTCAATGGGGCTTTGAGCAACATTGTCTAGTGGATGATGTCCCTGCCCATGATGGTGGTTTGGAACTAGATGATCTTTAAACTCCCTTTCAACCAAAACCATTTTATGATTATGTATTTCTATGACCTGCAATTCAATTTATCTTGCATTGTTTATATTAGTTTCATATGTCTCTACCAGCTTTAATAAAAGACAGTATTCAAGTTAGGTGTTATTTCTTCAGACAGGAAGGTACAATCACTCAGAAAGAACTACCAGCACATTGCAGAGTATGTAAGTGAATCAATAGCATATTTAACAATGAGCTTCAAGTTTGCCATCAGCTTGAAGGGCAATGAGTATCAAAGGTTGCAGAGAAAAGAAACTGATGATACAATCCCAGCATTTGCCACAAATATAACTAGAACTATAAAAACATTACAGAAGAATCTTAATATTGTCAGGGACAAAAGCAGCCTCAATTTCAGTAGAAGTGTGTGAGCCATACATTTATAAACAGTAACAAGGGAATATTCACTCTACACTGGTTTATGTGATGAGATGATGTGTCCTCCATGAACAGAGGGTGCACTTCTCCTATGCTGGATAACTCCCTAGCAGACAAGTTTGCAGGGCATCTCTACAAGCAAGTTCCAGTGTGACGGCGAAATTTAGCATCAATGGGGAAAGACTGAGGCCTCCTACTCATCAACACATTCTTTCCTGATTATTTAATCTGGCTGTAGTACATGATTAATAGATTTTTGTAAAAGATGATAAATAAGCAAGATTATTCTTTTGGATAATATATCTTTTATCCAATGAACCTAACAATCTTATATCCTCTTGCTCAACTTTGTTGCACTACTTGAGTTCAGGCTGCTGATACAAAATTAACCAATGTTGTCACAGCCTGCTCTTAGTTCTTAGTCATTTCATTTCTCTGTCTTTTGTTTGGGGTCATGCACTGATAAGAAATGCACACATAACACATCTTCTTCAAATTGGCAAAGAGGCCATCTGTAATAAAAATTGCTGGCTGAACTGTTTAGAGTTTATCTAGTTTAAAGTTCTCAGTGTCAGCATTCCTGTAAAGGCTGATTTCCAAACAATGGATGCTAAGGCTTATCCCACTGTCAATGTTCTTTTTGTGATGTTTCTTTACTGGAAAAAACACTATACTCAAAATTAGTCATATCTTTAAAAACAATAAGTAACATGTTCATTTTATTGTGAAAATCTAATATTTTCCAAAAATAAATTATAAGATAGATTCCCAAGATGAGCTTTTATATGACAAAGGTTTCAGCAGAACCTCACAGTTTTATTTATTTTGTTATACCTTCTTTAAAATGGAAGTTTATAATGGAAATAATGGCACCCCTAAGTACATCCGTGGATTACAATCATAAAGATTCACTGAAGCTTTACTGAAATCTCCCCTTTATTCCATAGAATACCTTTTAAGAAAATTGGAGACTGTGGTAGGGTCATTCTCACTTTTCTGAGATTACTATTGCTTACTCCTTTCTTCAGTCCTTCGGAATTTCAACTCTGTTTACTTCACTACATTTCAAAAGAGATTTATTTCTCATAACATCTCTTCTGTTGAACAGCTCAAAGATATTAATATCCTGTAGCTACTTGTTATAATATGTTGCTTAATAGGAATAGTAATCTCCTTGAATAAATTGCTGGAAGTTAGACATATTTAATCTCTGTCAGGCTCTTAGTAAATCCATACAACATAAAGATAAGAAGCTTTTCATTAGCTTTCTAAGAATCTATTCCCCTGAATTATGAATACTGATGAATAAATCTCTACAAGTCTAGGGTACTTTATCTGAAGCATTTAAGATCATTTGCTATAGTTATTCAATTTACATCATGAACTTAAATATACCCATGAGGCCTTCATTTTTAAGAGAGATCAAAATTAATAATATTTAACCACTACAGTGTCTATGACTCTAACAGAATTAATTAATACTACTAAGCACATGGTAATTGCCTTACATTTGCAATGTTTCCTTGAGTTAATGAAGGGAATTGGTATTATTAGTCATATTTGGAAGAGAAAAAAATTTATGTGAGTATGTGGTGATGGGAGAACATCCAGCACTACTGCAAAGCTAGATGGCAAATGTTTTTGCAAGATGAGAAGCTCAGAGTACATAATATGGAATATTCCACTGGACTTCTGATTTTATAGTAATCAGAATAGAATTTTAAATGCCTTTTTCAAATAGTTTGATGGAGTGTTATTTAAAGTTTGGAAAACAAACAAACAAAAAGGTCTGACCTATTCAGTTGTCTTTTTTTTTTCTTTTTTCTTTTTTTTTTTCCTTTTTTTTTTTAATTTTTGAAGATTCTGAAATTATTTATTCTCATTTCCTGTGTTTCATGCTCCTAAGAACCCTGATCATTGACCTCTATGGTTTTACCATTTCTTTAAGATGTTTTCTAGAGATCAAAATTTATAAAGAAAACAATGATTGTATGGCCTTCCAAAGAGAAACCTTTGGATTTTATTTACCAATACATTCCTAGTATTGTGAATATGCTAGTAAGTTAAAATTCTTAAATAAATATTAGAAACTATCACAATCATCTTCTCTAGTTAACATTATTTATAAAAAAATTACAAGATCTAGCAAAAACCTGTGGAAAAAATATTCTATATTGTAGGTCTTAGATGGCTTTACGGCTAAAGAAAGAACAAGGAGTTTGTCGCTTTTCACTTTTAACCATCTTTTATTAGACCATGCTACAATTTGTCCAGCTTTGGTAGGTAATGACATGTTCAATAATGTATAACAATACAACAGGGCAGAATTCTTATTTCCATGTTATGAAATGTCTCTGTGCACCTGGCCCAGGTAGCCCTTCTGATTTCTACTTCTCTGTTTTGAATAGTTCCACTGAGAATGACAAAGAGAAACTTTGGTGCCATGCAGTGTCATTGTCTTTGGTGTAATCTCGTGCTTGGTACTGTTCCTCGGAGCTTTGCTGACAGCAAAGAAAGATTCTCACCATGACAGCTGGACAGATGAAGATTTGCCTAGTGCAGTGCTATGGCTCTTACCTGTGATCCAGGAACATAAAATAATTAATTAGCATGTAATGTTATATCTTCAATACAGAATTAACATGTTTACAACCCTTGTGCACATTTATAACTTATCATGATATTGTCTTACTTAACCTTAAATAAATAGAAAACAGCCAGGAGATATCTTGATAGGTTATCTAGTCTGATTTTAGCAAGGCCATTCCAAAGGGCCTTTCCAGTCTTAGAAACTTTAATAGAAGTTCAGCAACTTTCTTAAGTAAATTATTCCAATGCTTAACTATTTTTATATTAGAAAACAGTTTATTAATTTTTTTTATCTCAGTCTGCTTGCATATGTCCTTACACCTTTGCCCTATTCTCAGTAAGTGTGGATAATAGCGGATTTTTAGTCTTTTGCTGACTAATATTTGTGTGTCTCATTCAATCCACCTTTTCATTACAATAAATAGTTCTTTCAGAAGTAACTCAAAGGTGTATCTTTTTTTAATACAATGTGGCTGTGTCTCAACTGAGTTGTGCAACAAAAAAGATACTTGAATATGTTGAACTACTACAAAGATGAAGGAAATACACTGCTTTGGTATCCTACGAAATAAACTGTCCAGTCATTTTCTCTGCTGTCTTGTAATATCTGAATTTTAAGTTTACACTGGTTTTGCATTGGTATTTTCAGCCCAGCTGTTGTTTCCTACATATTGTATTGTGGCAATGACAATTGCTCTATTGCTGCATTTGCAATATTAAAACCCAAAGAATATCCTTAAGACACAACTGCTAGAACTAGTGTAAGGTTGCTGCTTGGTCCTGCTTGGTTTTGTTTCCCAAGTTCTCATGTCTCATCTTAGAATATAAGCAGCTGAGGCCTCTTGATTTATTCATGTGTATTGTAGGTGTTAATGGCAGTGAATCATCATGGGGTAGACACCTCAGTAATACTCCATTAGCAACACACTGACACAGATATCCCAAATTGTTACTGATTTTACATTCTGGTTGAGATCTCTAATAGCTGTTAAATTTTGTAGAATTCCTTTTGCAGTGGACACTACCTCTTGAAAAAGTTGCATCCAGAAAGGTTAGTGGCTTTCAGAGGAAGCCAGCATAGTTTCTCGTACTGTGTGGTTGTTTCCCTGACTGAAGCATTGACTTCCTCCCTGTGATTCTTCCTTTTGGACTTTCATGTCCTCTAAGTGAAATTAGTTAACATGATGCACTTTATAGAAACATGTGCTTATGCCACTAGGATACTATTGAGAGGTGTGTTTTTTTTCAAGCCAGCATCTTTTAAATAAACAAAAATTGTGCTTGATTCATGTATTATGAATCCCCACTGGGTTATGCTGTTTTCATGACTAATTTCTCTCACTAACCACAGCTTTACAGCCTATGACCTTACAACAGCAAGCAGGCTGTAAGAAAACATAGGCTTGTTGTGATGGTTATGCCTTTGCTCGTGTTCCAGGTCCCCTGTGGCTTGTTAACTCTCCACACACACACACACACTATTTCAATTGCTGCCAGGCCAACTGCAGTTGTTGAATTTCCAGGGATCATGAAAATATCATCTCCACTGCACACTCCAGATTAAAAAAAAAAAGAAATCATTCTAATTTGTGTTAAAATCAATATAGATTCTTCCCAATTTCACTGTATGAAACAGTGTTCTGTAAAGAAAAACAAAATATTATTTTTAATGTTTTGTAATCTCACATGCTTTCTCCACTGCAAATTATATAATTTTGATATTAAGTTATACTAATGACAGGAAATAGATGGACCAGTGAGAGACTTGACTGAAAAGAACTGGCATTACAAAAACCATCAACGCTTTACCAGCTAAAAGTTGCTGCATATATATTCACATTCAATTATAACAGATAGGCTTTTGCTGACACCTCACACTGGAAACTATTAACTATATTGTCAAAACCTGNATATATACACACACATGTATTTCTGCCATATATAATCAGTTCTAACTGCACCACTGTATGAAATGGAGTATGTATTGTGAACTATCAGAGGATGAGACATGAAGTTTCTAAGCAGATCATTTATCAAAGTCATACAACATCAAGCTTAATAATTCTTAGATTGGTGTATTTCTGGAAATAAGTTCTAAATGATGAGGGAGTAGCATGAGCAATTTAGTAGTTGAAGCCTTTGTGAACTCATGTTGCATCTCTGACCTGCAACGGTGTTGGGGCATGACATACTATAAGTAAGTCATCAAAATTAAATCAAGCACGTTTGATCATTAAAAAATCCCCTAGCACTGCTTGCAGAAGTACATAAGATGTTAAACTTGGCTTCTGGACAAGCTTTAAATTGGGCAATTTAAAACTGTTTGGGTAATTCAGATGGGGTAATATTCATTGCTATTTCTGTATCCACAGGCTCGTTAAAAGAAATTTTTCTTTCCTTCTCTTTTGAACTGCAATGTGTACTATTGCTGGCAAGAACTAGAAATTTTTTCCCATATTCCCACAATACATTAAAAACACACATATTTGGACTCAATTTATAAGGAAGGACTTTGATATGAGATTAAAATCCTATTTTTAAGTAGTACACAAACTTATGCATTAATTTTATAAAGACATTAGCAACATGTATTGAAAACAACTGTTTAATTAAAAATAAAATACAGATAGCCTATTTTAGATGTCCAGAATAATATCTCATCTCAGCTGGATTAGTCTGGGCAGAAAAATTATTCAGTGTGGATCTCTGTTCTGTTTGCTGGTTGTGTAGAATGATTCAAGATGCTTATACCTCTTTTTGACTTCTGTCAGAGCTTAAGGTTCTTAGTAAGAAGATTTCAGAAGAATACTGACTATAATTAGAAGACTACCAAATAAAAAATACATGGTAGCAGATGTGGATTGTCCTCTTTAGAACTTTGAGTACCTGGATAAAACCTTTGTAGTCCGATTCTTCCTTCAAAATTCGAAATTACTCTAGGGTCTTTTCTTAGAGGTATCTCTTTCCAAACAGCTGAAGATAAAACTACCAACATTTGCATTCTGGAAAAGTAGAGAAAAGTCCAGTTCTGTGTCTCAGTGAAATGGGTAACCCCACTGAAAGGAGGGGGTTGAGGTCTTGTTTCCTCTTCAAGGAACCCAGGCTGTCAAAGCATTAACTGGAACCACACCTAAGACTTGGCCCACACAGTGATTGCACCTCTATAAAGGGGAAACAGAATCGTGTCAAAATGAGAATATTAGCCCTCAGGTACCACTAGACGTGCAAAGAGTACCTTGTGTATTTTCAACACTTCTTTTCTGTGTAAATCCCAACCTAGATGGAATCTAGGGGGTCTGAATCTTTCTGTTTCTGATTTTCTAAGAAGTGATAGACTTAAGTGTTTTCTCATTCATTTTCTCAAATGCTACAAAAGTAATGCATAGGACACTTCCGTCATTAATTAATTCATTAATTAATCCATTCATCAATTAATTCACATTTAAAGAAATAAACATTCTTACTGAGAATCCTATGGCTTAGCTTTGCACAATGAAAGGCATATTTGTGATACACTTGGTCATTAATACAAATGACTAATGACTGAAAGGAAAGGTCAAGTTTAAATCAGGAACTATTTCAGTATTCATCAGCCCATGATGAATAAGTGAAGCAATTATTAACATTTTTAGCTAAGCATCAAAATGTTAATTGTGTCACTCAGACACTGAGTGGCTTGTTATGAGCATATGTGTTGAATTAGAGAACCATATTGAGTTTTTAAACTATGAATATTATATGTTGTCGTCCAGGCCAGTGAAATATCACACTTTTCCATTTTGAACTCAAGCAACTCTTTGTTAAATTTCACTGCAGGAAGCTACTCTCCAATCACTCATCAAGACAGGACTTTCTAATGTTTGAATATTAATTTTAGNTCATATGTGTTACCTGACTTCTTTAAAAGAAAAAATGTTAGGTTACCATTCAAACATAAGCAGTAACATGTTTGACAGTGTTCCCTGTAAACCTAAATTTGGTTTTCTTATCCTGCATAGTTCCAGAAATGCAAGTCATAACTTTATAATAAGAGAGAAGTGTATGATACAAAAGTATGGGAGAATAGTTGAAGGGTGGAGGGAAGCTCCTGATACATATGCATACACACACACACACACACATATATATATATATTATATTAT
>VXBX01009724.1:256428-268920 GCA_013400415.1 Scytalopus superciliaris | reverse complement strand
TTGAAGCCTTTGTGAACTCATGTTGCATCTCTGACCTGCAACGGTGTTGGGGCATGACATACTATAAGTAAGTCATCAAAATTAAATCAAGCACGTTTGATCATTAAAAAATCCCCTAGCACTGCTTGCAGAAGTACATAAGATGTTAAACTTGGCTTCTGGACAAGCTTTAAATTGGGCAATTTAAAACTGTTTGGGTAATTCAGATGGGGTAATATTCATTGCTATTTCTGTATCCACAGGCTCGTTAAAAGAAATTTTTCTTTCCTTCTCTTTTGAACTGCAATGTGTACTATTGCTGGCAAGAACTAGAAATTTTTTCCCATATTCCCACAATACATTAAAAACACACATATTTGGACTCAATTTATAAGGAAGGACTTTGATATGAGATTAAAATCCTATTTTTAAGTAGTACACAAACTTATGCATTAATTTTATAAAGACATTAGCAACATGTATTGAAAACAACTGTTTAATTAAAAATAAAATACAGATAGCCTATTTTAGATGTCCAGAATAATATCTCATCTCAGCTGGATTAGTCTGGGCAGAAAAATTATTCAGTGTGGATCTCTGTTCTGTTTGCTGGTTGTGTAGAATGATTCAAGATGCTTATACCTCTTTTTGACTTCTGTCAGAGCTTAAGGTTCTTAGTAAGAAGATTTCAGAAGAATACTGACTATAATTAGAAGACTACCAAATAAAAAATACATGGTAGCAGATGTGGATTGTCCTCTTTAGAACTTTGAGTACCTGGATAAAACCTTTGTAGTCCGATTCTTCCTTCAAAATTCGAAATTACTCTAGGGTCTTTTCTTAGAGGTATCTCTTTCCAAACAGCTGAAGATAAAACTACCAACATTTGCATTCTGGAAAAGTAGAGAAAAGTCCAGTTCTGTGTCTCAGTGAAATGGGTAACCCCACTGAAAGGAGGGGGTTGAGGTCTTGTTTCCTCTTCAAGGAACCCAGGCTGTCAAAGCATTAACTGGAACCACACCTAAGACTTGGCCCACACAGTGATTGCACCTCTATAAAGGGGAAACAGAATCGTGTCAAAATGAGAATATTAGCCCTCAGGTACCACTAGACGTGCAAAGAGTACCTTGTGTATTTTCAACACTTCTTTTCTGTGTAAATCCCAACCTAGATGGAATCTAGGGGGTCTGAATCTTTCTGTTTCTGATTTTCTAAGAAGTGATAGACTTAAGTGTTTTCTCATTCATTTTCTCAAATGCTACAAAAGTAATGCATAGGACACTTCCGTCATTAATTAATTCATTAATTAATCCATTCATCAATTAATTCACATTTAAAGAAATAAACATTCTTACTGAGAATCCTATGGCTTAGCTTTGCACAATGAAAGGCATATTTGTGATACACTTGGTCATTAATACAAATGACTAATGACTGAAAGGAAAGGTCAAGTTTAAATCAGGAACTATTTCAGTATTCATCAGCCCATGATGAATAAGTGAAGCAATTATTAACATTTTTAGCTAAGCATCAAAATGTTAATTGTGTCACTCAGACACTGAGTGGCTTGTTATGAGCATATGTGTTGAATTAGAGAACCATATTGAGTTTTTAAACTATGAATATTATATGTTGTCGTCCAGGCCAGTGAAATATTACACTTTTCCATTTTGAACTCAAGCAACTCTTTGTTAAATTTCACTGCAGGAAGCTACTCTCCAATCACTCATCAAGACAGGACTTTCTAATGTTTGAATATTAATTTTAGGTGCAACTGTAGTTTTAACTTTTGTAATCCATACTTGGCTTTATTTCTTTATTACAATAAGTGTAACTGTTAGACATGAAGAGCATTATGCTAATGTTCTAATGCAAAAATGAATTTTTCTTGACAAGAAGAACATACATAATATTTGTCAAAGTGATGGAACTAGTGCGATTATAAAATAGCCATGCTTAGCAGCACTGGCACAATGTATTTTCCTAACTTCATTGTTCTGAAAAGCAGAGTAGACTTGCCAGAAGGAATATTAAGACATCCTTTTTTTTTCAACTTAATACAGACAATATGAACTTTTGAAGTGACTGATGCTGATAACACATTCTGAATGGCTACACCTATAATGATACAGAACTAAAGAAGAGAAGACAGAGTTAGAACATGACTGGCAAATGGGCTTGAGAAATGTGAATTAGGGAAACATTAAGAGTAATGTCCCAGTTGATGGCTTGGATTAAAATATTAAAAGTATGAACTGAAAATATAAAATAAAAGGTGAAATTTTTAAGAGTGTTTTGGGCTGTGTAAAATATTTCATAAGCAGTAGTAGTGCCTTGCATATTTTCCACTAACTGGAAAAATAATATAAGGAAAATTGTCATTAGAAATAGTACTTCATGGCAGAGATGTGCCTTGAATTAAATAATATCTTTGAATACAATTGTTAAAGATACTTTTTTCTCAGAAATCATCTTTCATTGCAATTAATTCCTACCTTTACACTGGAAGATATTCAGAATTCAGTAATAAAATATATATATAAAATACAATATATTTCTTTCACAGCAATTCAGAATTAATATTCTGTTAAGTGCACTGGTTTAGGTTTGGTTCAGTTTTTCAGAGTGGGAATATTTTCTGGAGGATTTTTTAAGACTTAAAATGTTTGGATTTTTTTAGAAATATCTTTGCATAAAATTCTTACAGCATTATTCAATGTGTGTTAAAAGGAGAATGAAAGGAATTCTTTTTTACTTTTGAGAAAGTGATAATAGGCCTGTGAAAAATCTTCAAAGAGAAAATAAAACTCAATTTACTGCATTTATTTTTAGTTTGGAAACATTTCTTTTAGTCTATTTGCAAGATTTGTGTTTCATCTGAAAACATAGATTGTCTCTCTTTTCATACTTCTGGTGCAGTATTGCTGTAAAGAGTAACATTAAAGACATTTTAAGACAGCAGTAAGACTTCCTGTGATTTGGATTTTACTTTTTACAGTGTATTCAGATATTGAAAACTGTAGAGATGTAAGACTTTTAGAGCATTATCTAATATCCATAGTATTTTACTCACTATCTATGGTGTCTAAGTCTCTACATCACACCGTATCACATTGCCATTCAAAAGGTAAAAGGATGTAATTTTATTTCTATGGCACTCCGCTTAGTGTGAGTTATGGTTAAAAAGCAAACAAGTTGTAATGTTGTTTTAGAAAGATGAAGGTCAAGACTTCAGAGAGAAGTCTATTGTCTCTATGTAAACGGGTGGATTTACCTCAACATATGTCATTCAGGGTCACCCACAAGAACAAGAGTTTGGGGGAGGGTATTGTTCAACAACAACCAGCTCAGAGAATATTACAAGGCTGGTCAAGTATATGATAGCCCGCTCTGAGGAATGTCATTTAACAGTCTTAATATTTCAACCCTTTAAAAGAGCTGAGTAAGGAAAAAATACAAGGAAAGTGAAGCAAATGGCTTGTTGAGAGGAACAGTTATGCCAGTCTATACCCATACACATATATAAAACATACTGACAAATTAAACCAGATAGGCCCTTTCCCTTGGCAGTAACTAGTCGAAGTTCAAGCTAAGATTTTGGAGTGGACTTATTCTGGGTTTTTCTTTACTGGTAATTCCTATATTTCATTTATCTGAGCTAGAAATACAAAAATTCATTCCTCAGTAACAGCTTATTGTCCTGAAAGATACAATAAATTTTGGCTATGTAGTAGATGATGTGTACTCCTTATCAGCACTTTACTGTTTGTTTAGCTAGAAAAAATCATTCCTTGGTACAATCAGGTGCCTGTTGAAATGCAAAGCTCATTCTAAAACAACATTGCCTGGAATTCCCAGAAACCAAGAAAAAAATGTAATATAATTCACTATTTGTCTCTGTTTAACTCTATAAGCATAAGAGAAAATGCTTAATAGCATAGAAGATAGATAAGGGGGCAAAAAAAAGCCCTAAATAAGCCACAAACAAAGCAGTGTACATTCCTAATTCTCATGCATAACAAATGCTATTTTGCAGCCTTCTTTGATGAGGCCACTGCTGAGACAGCTGGTTCCTTCCCCTTCTATGATAATACCTCACTCACACTTTGGAACTGTCAAACCTTTGCAGATAGGAGACCCAATTTAAGCTGCTCTGCTCCTGTTAACCACTCCTTATCACTCCTCTCCCTGCTCCCATTGTGGGGCCTGCCCTCACCAGCTATTTTAGCCTTGCTAACAGGTTTTGTTCTTCAGTTCTTACTAAAAATGTTGCCAACACTCTTCAGCTAATGAAGTAACCTTCAATTTATGAGTGACTAGCAAACAGTCTTTCCTTTTCTCTATTTGTAGAAATCTCTAAAACAAAGTAATCTGCCACTTGTACTTTCTTTGTTCTTAACTTCTTTTCATATCAATGCCATCAGCCAGGCATATTCTGCAGTTATGTGATTTAAACTCCACATGCTATTACAGTGTAGAAATGTTCTCAATTTTATTATATGAGCATCGAGATAACAGAACTGGTCTCTCACAGTGAAACAATATATGTAAAATAAATATCTCATGATGCCTCACCTGCTTCTTTATTTGCCTCCCTGCTTTTGAATTTGAGATTTACTTTAGAATTTTAGTTATCGACATGTATCATTGTCAAGTTTCTGTCAATGTGTGTATGTGTTACTAGAATGTCTTAATGGATATAACTTGACCAAGGAAATATTTCAGTGTCATCATTTATAATCTTTATAATATATATGCTATCTGTTCTGTTGTTACCTACCTGAATGAATAGCCATATTCCAAGGTATTTCTGTTTTAAAGTCTTATAGTCAGAAGTTATTTTTAAGTTGTTTACAACATTATAAAAATAAAAAAATATATTCACTAAACGTTTAATTTTAGAGACTGCATCAGCACAGGTATTCCATTTCTCCTCTCTGATCCATTTTAGTTTTCATGTTCTGTTAACCAAATTTAGAAATATAACCTCACAAAGGCTTAGAAATGAACTTCAAAGGAAAAGGACAACTGCTAAAAGTGAGTTTTAAAATGTTACGAGTATCTGGATTTTCATGTTGTAGAAACAGACGGGATATTGATCAGCATTTTTTGAGACCAGGCATCACCTGCAGCCTAGAGGGGATAATATACTTCAGCTCCTGGGGGAGATACCCTGCAGATTGTTACCATTCTCAAAATGTAATTCCAGTAATTTGTATCAAAGGAAATGTTGAATTTTATATATTTAGTAAATTTCTAAAATCCATCTTGGAAAATAATCCAGTCACAGATGGGCCTGATTCAGCAGCCATAGAAATCAGTTGGAAGACTCCCACTGATTTCAGTAAGCTTTGTACTAGACTGTAATGAGAATATGCAAATGTGTATCTTTTTATGAAACAAGTCAGTAGTACAATAAAAGGGTGGAAAGTTAATCATACACTTGAAATCACAGCATGTGGTTGAATATTAAATAGTGTTTAGATAGGCTGAGTGTTGCACCCTCAGCAAAATTCTGAACTGCTTCACCTTAATGAATTGTTTTTCCTCTATGCTGTTTCAATATTTTGCAGAGACCGGTTTTGTGTTCTGTGTTTAAATATTTCCTAATTTAAAAGACTACTAGAGTAAACTACCCCATATATAAATATAAACACAGGAATAGTCAGTGGTATTTTGAGTCTGCTATAAGCATATCTTGTTTGTGATTATGATGCTATTTATTTGTGTAGTTATATTTTATCCATCCATGATTTCATGAGCTGTGTATATGAGATATATAATGTCAGCAGGTAAGCCATGTATAACAGTCTAAGAATATGTTCCTGCCTATCTGGAGTAAATTACAGGGCAGTAACACTGAATGGTGTATGTTATGACCCTTGAAATTTGAATCTCTGTCACTATGCTTTATATTCTCTCCAGAGCATTCATAGGGGGATGTAAATACAGTTCTTAGTGTGTGTGGTTGTACATTACTCAGGCAAACTATGTCATATGTCAAAAATGCCTAGATATGAAGTAAAGCCAATGAAAAATGTATTCAATATCACCATCAAAGGACAGAATAAATGGGTTTAAAATACTATGTTTAAACAAGTGGGAAAGGATAAGTGAAATAGTCACGTGTGTGAGACACAGTGGCACTAAAGGCACTGGGTTCTGTAGAGAAGAGGAAGGATTAAAAGCTGAGAAGATCTGAATAAAAGCAATTACACACTGACCTACTCAATACTAAACTGATGATGAATTCAGGAAAACCTCTAATCATTTTGTTCTGAAAAGGGAGTCAGTGATGCCTTTTCCTCCTCAGAAACAGACATGCTCAGAATTAATATTCTGGAATGATTCTTACCTAGTTGGAGGTGCTGAAAAAGAGTTCTTACAACATCCCATAAAGGTGAGTAAGAACAGTCTTCAGAGTTTCTTGTTTCAAACGAAGGCCACTTAAATTTCATGTTGGGTGAGCCTACTGTAAAAGAGTATTGTAAAAGAGTGCTAGGGGTTAAAATAGAATTTAGGGGTTCTAATTCACAAGTTTCAGAGCAGAGTATGAAATTCTAACACAAGGCAAATCTTAGTACTCAAATTTTTGCTGACAATCCCAGTGGGAATAAAGTTCATCCTTTTCTGACCAGAGAATGTTTTCCTGTCCATTCTGCCATGCAGCTATTGGTACTTTAACACAAGAATTCCCTTCATTTTTCCCTCTGCACAGGAGGAAAAGCCTATCCATCCAGGAGTTCACTTAATGACAAGCTGAGTGCCAAGGTGTGTTTTTCAGGGTAGCACTATGTATATAAGGGGTCAGGAGAGAGCAGCTATGTGCTTTGGTTTGCTTCTCAGAAGGCTGGCCAGCTGTCTCCCAGCATAATGTACTCATTGAGGCAGCTGGACAAAGTATTTGGGAAACATATGGGAACAACATATGTGTTGTTACAGGTCACTTGGTTACTCATGCTGTGGAACGTCTTTTAATTCCTGCACGTGGACTTGTGCCCTGGAGACAAGTCTGTAGTAGCTCGCCCCATGGGAAATTAACTGATAGGCAGGGCTTTAGTGATGCCTTAATTCAATATTTAGCAATATGCTGAGGAAGTGGATAAGTCTAGCAGAAAAAGTTATCAAACAAAAGAACTGGGAGCCAGGTGCAACGTGAGGTGAATGAACAGCTTTGGTCTTTGAGTTGTACCTTGTATGCAAAGTATCTTTCCTTTCTTTTTAAAACAGAACTTTTACTCAGTTTGGAAAGTCTTCTGCACATTTGTTCAACTGGTATTTTAGAAAATGTTACAGCCAACTAAAATTATTTTTCTATTTTGGCCAAATAGCATGAGCACAGTCTTTTCTAAACACAGTCTCTTCTAAAGCATGCCACTAATTTCACTCTAACAATCTATTGCTTCCCTTACAAACGTGATACCTTTCAACAGTGTGGTGTGCATTTTTTTAACAAATATTTGGAATGCCAAGTGTTGTTCACAGAGGAAAATGAATACCTGATATTTTAATTGTCTGAGTCATGCTCTTCATTCTCTCTTGTTCCAGGAAGTGTCTAAACAAAGTTGAGAAAAAATATGATATCAGTATCACACTCATACACAAAAAATGCATGGAAGATCAGAACTGTACACTTTATGAACAGTCAGGTGCACATGAATTATTTTATTTCATGTAATTTAAAAAAATACTGAATATATCACTGAAAAGGAATGGGGATACTGTTGTAGGAAAAATTAAAAAAATGAGGCGTTATAAAGTGCCATTGACTTTAAACATGGGCTTTCTCTAACTAAAGTGCAGAAAGCAAAATATTTATCACATTATTTTCTAATGCATATTTTAATTTTATTTGCATTTGTTGATGCCTCTGCAGACTATTTGCAGACATTTTTGCCAGAATTTTTTTGGTCTATGCCTCTACTGAGTAGCTTGCAAAATAATTTTCTCCCTTGAGAGGACTTAATTTACTATAATTTTTTTTTTTTGGGTTCTTGTTTCCTTCTTACCTCTGTCAAGTCTTTATCCTGCACTCAGATATATGTAATATTGTGCATTTCTAACTTTACAAATGGTTACAGTTTCCATTAGTGTACTGTAAGATTTTTTTAAAAACGTACAATACAGACTCAAATAAATCTGTTCCCAACTCTGTAACTGATTGTCCATACATTTTCCCTTGTATGTTCAAGTTGTCACAATAAGCTCAGGAATATTTTTCATAAACCTAATTAAATACAGGAGTACTCTAAAGATTAGCACCTTCCTGAGAATCCCTCATGTCAGACAAAGCTGGGTGAAATTGTTTTCTTTGGAAGAAGGGGGTTTCCTTAATGTTTAATTTGGCTGAAGAAGTTAGAAAGAAAACTGAAGAATAATCAAAGAGGAACAAACACAACAAGGTAATATATATGCAGAAAAGAGTGCATTTCAGGCATTATGACCTATAATATAAGCTCATAAAATCTGTATCTATAAAACCCTAAAAAAAAGATGAGACTTTTTTCATGTTGGTGCTTGTAAATTGTGGCTACCTCTTCTTGCCTGCTCTTCCACAAAGGAACTGTGCTTCCTGCCTTACCTCTGGTCTCTTTTTTTAGGCTATTGATAATGGAAGCCCTGTGGGTTACTAGTATGATACCGTAGCACACTGAGAACATTGTGTTATCTGCTGACAACCAACATGAGTGTAATAACTTTTTAATGGCTAAACTCACATGCAAACAGCAGGTTCCCCAGTCTTGGGCAATTATATTTCACAGCCAGATCTAGATCCTGACTCCTTTTTTCCAGGTTACCACCTCACTGAATGACTGGCTTTCAGTAGTTCATTCAGTCAGAGGAACTTTAGGAAAGAAAAGAGACTTGAAAAAGTGTTTACAGAACTTTTTGTATGGCTGGCATCGGGCAGCCAGTTGTCAGTGATATATGTTTGTTTGCTTTATCCTTTCAGAAAAATCCCTTAGAATTAAAAAAATGCAACCTCTGACTTACATCACTTATAAATGTGATGAAAAAAATAAGAAGACAATTAAAAGAACATCTAAACCAGTGTTCAAATGATGAACTCTTTAAACGCTTTAGTTAAAAGGAGGACATAAAATTGGGAGCATTTTCATTGGTTACAGATCAAGACTGGATCAGTACATCCTTCCTTTAAAGTCAGAAAATCTGTACCATATCCAAGTTTTTCATCTTCAGTTTTAATCCATTAAAGACAACAAGGCCATAAACATTCTTGAAACTAACTGGATTTTTCTTCTCTCTTTTAATGAATTCTGGAACATTGCCTTCACCATCTATTGGAAAGGTCTGTTAACATAAATGTTCCTGCTTATTATTCAATGCCTTCATTTCATTTTTTGTTATTGTTTTTAACATTATTTCTAAGCATATGCATTCAGAATCTCTAACCCCAATGTACGTGACCTCGTTTTCCCAGAGTAAATTAAGAAATCTGCAATTAATTGTAAGAACTAACACGGTTTTCTAAGACCATAATATGGCTTCCAGTAAAACAAATTCCATATCCAGTTAAAGTTGCATCTTCTTTTAATACAAGTTCAAAGATTTTTTTAAAAAATAAAAATAAACCACCCAAACCAAACAGAAACAAGAAAACAGCAAGAGCAAAGAGAAGGGAAAACAAAAGCTACCATGAACAAAAGAATAAAAAGATGTTTCTCCTCAAATGGGCTATGAAAATTATCTCCAGTTGTACATTGAACTTGAGAATGTTACAGGAAAATGAGCTCAGTTCTCATGTGATTGCTGTCTGTTTAACAGTAGAGTATCGACACTTATTTAAACATTCCTCATTACATTGGACCAAATCAGAAGTCCATGAACAAAAGCAGAAATGTCTTCCTCTGCGGTCGGTTTGCTTTGAACCAGCTCCTAGACCAGTGTCATTAAAGAAAGAAAAGGTCTAACACCTCACTGACAATAAATTCTTTCTTAAACTTCATTTAATGTATGTTCACTTTCTGTTTACCTCCTTCTTGCAAAGTTTTGGTGTCTAGTTTGCAGGAAGATCATGAAATTCCTTCTTAAGCTAAATGGTAATTATTAGTTAGCAAAAACTTTACCTGTCTCTGTCTGCACAATAGTTGCAATATTTGCAGTACATTTCAATTAAAAGATAAGGTGGACCTCACATGCTCACATTCTCTTTTATTTAACTTTTCTGAGAATTCTGAGAGTTTTGCTGAATTCTTTGAGCATTTATACTGTTACTATTAATTTCTTCCTTCAGGATTTCTGAAAAATATGCAAAGATATCTATAAAATCTGTGCTTTTCTGAAACAAAGTGTGAGAAGAGCATTGCAAAGAAAGGAGGAGGCTTAGATTCATTGTCGTATTATTCCTGACTCTGAGAAACATTTATCCTAATAAATGGAATTTTGTGCCTCATTTCTTGTCAGCAGTGAATGTTCCCATAAAACCCAAAAGCTGGGTTTCCTGAAACCATTAAAACATTTGAATTTAAACTTCTATTGGTATGCCGTATGATGGATTAGTCATGCTACTCTTATAAACAACAAGTGTTGTGAATTTATTCCATTGTACGTGGCATAGGATCCTTTGAGGATGAAGTACCACATGTTTGATTTGTTTTTTTCTTTTTAAAAAAACCACAACATGTGTAGATAAATGAAATAATGAAACAATTAAATGAATTTTGAAACATGGACAGTGGACTGCAGTGTTCCCTCATGATATATATAAAGATTATGTTACAGTAAAAGAAGCAAAAAAGATGTGAAGCCTAGAGATGTGAAGCCCCCACCCTAGATTTAACAAGTTAGCATGCTTTTCAAACATACCACTTTGAAAGATAATTGTTGCTTGTTAATGAGTTTAAATTAAATTCAGTACATTCAGATTCTATTTTTTTGCAAGCTTGAAACATTAACTCTAAAGGCACTGGCATGAGCACTATCAATAGAACTAAAATCCGCCTGCAGGATCAGAAAGAGATTATCAAAGGTTGGTTGAGTTGCAAGCTGAGAAAAGATGTATTTTAGTTTATCTTATGTTTATGTCTTTTAGCAAGGTGAATTAATAGTCCATTATTAATGCAGTAGAGAAAATACTCAATGCTACTGAATTCAGATACAACATCAGTTACAATAATAGAAAGTAAGAACATCAGAAGAAAGTATTTCCACAAAAAAAAAAAAAAATTGCACTTTTTGTTCTGGTACAACTGTTGGCACATAGGCCAAAGTAATTTTTCCTAATAGATTTTACCCAGAATCCAGAACCTACTTACAGAGTTTTAAAACATTGAATGTCATAATTACAAATCAGCTCCTGCTACTAGACTTTCAATTTTAGTTAGTTATACTTGTTATCCATCACTTTGGATAGGAGGCATAAGGATATCAAAAGTGTAACATAAAAAAAACCAAAAATTAAGCCAAATCAAGACTTTTAAAACCCCAGAAAGGATGCATTTATATATGTATCTAGATGTAGTGAAATATGTGCTAGTCCTTCAGCTGTGTGTCTTAAAACACAACAGTTCTCCATTTCCCATTGTCTGTATTAACAGAAGCAAGTACTGGCTCTTGCTGAAGACACAGATAGATAAACAAAATATCCACTTCTCCCAGTCCCGATTTTTTAAAAAAACTCAATCCAGAAAACCACATCACATTTGCACTGAGTGTCATGACATCCCCAGTTAAAGGAGTTTTAGAACCCTTGTGGAGAATGAACTTTGTTGTTTCATAAATGAACCTACTGAAATTCCAACAGGTTGGAAATAGACCATGCAAGTGTAGGGGAATAGTGGAAATTCCATTATCTGCTCCTAAACTGAAAAAATACAGTGCTGTTTATTAAAGGAAATGGGATTCTCTCAAGAATTAAAGTTGCTATCACAACATCGACTTTATGAATTTACTTAATCGGATCATGAGAGACAAATTGTCCAACAATAGATAGTATTTTAAGCCACCATGATATTGGCAGTGTATACAAAGTCAAGGAAGAATGAGGTGGCACTTAGGAAAATTGTGATCATCTGAGCTATCACTGCTAATCAGGAACAGATTGTAGCTCTGCCTTGTAGGTACAAAGCTACATACAATGCCATGAAGCCTACACTTGAAAGATGAGTCAATGTGTGCAGCTTCAAGTTTAACAGTACTTGGAAGACTGAAATATTAAAATGGTTTTTTTCCTTATAATTTGCATAACTATAAACTTTTAGTAGTCCATCCTTAAAACAACAATTATTAGTTTTGATAGAAAGAATTCAAATTAACCTTTAGTTTGTAATATCCACATATCAACATATGTAAATATGTGTATACCTATATTCAGATATTTTTCCCTGAAATACTTTAAAATAGCTTTTCATGTGATCTCTCCTAAATCAGAAAATTAATAATGAGAATCTGTCTCTTACAGAACCCATTATTTGTTCTGTCATCATTACCAGACATGCCAGCATCTTGCACGTGTTTCTGGGTAACTCCAGTCGTTATTAAAAAAAAAAAAAA